>QRFJ01001372.1:252035-838083 GCA_006176705.1 Cocos nucifera | reverse complement strand
TAATCCATCAGAGCTGAATGCGAACCTCTTGGTGTAGCTACCTGTGTGATTTAGTTCTTCTATCTTGAGCTCTGATCAGATTAGGGTTAAGGTGAACTCGTCAAACCCTAGTTTCTGTCATATGATGTAATCATTCGATTCAAGTCCGATGTGAAAAGCTAAATAGAAACACTTTCTATTATTTCACTCTATCATGGCCATGGGCTTCTGAACTTGATTCTCATGATCATCATAGGGCTGCTCCTCTACCACCGAGGGTAGATAGATTTCATCTTGATGCTATCCTTCTACAATGAACATGCTATAGCCACATACACCTCAGGATTCCGTATGGCTAAGAGACCGGAGGGCTTTTTTGTACTCCCTTTTTTTGAATTTCGAACTCGAGAGTGGAGGGATTATTGTTAGGGATAAATCCCGCTCCCATCGAAGTCCAGTCTGATGCTTAGTCTAATGCAACTGGTAATCATGAAAGAGCTTCGATCGAAAATTTTTCCTCCAGCGGTCGAATCCCAGCCGAGCTCCTCCAGCGGTCGGACCCCAACCGAACTCCTTCAGCGGCTGAACTCCTCTAGCGGTCAAACTCCTTCCGGACTTCTTCTTCAGTCGAATTCTTCCATCGGACTTCTCCTTCAATTGGATTCCTCCAAGAGTCGAACTCTTTCTGGACTTCTCCTTCAGTCGGATTCCTTCAGGAACAGAACTCCTTCCGGACTTCTTCTTTAGTCGGATTCCTCCAGCGGATTACTTCAAGATTTCAGCTAGCATTCCTTTCGGATGATCTCCTATAGCCGTATTTCTTTTAGGAGTCCGAACTTCTTTGGAATTGATATATGTCAAAATTTTTCACCAACCAACGTCTGCTTCCTCTGAACTTCGACTATTAAATCTTGACGAACGGACACATCACGACAGGCGACATCTCTCTCTCCGTAGTAAGTCCTACACAATTCCGAGCGGCTAACTATCGAACGGTTATAGCTGTCACTATCTATCTGCTATAGACGATACATCTCTTTTCATAGTAAACCCCACGCGGCCCACTACCGGATGGTTATGGCTGTCACTATCAGTCTGGCAACATCTCTCTTTTCGTAACAAATCCCATGCGGCCCCGAGCGACCCACCACCAGACGATTATAACTATCACTATTAGTCTGCTACAGGCTCCGTCTATAAAAAGGAACCCTTCAGATACGTTTTCTCTAAGCTCTCTTTTTCTTCCCCAAAACTCTGCTGAATTCTTTTCTGAGCACTCCATTCATGTTGGCCAGAAGAGCTGACTTGATCGTCGGAGGATCCTACCGAAGCCACCACTATCAACTCTGGACGAAACTTTGGCGACCTCTTTCTCAGCTCTAGCTCGATCTGGCATCGATCAGATTCTGCACCAATAATGATGATATCATATGATGATCATATGATAGACTTTCGTTGATAAAAATAAATAATTTAATGATTTTAAAACATCTTAAAAATTTAAAAAAATGATTTAATATTTTTTAAAATAAAAATTTATAAATAATCTTAAATAAATTAAAAAAATATTCTTATAATTTATTCTTAATTTAACTCCCCCCACATTCTCTTCGTGCATTGCATTTGCTTGGCTATTACGGCGATGAGAATGACACAGAGAGATTACATCAACGAAAAAAAGGAAAAAAAAAAAAAGCACCAACAAAAGTATAGGTTGGTGATTTGCCTCGTAGTAGTTTTGGCCTGACGTGTAAAATGCTCGTCATAGTAGGACCAAAATAAGAAACATCTACGCTTTGAATCTTTTTCGGACGGCAATAAGTTCAATCTTTATGATGGTTAAAATACATCATAAAGCAAAGTTTAAGAACACCACTTACGATACCACTTCGCATACAGCGACCCCAACACAGAAATTCCATAGGACGGAAATTTCTAATAAGATAAATTCGTACATTTCTTTTTGATTTTCCCGAATACATATTTTCTTATTTTTTAAAAGCTAGGATAAAAAAATTCCCAGCCAAAAGCAGATTAATGGCAGAAGCTGGACAAAATCTTTGATGTTAACATCCAAAAGACGAGCTTCAAAATTTGTTAAGATAGTGTTTATCGAGCAATCATCCAAAAAATGATAAGATGACAACTCACAGAACTAGGGTGCCAGAATGCATCATCTATTAAGTTATTTACAGCTGAAATAATCATGTGTTAGTCGCGACCCCGTTTAGAGGCAAAATATATATTCTAGCAAGCTGGATTTGCCAAACCGTCAAAGGCCTCCAAACACTCCTCGATTTGTATCGGCCAGGTTATTTCAACTTTGCAAAGAAGTTTTATGGTGATGCAACCCAACACGCTTAACGTCACGTTAGTTCATTACCTAAACAGATCAGAACCGTCCCAATTTCAAAATAACAGCAAAAGTAATGCTTCACCTCAGTTATTTTAGTACAGCACTTCAGCTATTTTAATTGCTTATGGAATTCTAGCAAATCTTCCCCTACCCTCCAACAAATCAGGTAGTTCATCGTACAGCCCCAGACTCCCCAGCTCCACAAATCAAGTAATACTCTTTTAAGATACTTCAACGCCAAAGTAATGCACAACAACACAAGGAGTAATGCTTCACCTCGCAATCAGGTCATGTACAAGTCCAGAAGCAATCACTGCAAAGATGAACGGTGCGAGAGCCAAGGAGAATACAAAAGGGAACCTTCTCCATCCCTCCAATGGCTAAAAAACCATAGCACAAAATCAATTCTGTGCGGTTTATACTACCGCCTCTGGACAGACCCATGGGGACAAACTTCTGTCACCCTAAGGACAGGGTTTGATGTCACTACATGCAATACTATATCTCTGCCTCAAATAGTAAATAGAGCTTTATTCTAAAAGCTTTCTTTGTAAATCCCACGGAAACGACCTTACAACGATACCTATGCAAAACATATAAATTGTGGGATAAAAAACGCTAATGTGATACAGGCAAAAGTAGTAGATACTATATGCCATGGGCGTTTAGGATTGCAGGTCCAGTACCATGATTTAACCAATACACCATCTAATTAGGGAAGCAACATTTACAAACCTTGCAGACTCTCACCTCCTAAATGTATTGTAGTGGGAGATGAAAAACCGGTAATCAGGATGATCTACCCGTCGAATGCGAAGCCACTGGTCGGCAGCTTGCAGCAATGAGCTTGCTAGCTGCCGTTCATGCAGTCCATTGGTCATCCAAATAGACCCCCTGAGCTTGTATGAAGCAAGCCCAAACACACGCAATTGTAGTTTTGTATACCTATCTGTGGAGCTGCTGACATTCCTAATACTACAAGAGTTGGGAACCTCCATTTGCACACCACCTGTATCTGCCAAAAAGAATAAAAACATTAAAAATCTGACACTTGAAACAGCATGAGCTCAAACATCTAAATATATATCTCTACTACTATGGTTCAGTGGCTGCAAGCATTGGGTGACCATCTATGTCCAACATAAGGTCACATTGTTGACTGTCGAGAGGATATATAAATCTGTATACAGCACCCCTATTCATATACTTAAGCCAACCAATAAGGTATTCAAACCTAAGGCAATCTACCATCATCCCAGTAACCATCAAAATGCTCCAGCTTTCTGAGATATGCATCCGTTGCACTCTCTATTTTGAATACTCTGAAAGTAGATAATCATGTGAGATAAGTGTTTTTTACAAACACTCTACCTCAATTACCCAAAAAATCTCTAGTGATACTACTTCACCAACAAATCATTTTCTTCTTAATGCTAGTATTTTGTCATTCATGTGATACAATTTTGCATTCGGTGTCTCAACAGGTTTAAATTATTAGTTGTAATTGATTAAACAAGTGTAAGACATGATTCTACCATTGTGTATGCATTGGAACAGTGGTTAGAAGACATTTACCTGTCCCACCCCCACCCCCGACCACCCACCCATGCACGCACATGCTCAACAACAACAACAAAAGAAGAAGAAGAAGAAAGAAGACATTTACCTTTAGGAGGTGCAGCCAGCCAGTGGAATGTCAAAAAGCAAGCATCCAGATCTTTTAATGTTGGTCCTGTTGGTATCCTATATATTGGGTACCTGCAGCATAAACATCATATGCAGAGATCAAAAAGTGTATATAAACTACAAACGTAGATTCAGAAGACATATATCCGGCAGCACATAGCCTCAACAAAGTGGCTGATAGATGAGGATGACAAGCACAGTTGTTAACAAAGATGAAAACAGTACCATGCAACCGACATCCAACTAGAAGAAAGAAGATCACAGCTCTTGTACGTCTTCAGCCCTGGAAATGTACTTGCAAGAATGGATATCTGTAACACATCTGGAAAAGAGTGTCAGACAGACAGACGCATTAATGGTGATCTATTAACTAGTGAAGACTAAACTTGCCTTGTCGGCTAAAGGTTCTCTTCCATAAGGTGGATCCCTCTCCAGGTACTCGAATACTGGAAGGATTGCTGGATTGCAAGCCTCACTGTCATCGCTTAGAGAGCCCTCCTGGCCCACATGGCTCATAGTTCCCAAGGATGCCATTCTTTCCCTCAATCGATCAGCTTCGCTCTCGCTACTGCCCTCACTGCTAGTATCCAGGTAAGGTTCCCCATCACTTTCCTCACCAGGTCGCCTTAAAATGAGGAAAACATAATATAAATATATGCCAAGAAATTTCAAGACCAAGCAATTATATCAAGTTTTTTCCTTGCACGCACAGCACTTAATGTTCCAGCATAATGAGAAAATTAAAAATGTGTCTCAAGTTGCTTTCTAGCAAGACATATGCTACTTTATGACACATCAGAAGTAGATATTTTAGGGTCTATAAACACATAAAGATGCGAGTGTTTATGTTCCAATATCATAGAGTTAAGAATATCCAATGTTTCTCTAGTTAGGCCACTAATCAGACCACATTAAAATTGAGACACATCCCACACTCACATACATGAGAATGATGAAGCATGCACTCAATATCTCTCTAAACTGCTTCACCTGACTTTCAGACAAATAATCAATTATTGATTTATTTTCATTTTATAAAAAGCACTAGTGGGCCCAGTAGATCAACTATAAGGTCAATTCTTCTTAGCTTGCTTGCACCACTAGCTTGTACTTTATGAGAAAATCATCATAGTATGTGTTTAGTTGGCAACCAGTGTCCAAATATAGTGGTAATTTGAACACAGTTTTGTGTTCCTTTTTTCTTTTGGAACCAAGAATCACTTTTTTTTTCAACATTCTATCAAGTACATATACATAGCCACTCAAATCAGGACTCTTAAATGTAATATGATAGATCATGATCTACCCCCAAGAACCTTTTCAGCAAACTGTATCACTTTGCTTTAGAACTGTTTAATACAAGTTAACTAAGTTGGTTGTCAATGTTCAAAAAAAAAAAAAAGAGCTAATTATTTGCACATCATTGTATCTTCCTAGTGTTACCTGGATAATCTAAATTTTGGGTTTGTTTGACAATTAGCAAACTCAAACACTTAGGGCACTTCATGACACTCCTTGACCCTTCATGACATCAAACCATAATGCTAGTGTCATTATGTGTGTATTGTCGCACTTCTCTATGCAAGATACCAAGTTCAGCATAACAATGAGCAACCATTTTACCAAATTTTATGAACTTAAGAGCATCAGTTAGCTCATATTCACTAACTGCATACGCCAATACATATTAACACCTACATATAAAATCAGACATATCCCTAAGTCCAACTTTTAAAGATCCCCATGTCAGATTCTTTTGGACACTTAGACACTTGACACCGGTGTCATACGTCCATGAAATATTTTTTTGTCAATTTCTTTTCATATTTTTCGACTGCAGAAGGAATGCACGAAGGATCATTATTCTCCTTATTAAACTTCCACAGTGATAGATCCAAATTAAATATTTCTGAGCAGTAATGGTACACAGTTGTTTCACTTAAGAGTAATGAGGAAGGAATGAAAATTCTGTGAATTTAATAAATATCAAGAAGCAGAGAACAATTCAAACCTACTTAGAGTAAGTAGAGGAAATCCACAACCAACTGGACATGTAAGATAACAAAATAAAACCAAAGCTCAGAATGCTCAGGATGCAAAGTACACAGGCCACTAATCTAGTGATCCATCTGAAAAGAAATTGCCGTACTCCCAACAGCCTGTGGGTGTCTGTTCTATTAACAAGTTAGGTGGACCTAGAGATGTTACTGACAAAATACAGAGAATAAAATGCACATAATCAGAATGACCCCTAGGCACGCACAAACTGAGAGCAGATTTGGGTCTGAGTGAAACTTTAAAAATATATTTATCAAACAGGAATTTGTAGACACTTACTGGATATTATAAAATTCGAAAATTATAATTAACTAGGATGCTGTTATACAAGGGGCACTGGGGATGTGCCTTTTTCCTTCTTTTTTTTTGCTTTAGTGACAGTAGATGACAGTCTTTAGAGAAAAGAAGAAGGTGATAATTACAATAATTTCCCAAAAGAAACGGTCTTGATAGGACAGATAACTGAAAAGAAGTTGAATTAGCCATGAAATATGTACTTGAAAGATGGTACGGTGTGGATATTGAACTTCTGAGGTAAAGGAGATATTCAGAAATAAGAAAACCTTGCACATAAAAGGGTACAGGCTAGATCAAGTGCAATGTGGGAAAAGCTTCTGCTTTGTCATTAAAAAAATGTGATACAGCCACAACCAGAGATAAATCAAATTCCAATACACACATTCCAAAGAATGCTCTAACCAGCTTTATAGACATGCATAACGACATTTCTCAAACTCTACTAATATTATGATAACATCAAGTAGATTTTTTTTCACTTCTTATAAGAATTCTGACATGTTCCATCTTTGCATGTTGACACTCAACCCTCTCTCTATTAAGTACAAAAAATACGTACTCATACCAAATCGAGACTCAATATGGACAGCATACCCAGTCTCAGTACGCCGAACCAACATCCATACCGTGCATACCAATATGGAGAGCATGGTACTGGTGTGATGTCCAATACCATGATGGCTAACCTTGATGTATGATGCTTATTATTTGACAAAGGATGATGGTTGATGCTGCCAACATAGCCCCTATGTAACAAGGTCCAACTTGCACAATGTATTTTTGCTTGATGTAGATGCCTCAAAACAAAATAAAATAGAGATGTCCGTTAGATGATAATACACTTTTCCATTAATTAACTAATTTGGTTTTTGGTTTGCTTTGGGATTTATGCTGGACAATATTACACGATCGTTGATCAAATCCTGTGATAAAAATGCAGGATTTCATCCTAAAGTTACCAAATAAGATGACATGCTGCATGGCAGAGACTTATACAAAAGTTTGTTGCAATGTTCACAAGAAACACATTAAAAAAGAGATTTTTATATTAATCATGATAATGAGATAGTGAACATTTGCAAATGGAGCTGAATTATGATAATGCCCTTGAACTTTCTACAAAACTAGAAAGATAGAGAACATTTGAAAATGAGATAATGAATGTTTGCAAGGACATGATCGGAAATAAGTCCACGTGACTACAAAACTAGAAGCTGTCATGGCAGCATAGCTAAACATAGAAATTCAAGACAAATAAAACATAGGCTAAAACATGCGCCAGAATATTCAAGGTAGCAGGCAAGCTTTAAGTCACAGAATAAACGGGCAAACTTACAAAAATATACAGGCATACTGGCAGAAATCTGAACAGAAAATAGGTTAACCCATTAATAATGACTTTAGTTTTCTCTACGATGAAACAGAATGAGGATTAGATATTCTAAGCGTCCACATTATGGTATAAGAGGATAAATGAAAGTGGCGAAAACAACCATAACACAAACAATAAAGCTACGGACACTATAGAAGGGTCAAAATGTACATGATGTCGGGATTTGTGGAGCCAAGAAAAGGATATAATCAACAACAACAACAAAAAAAAAAAAAAAAAAAAAAGAAAAAAAAATCATACCCAACATTAGAAGCACTAGTGATAAGGTAGTAACAACAGCTTTTGAAAGTTTCAAGAATCGTGCTCAGCAATTGACTTTTAAATTCCATTAGAGACAATTCTTACGATTTGATAGCAATTCAAACGCAAATGTCTGAACAAAAATCGATATTTTGTCATTGTTAATTCATCAAACAGAACGGAGTTGATGAAAAACTGCAAGCACGAGAAGCAACCACAGGAAAAACATCATTGCAATATAGGCCATCATTTTGAAAGATACAAAATTTATACCTCAATCTCAAGGACGGTCTCGACGGGTCGGCATATAGCTGGATGGCAGAGAGGTATGGCACATAGTACTGGACAACACGGTCGCTGCCATTTAACACTAGCGGCACTCCAGCACCATAAGCACTCCACTCCTTGAACGACTCCCAAAGATCTCCAAGGCAAAAGTATGGCTTCGATTCCTCGCAGTCCTTACACCCCCTCAAGCTCGTCTGCCACAGTGCACGATTACAACTAGTCAAACAAACAGATCATACTCAACCCTAGAAGCAAGAAAGATGGCTCCTTTTCAAAATCAACATCCTCACCTTAGGGAAGTACTGAGCGGGGACGACGGGGGTGGTGGACTCAAGAAACCGGTCAAGGTTCCCAGCAGGAGGCAGCGGCCGGGGAGGAGGAGAAGAGGAAGAGGAAGAGACCGAGGGCTTCGAAGAGGAATCGTCCGATTCGGCCCGGTTCTCCGCCACCTCGATCGGCGGCGGCGAGGGCACCGGGGACGGCCGGGCCGTCGGCTTCGCCGCCCTGGGTGGCGGCGATTGCCGCTGCCTCTGTTGCTGCTGCTGCTGCTGCAGGAGCTTCTGCTGCTCGAGCTGCCGCCGAACGGCAGGTGGGTTGTAGAAGCGATCGACACTGAGGGCGCGGGTGGACGACGACGACGACGACGAGGAAGAGCCCCCGGAGCCCGCCATCGGAGGTCGAATTCGAGAAATTCGACGAATCGGAGGCCTACAAGAGGGTTCGGAAGCCCTTGATTTGGGAGCGAAGACCACTCTTGTCGAAGCTCGCGATATCGGTAATGGCGATCGGGGAATTAGGGTTTTGGATCTGCGGAAATAGAAGGGGTGGTGAGAGGACGCCTGTGGTTCTCCGCCTCCTGTTCCCTTATTTTACCCCTGCCGTTTGGCTCCCTCTTCTATTCTTTTCGTACAGAAATTTCGCGGTCTCGTCACCATCCGTGACGATTAACCTCAGTACCCCGCGGTAGCCGGATGCCAGCTCCCCCCGCGGACAGGTCAGACGCGCAGCCAGACGATATCGACGCCGAAACGCCCTCTTAAAATTTCTCTGCGGGAGATTCGATCTCCCATCTCGACCGTCCATTCATATCGTCGTTGTCAACATAACCTAATTGACGAAGGATCATGATACTGCATACTTATATATATGCGGACCACCGCTAGTTGGATTAAATGGAGGATATTTCCTTTTTAAATATTATTTTGACTCGTTTCATGACTTTCGTCCACGTGTTTAATTCGACACTGGATCTCTATTATAGCCTCCAGCTTTATTGTAAGGACGGCAGTGCCCTCAAGTTTTTGGCTTTCTAGAAGGATCTCGGACGAAATGCGTCGAATATGCCGGACATTTCCGATCTGGAGTCAATCGGACGGTTAATAGAGCGCAGTTTCTGTTTCACATTCCAACCGGAAGAGTGTAGAAACCAGTAGAGTGAACTCAATGGGAGGTCCAAATTAAGAGGACCACCATATGAAAGCATCTGATGACTTGAACATCTGCGGATGGATGGACTAACGTTCCTGGCCGTCCAAATCATGACTTTGGAATCGTCTGATCAGGATCATATTGCCCCACAATTTGGATTAATTTGCAAAGATACTCCTTCGATCTTTACTGGAGACGGCTGCTGCCACGGCGAACTCGTAGATAAAGAAGAAGTTAAGGTTTAGTTGCCGATAGATTCCTACGCTGACCAATGCGTTTAATTAATTCACGAAAATAGCTTTCTAATTGGTGAAAAGTCTGCTTTTGGTGGGTGGCATTCCTGTAGATATATACAATTTCAGGGTCGCAGGTTGTCATCGGTTGATAGCCTATTATACTACGCGGAAATTGATAGTAATTTACTAAACCGCCATTATGTAACAGATGACGCTCTTGGAAGAGAGTGGCGATTTTGTAAATGTTTAGGAAAGCAACGTCATACATTTTTATTTGCAGATAGAGAAGGGTTAATGTGCGGTCCGTCGCGTACGAGTGTTGCGGCCACCACTCTCATTATGGCCTGCGAAGGGGAGTTTGACTTCAGATTTGCGGTCCAGTCTTTGTGAGTTGCATGTCCGGGTAGACCGCACTGGCTGGCCAGTGAATGGATATGGTAGGGCCAGTTATGGTCTAACACATGAGCACCTACCTCCATGATGGGTCCATAACCAGTTACGCTGTGCTCAATAGCAGATCACAGCTAGCAAAATGGACGTACATTTAGCAAAGAAGCCAGATCCATACACCAAAATTGACTGGACCTATGAAAAATGAAGAACATTGTAATTTCATACTATGTGACTTGCAACTACTGCTGGCTATCTCATTGAGTTGATTCAATTTTTAAAGAATAAATGCAAAAGAAAATAGAAGCTTTGACCAAATATAAATACAAAGATGGTAGATTGCATTTAAAAAATGTAAAAAATATATATTTAATATCTATATCTAGAATATATATATATATATTTAGCAAAGGGCTTCAACTTGATTTGAGGGTTACGAGCGAGGATAGTTATGAGAGGCTTTGGCTAAATAGTTGCCTTTTAGTTTTTTTAGATGAGTGATGAATCAATAAAATTTAGGTATTAATTTTTATTTTTTAGATAATGATGGGATCCAAGGAGTTTGACCATTGAAAATTGTATCTAAATTATGAAATGAGATATAATAGAAAATAAACTAATAATCAAGAGAAAAAATATGAAAGAAAATTTTTGAAAATATGAACATGTAAGAGAAGCTTTACATCACAATTAGCCAAGCACTAAAATCAAATGATTTCTTTAATAAGTAAACTAGGAAACTCGGTAGAAAAATTATTGAGTCCCAAACAAAGGACTCCTAATAGTGAGTAACAAATATAATATCCCAATCTACAAATAGTATTATCTTCCTTGTAGATATGGGTTGTTCGAAATCAAAGCTAGTGGATGATGAACCAAAGATCTAAAAATAGAGGATGAGAATTGGTACAAGCTGGGCATTGTGATTATAATCACAAAGTTGCCTTTAGACCTAATCAATGTAAGATCAAAATAGCAAGGACTAATTCCTTATTGTATATGCTTGCTCACTGTATCATGTGCAAAATAAAGTTATCATAGATGATGGTAGAATACTTGGATGCAAGATTAAAAAAACTAGAAAGCTTAATATGAGATATTTGATAAATGATTGTTATGGAGCTTAATAACAGATCAGCCTATTATTTACATCTTGATTGGTTGCTTGTGAAAATATAAAAATATTGAATTATGGATGGTCAAATAACATATTACTTATACCTCACAATAATTGCTCGGCCTTCATGATTGAGGTAATATAGAGTTGAGATAGGTCAAATATTTTATATATTCATATAACGAAGTTAAAATTATCTAATACTTTTAATTATCAAACCCAAAAAAAAAAAAAAAAAATAATTATGTAATTTTTTTCTTAACTATAGTTACTATATATGATATCTCGATATATAAAAAAGCTTTAAATTAATATAAATCCTAAACCAATAGAAAATAACAATGTAGTTCTCTCTACATGCTACATTCTCTCCGCTCTTCACTGGACAATCCAAATCATTCCCTCAAGATATATGAAAATAAACGACTAGACTGAATCCTAAGAACGAAATTAGACACCATATCCCCAGTTCAAGCTCCTTCACATTTTCTCTTTTCCTTCTTCCGGTTATAATATCTCTCTTATAAAAATATAACCTGCACGATGATGGCAAATATATGCAAACGAAAGGGAGTTTTAGGGTTAACGATTTACATACCTGAAGCATTTCTCTACCTCATGCGTGGGACCCGCTCTCCAGGAACGACCCCCATTTGACGGGTTCATTTTTGGGTCTCTCCTGTCCGAGTTCCCTCATGCCCGACTCCGAGTCCGTCAACGGAGAGCGGGCGCGCGAGACTGAGAGGAGGAAGAAAGAAAAGGAGCTCGGAGAGAGAGGGAGGAGCTGTAATGGCGTCGTTCTCCTCTCCTGGCGTCCCACCAAAACCCTAATCCTTGGCTTCAATACCCTTTCTGATCCCTCTCCGGCCATGGGAACTCAGACTTCCGCTAGCGCGCAAGAGGGAACCCTAATTACTTGATTTCTTGTGTTCCAGTCCCTGCAATGCCCGTGGAGCTCCACACCGCAGGAAACCGGGATCTCGACCTCGGCGCCACCTCCTTTGGCTCCGGTAAGCCCAAAGACTGCACCTCTTTGAGATTTTATTCCTTTTTTCGGGGTTTCGATTGAATGAGATGCGATTGATTTGGGCATTTATTGAATATTTTGGACAATTTCGGGCTTCAGGGTGCATTTGCGTTTGCGCGTTGGATTCGATTGAGAGGAGAATTCGAGCCCTCGTGTGGTTAAAATAGTATCACAGGTGCCACCTTTGCTTTCTTTCTATCTTATTTTTTTGCTTTTCTTCTAATTATATGGTGTTAGTTTGTTTATGAATCTGGCTATTGGGAATCTTGGGAAACTCCCATGGGAAACATGGTTGAACCTATGAAACAAGAAGGGAAACTTCTGTAACTCTGGTTTCCACTGGTTTCTCTGTGGTTTCCCTGTGATATCTGGTGCTTCTTGTATATTTATCCATCGTAATAGTTTCATTTTCACATATTGTTCTTGGCTTTCACCTTCCAAAGAATTGACCGTGCTATTTTCGTAACCTTTTGTATCTTTAAGCTGCGTCTTTCCTTAAACTACCATTGTCTCCATCTTTTACTCTATCATAAGGAATTGCAAAAAATATGGCACGGGAGAGGAAGTTTTTGGATTTTAGTAATAATCTTTTTTGTGTAGAGACCAACGAGCATAATTCTCTGGATATGTTCCACGGTTCTTAAATTCCTTGGCACAGGTTGGACTGGAATCAACATCATGTAGCTCAAAATTGGTAATTTAGGAGAGTTTATCGATATTTTATCATGTGCAGAGGTATTGTTGGTAATTGTTAGAAGTAGGTAATTCTTATTTTAATGGTCTAATAGAAATGTTTTTAGATGGTCAAGTCGAAGGGTGAATATAATGACAACCTTCTCCATTCTGGTGGACTTGAGGACATTTTGCTTCTATGAATTCTGCATCTCTGTTTAATCTTAGTTTCACAGATCAGGATCTGCTTTAGCTCTTTTACTCATATAATTACTTACTATTGTTTTTTTACTCCTTTTTTTCCTGAGTGAAGTTTCTGATTAAGAAGTTGCTGTGATGAGAACTAGAGATGGTCAAGAGGGATTAGAATATTTACAATTGTTTAAATAAAAAGGATGTAAGATGTTGGAACAAGTTTGATTATGTTTGATTGTCAGTGAGAAGCTTGTTCAAAAATGAGCATGTTGATAAATCACAACTGCAAAATTCCCGATATCTGTTCATTTTTACTTGCTTTTTTTTGCTTATATTTTTTAATTACTTAGTAAGAGGTAGTAGAACAGATACTGCCAACTACCCCTTGAAGAGTTTTTTCCCCCTCTTCGTTCTCCTTCCTTTGTATATTCATTATCGCTAAGCGAATATTCACAAGACAAGCAAGGGTGATTTTTTGGGAGAAAGGGAGAAAGCAGGGAGGGTACCGAAACAATTAAAATTTTATAGAGAAGAGGAAGAAAAAGAAAATAAGAAACACTTTAATGCATTACAGTAAAAAATTATAAATTCTTATGAATTTTTATGTAATTAAAAAGTAAAATTCAACCTTGCCTTCAATTGGTTAATCTATGTTAAAATAAGTTGAGGGGGTATGGTCTTATTGCATGTTTGCACAATTAGGATTGTCCAAGGCAAATCCTCACAAGCTGAATGTCTGCTTGGTTTGTGTTATTCAAAAGGGTTTTATATTTATTCTTACAAGTATGCCACAACTATAAATCAAAGTGGGCCATGAATTTTTGAAATTGGACCATTTGAGTGGTCATGTGAGCAATCCTTTCTTTATCATCATAATCAGAAGACTGATCAGATTGGTTGCTAATCATGCTATGAAAGGTGCATATTTTCATTGTTTTATTTAACTTTTTGATATTTGCTTAGTCTGTTTTGTATAGCAATGGTTTCCATGTTGGTTGATCTGGCACAGTTATTTCGGGGTATCAAATGGATGAGGTTAATATCCTTTTCATTAAACTAGACAATAACTTGCTTTTTGTAAATAGTTACATAATACTTTTCCTAGTCTTCAGTTCTTTGACCATGAAACTATATTGTTTTTACAGAGGATGTCTCAAAGCTCTGCTTTTGATGAAGAACATATGGGGGCCAATGATGAAGGCATGGAGTTTCCAGCTATTGCAGATGGACACTTAGTGTTTGACAAGGATAGCTTAATTTACAGTGAAGAAGATCAAGTACAACAGGAACTTGAGGTACAATTAGGGGAAGAAAGTCAATCTGATGTTAGTGCAACTGTGTTGTGGAAACATGTTATAAAAGGAAAAAAATGCGGAAATGCTCATGGGGGTTCTCATGTCTTCAAATGCAAGCATTGCCAGAAGATATACCATGGCACCTATACACGCGTTTATGCACATTTAATGGGGCACAAAAAAGGTGAAAGCAAAGGAATTGGCTACTGTTCTGTTGTAAAGGCAGACAAAAATCTACAAATGCAAATAAAGAGAGAAGTTGAGCAAGTTGAGAGCTCACCAAATGTTGTTCCACTGAAGAAGTCAAAGCTCATTGCAGATTCTGGTACAGCATCACAGGGACCATCTTTGGCCCATTCCTATGTAGGTCATTTTGAGAAAGATTACTCAACTCAAGATAGAGGTGATGTTGATTCTAAAGTAATACGCTGTTTGTGTGCTAATGGCATCCCTTTAAGTGTGTTAAGATCACCATATTGGGAAGAAATGGTATCAGCAATCAGTAAAGAATTGGGCTACAAAAGTCCATCTTATGAAAGAGCGCAGACTGTCTTGCTGGAGAATGAAAGGGATAGGGTTGAAAGGGATCTGGATGATTTCAAGCAGAAGTGGTCTCAATATGGAGTTTCAGTCATCTCAAATGGTTGGACTGATGTTAAGAATCAACCCTTGATAAACTTCTTGGCGTCAAATCAATTTGGTTCCATGTTTCTACATGCTCTTGACTTCTTATTGGTTGAGAAGTCCCAGAAAAGCATTTCTGATTATATGCTTGAAGCTACTGAAAAGGTGGGACCACATAATGTTGTTCAGCTAATCACAGATAATGCTGCAGGTTGTAGAGCTGCAAGTGAGGAAGTGGCAAAAGCATATCCTTACATATTCTGGAATCCTTGCATGGTTCACACACTAAATTTGATACTGAAGGACTCTGTAAGGGCCCTTCCTTGGCTCGAGGAGACTTATACGACTGCCAAAGGTATAGTGAAATATATCTTGTATCATTCCCAAGCTGCTGAAATTTTCCAAAGTTATCCCAAATTAGAATTATTGAAAGTTTCATCCAGAGGGTGTGCATCACACTATATTACTCTTCATTTTTTACTTGATGTAAGGGAAGTTTTAAGGGCTGCTGTCATATCTGATCTATGGGAGGGATGGGCTAGTTTTCCAAACCTAGATGAGAAAGCAAGGCTTTCTGGAGATGATGTGAAGGTAGGGGTCATGTCTGATAATTTCTGGGAGGCAGTACATTTGGCTCTCTTAATAATCAAACCGATATATAAAATGATTAAATTTAGTGATCAAGATGGCCCCCTTATTGGAGAGGTATGTGAGAGAATGGATAATATGCTGGGAGAAATCAAAGATAATTTGAGAGCACAAGAGGACATCTTTATGGTTGTCAGGGAAAAGGTCTTTTCGAGGTGGAACAAGGCCAGCGTTCCTTTGCAATGTTTAGCCTACGCCCTTACGCCAAAGTATTATGATGAAGAATACCTCCAAATACCAGCTCCAGGGGGTAGGAAGAGATGTCCTCCAGGTCAGTTTTTTTATGCTTTTCTTTCTTCTTCCATCAGTTCTTTCTTTCTTGTCTGTTACTGAATTCATATTCTCTTTTTACTGTGACCACATTTGACTATTTTGGTACAATGTTTGCATATTAGGCATACTTCCTCCCTTCAAAATGTCAATAATATTTTCCCTTGCCATAATGACAGCCCAAGATGATGACATATTTGAAAGTGCCATGGATGCAATAGTCAAAATGCACCCAAATGATGATCAAGCAGATACTGTTCGTGTGCAGTTCATGTCGTTTGTAGAAAAGAATGGTAAGTTCTCCTCTGCAACAGCAAAAAGAGATGCAAGGAATCCGAAAATCAATGTTTTGCAGTGGTGGAAGTTTCATGGAGGGGATACAAAGGAGTTGAGAGATATGGCATTTAGAGTGCTTGGACAATCAATTAGTACTTTATCTGTTGAGAGACCATGGAGCACCTATAGTTATATCTACAATGCAAAGTGCAATAGGCTAAATGCAAGTCGTGCTGATGATCTGATGTATATACATTCCAATTTAAGATTACTATCCAGGTAGAGTGCCTCTTTTTTCTAATTTAACTTATATCGGAATGCTGATGCTGATTCTTTTTCCAGTATGGTTTCTTACCATCTACTTATACATGTTTAGGTTTAATTCAAATTATAAGTATGGTCCGCATAGAAAATGGGATATATATCCAGAGCTTCCTCTTATGGATGAATCTGCTTTACAGTGGGATGATTTGTGCTTCGTGGGCCTCGATGATGAGGACTCATTGTTGAAACAAGTTGCTCACTCTAGTAATCCTATACAAGAGCTTTTAAGGATTATTGAAGATGTTCCTTCAAGCAATAATCAATGTGGCGAACAAAGTCAGATCACTAGCTCCATGCATGCAAGTGGAGGGCAAGGAGGGAGAGGAGGCCGAGCTGGTGGTAGTAGTAGGCTTGATCCAAAGGGGAAGACGAAGAAATTCTTGTAATGTGCCTTCTCTCTCTCATTCTCTCTCTCTCTCTTTCTTTGAAGATATATAAAGGATTAGAAGATCTCATCTCAACTAGTTTTACGAATGTCAAAATCAAAGATGTCAGAAGTTTCTCCTTAAGATTTTAGAACCTACTAAAGTTGTTGTTACCCTCCATCTCATTCATTTTCTCCTTAAAGTCACTAATGTGCAATACACAATGTGATCTCTGTTGTTTTTATTTTCTTTTTCTTGTTGCTTCTTTTGAATATACTAGTGTAATTCACCTGTCTATTACCCATTCCTAAACTTAGTGGCTTTCCGAAACTTGAGTATGTGTCTGTATTGTAAATTGAGTTAGCAAGATTGTTGAATTTAGCAGTACTTGTACATATTTTTTTTCTGAAATGTTGACGCAACAATGTGACTGTGTTTCTCTGAAAAAATTGTCCAACAATGATAAAGCGCCAGTTTCCAGTATGTTACTTTGAACTCATTATGTATGTGTATATCTACCTCCTTTCCTTTTGGTCAGTTTTCCCTCTGATTGTGTTGTTCCTTTGATATTCCTTTAAAAGCTATCTGCTTGGTCCTTGGACAATGGTCATATAGACCTTAGCGATGAAGTAACGTTTCCAAACTATACCATGAACTGGCCTTCAGTACACCTTCAGCAAATAACAAACAAACATCTAGAACACAGCATTTCTATGGGAGCAGGTTATCAGCAGTGGGTTATTGGGTCTTAACTAAATGCCTCAATCACCTTTTTTCCTTTTTCTTTTTCTTGAAAAAAGTGCCTGTTTTCTTAAAGAATGTTGAATCCAGAAATCAAACATGTCTTTTGAAGTAGACTGGACAGTTCTGCATGTAGAGTTTCACGGGCCAGAATATTTTAGGGTTTCTGATATTTTGTTAATTATCTGTTATTTCCTTTCTCTGTAATTTTGAAGTAGATTGGACTAGCCTTCTAAAGATGTTTCTTCAGTTAGACTTCCTCTTTCTTTCTTTTAAAAATAATAATAATAAAAAAAATCTAGGTTGGTAAGTGCTAGATTTAGGAGGATATGAATAAAAGGAATCTCTTGAATATAAAGAGCTTTTGATGCTTCTCTTAATACATGGAAGTCATTGGCATAAGAGGCACGGAAATAGGAGATATGCTTGCATTGTGTTGACATGAGAAAATTAGGGCAGTGAATCTGCTTTTAGGTGATTCAGTGGCTTGTGTGTTTCAGATGAAATAGAATCATATAATATTTTGGGTGTTTATTTTATCTTAGAAAAGGAGGTAAAGTTTCAAAAGCTCTGGAAGTAAATTCATATGGAGACTTACCATTCACGCGTTTCAAATCCGTGGAGATTAAACATCAACTTATAAATGTAATACAACAGAAGCTAAGTATTTCCGAGGCTTTGGGATGAGCACTGAGCTATGATTAACAACTTAAATATCACAAAATTAGTCCTTGAAATGCACATAAGGATGGCTATGCTTCAAATGAGAGGTTTGACCGTTCAGGGGTATGTAAGACACTTTGTTATATTAAGAAATTGTGATATCAAATGCAATGGATGGATAAACCTTTTTTTTTTTTTTTTGTTGGGTGTTTTTGTGGGGGGGGGGGTGGGGGGGGAGGGGGGTGTTGTAATTATATAGTTGTATAGGTAGGTATAAGGCATTGCTTATGTAACTGTATATTTATTCGCATCTTTTTTATTTGCTTTGAACCATGAAAAACTCAAGTTGTATATTGTATTGCTCAATACATAGTATGACTTGCCCTCAAGATGGTTCCAACCAAGCCTACATATACCCCACCGGTAGGTATATATTGCAATAAATCTTTATTCACAATAAATATCAACAAAAGTCTATTTAGTTCTTAGTCAAAAAAAAAAGGAAGCAACAACATTTGTCTTTGTGCTCAACTTCCTGTAAATTATGATTTTTTTTTTTCAGGAATCATCAAAGGCAAAATTGACATTATGAACTCGCATTGGCACCTTCATATATTGCACCAAAAATGCTATGGGCATTTATTTTATGCAGATTAGAAGTTTTTATGCCATTCAGTGCAAGGGATTTTGTTTTAGGTTATCGATATTAATGCAATATATGCAGTGGTCTGGTATTGAGTTATAAAACTAGTTTTAGTAGGATCAAAGATTTATCCATGTGCACTTGAGAGGTGCTTGGTTTGCGATTGAAATCGAAATTGGAATGAAAATAGGAATGGATTGGAATCGAAATCGAAATAGTCTAATTCTTTGAAGTATTTGATTTATGATCGAAATTAAAATAGAAATTTAAATTCATAGAGAAAAATGAAAATTGAGTTTTAGGTAGATTGGGCTATTTTCATTCCACTCTGAAATTAGAATGGAATTCTTTCCACAGTTGAAATGGGAGTCATCCATTTCCATTTTGATTTTGGACCCCTACTCCTCCCAATCAAGCACTCTCTTATTCTATGTTTGGTTGGGATCATGAGAGGAAGGATGGATGAGATTAGAAGGATGGATGTTCTTCATCCATCATTTAATTAAAAAAGTTATAGAGATGATGGATGAAAAAGTAAGATTTTTCATCCATCCTGGCCCATCAATTTGCATCTTCTCATATTGGAAGGATGAAGAAAGGATGGATGGAGCATTGATGGATGGATTTTTGCATAGATAAAATTATCCCTCATTAATTTTTTTGGCAAAACTATAATATTTCTTCACTTTTTCATTCATATTATTTTTATATATTTTTATATATACTATTAATAATATATTATTAAATTTTATTACTAATTATTTTAATTTGAGTACATAATTTTGATAATTATAATTAAATAACTAGAATGATCTTCAATTTTTCTATTTTACTTACTATTTTTAATTAACTATTTATATAATATTAATTAATTATTAAATTAGATTATAAATTAACTAATTATTTATATTATTAATGAAATTAATTATTAAATTAAATTATAAATTAACTAATTATTTATATAATTAACTCATTAATAATTTAATTATAAAATTATTTATTAAATTAAATTAAATTAAAATTAAATATTTATATAATTATAAATTATAATGATTATAAGTTTATATATTGTTTACTTATTTAGTATAAATTAGTGTTATAAATTGATAATAGTAATAATTTTTTCAAAGAGTAGTTTGGTAAAAATATTATGTAAATACCATCCATCCATTCTTTCATTCTTTCTATACCAAATAGAGGAAGGAATCATTTTTATTCATCCTTTCATGTTTCACCAAACATATGAAAAGATGGATGAATGTTCTCTCTCATCCATCCATCCTTCAATCCATTCTTCATACCAAACAAAGCATTAATGATGTCATAAAATTTTTTTGTTTGAGGTCAGCACTCTTGTTGAAAGAGATTCTTGGAGAACGATGCAACCCTCTTCATCTTCTCCTTTCTCAGCTTCCATTACTTTTACCCCCTCCTATTTTGATCCAAATGGCTAAATAAAGCTAGGATGGGCTTTGAACACTGCAAGGAGGTGAGGAAAGTCATGCTTAGGTGAAAAAAAAGAAAAAAGAAAAAAAATCTCCTATTTGGGGGAATACTTTTCAAATATTCATGGTAACCATCCTTTTCTCCATAAATTTTATCTGACAGTTAATCGTACCATTTAGTGGCTATTATATTTCTGCAGCCAACTAGCTTAAATTGAGGTGTTCGGCAACATCCCCACTAAAATTTGTTTTTATTTATTTTTTAACACACTAAAATTTGATTTACTAATGGCAGTGCAAAGCAGCAAAGCCATCTATTCTCTGGATTGCATGAATCATCTTATCAACTGATGGGAAAATGAACTTTAGGTTTGCTTCCTTTATAAGTTTCTTAGGAACTCAGATGAACAAATATGTTTCTCAACTATATGATCATGGCACATAACTAAAAGATCCCGTACAATTGGATCTGCCATGCGCTTGTTCAATCGTGTGACTCGAAAAGTACATTGTTACAAACCTCTAAAGGGGTTCTTTGCACGCTTTGTTCGGCCATCAATTGCAAATATGACACCCTTGGATGGCTTCTTGTGAAACTTCCTTGCACAGATGGCATGCTCTTTTTCGAACCCTCCGCATGGTGCGCGCGCGTGTGAGAGAGAGTTGTTTATGTCACCATTACTTGGTTTATATCCAGTCTTTTAGGGATTCTTTGCTTATCTCTTAGAGTTTGTCGTTGGGTGGGATTCGTCCTCTAGACCTTGTCTGACGAGCATCATGCATAAAGGGACAAGGAGCATGGCATTTTTTTCTCTCTGGCTCGCAAGCCATTGCTCAGATTTTGATGAAATGTGTTTTAGAATTCTAGTAGTATTACGACTGTTAGATTGTAAACCACATTGCTTTAGATCTAGTCAGTGTGCCAACTAATGCATATAGATCGACCGTCTAGAGTTTTTTCAGAAATTAATTTGGTATTTTTTATTTTTTTTATCTTTTTACCTTTTTGATAAAAGGTGGTTCTGTTAACAAATTAGATATACATAACATGCATACATCTATATTGCATGGATGTATGTATGCGGACACACGCACACCATGCTCGTGCCCTAGCCTATTACACATTATCCACCTATGTGTCACCGAGACCAACCATGGTCCCAGCTTACCGGCCGTGACAATACCTACTGCCACCACCCTTTTCCTGCAAGCAAAGCGGCTTTCCTTTAAGTTGAGTTGTACAGCTCAACATACTTTGTATTGGACAATCACATGCCAAGCTGCCCACCTGGCATCATCTCCAGTTTACTGGCCATCTTATGGCATCCATATTGATTGGACTAGGGGATTTTTTTTTTTTTTTTCCGCAATGGAATGAAGTCTATCATTATCTTTTCATGAGTAAGAGCATGTGCTGAAAGGTGACAACCCCACTTAAAAGGGCATTGGGATTTAGGCCCTTAAGTTAATCTCCACTGCCTGCTGTGTCTCAGATTAGGCTACATAGAAGATGATTAGAGTACTACTTGTCCTGTAATCATCTCAACGATCCATTATTTTGCGTTGTCTGTCAACAATTTGCATAAGAGAAGGTTATCCTTAATACCTAACCAACTATTTGTGGGAGGTATATGTCTCAATAAGCAAATCATTGGTGGGTTGCTTGTCTGGTGCATATGATATATAGCCCTACAAAATTCTGAGGCTAAATGAGAGCCATTCAGTTAAAAGAGATTTGAAGATGGCTGTTTAAAGGTGCTTCGATGTTTCTTAATCTCAGCTTATTATTCTGTGACCTCGCTTTGTAGAACATGATAGGGGATGGCAATCAACTTCGGTGCTACTCGATGAAAGCAACAAGCTTCTTTAATTTTTTGAGCAACTTGTTTTCCAAATGGCCGTCAGGCCATCCGTATCTGATCTTATTTTTCGACACGCGATGGCGAGGAGACCTACAAGCATAAAGGAGCCATGATGGATGTATATTACTATTTGAGATTGTTTACTTATGAGCAGCATAATGGAGAGGCAATCAAAAAGCTCTTGTGAATCATCGGTGTTCTAATTTCAAAGAAGGGGGAGGCAATCAAACATGTCACGTACCTAGCCACAAAATAAAATGGATTAGAACTTTCACAAGATCGATGCCTTCCATTCCATCACTCACTTTCTCTCAACCCAAGGCCTTCGCCTCAAATACCTTTTATCTTAACAAACTAATAGCTTAGAAAGTGTAGGGTAGAGAAACATGGGTTGGAAGCTCTAGAGAAAGTTAGAGTTGCTACATGAGGCCCATTCATTCTAGCACTATGAAGTGATAAGCACCTTCCATCCACACCAACCGTTTCTTGTCCACCCAAGTGGACAAAAGTAGGAATGCACCTATATCTTGGGGGCCTGCTATAAATATCAAGAAAAAGTTAGTCAATTTTTTCAGTGGCTAACTTACTCGTATTCTCATGCTTTTCAAAATGGATCACTTACTTTCCCATAGATAGCATTTACCCATCCATGAAATAGGAAAAAATCTTAGGGTTAAATCATTTTTTCATCAGTTAATAAAATAGGTATTTAATTTTATGCTTAAAACAACTCATTCGTATTTTCAATATCTTCATCATTCAATGCTCAATGACTCAATCATCCATTTTCTCCAAATCTAAATTACAGAAAAGATATTATGAAAAATATGGATAAATTTTAGCAATTTATCTATAAAACTAATAATGTAAAAGAATATGAATATAGATTCGAAGCTACTTTTCCATGCATAAAAGAATATGAATAAATTATTTACCTGTCTAAATATTGCTTAAAAAATATTTATCTAAGAAAATATAGATTTCTAGATAAATTTTTATCTATAAAAGAATGGATCCTTAAAGGATAGATTTCTAAATGAACTTCTGAGGCCTCCATAATTTCATCGAAAGACATAGTCCCCGATGGAGGTTGCCACCTTCTTGCAACTCTCTCTATTTTTTCTTTCCTCCTTTGCAAATATATTGTCTGCAAGTCACCTTGCTTTTTTCTCGTACAGTTACTTAGAATCAAATCTAACTCTTATTTTGACACTTTGCACATCTAGTGCCACCTTGATTTCACCATAGGTCATTTTTTTTCTTAAGGTAACACTATCACAAAAATTGAGGAAATATTTTATGGATCATATATAGAAAATCTAGAACACAAGATAAAATTTCAAGAATAGATTATAATTTAATCAACATATCTTAAAATTTTTGAGCAGCCATCTGATGATCTGCACTGAATATCCTTCAAGAGAAGAATCGACCATAGATAGATCTTTCTTTCCTTCTCCTCTTGATATCTATTTCCTCAATGGGATGAGTTCCATTCTTAGAACGCAGAGATCTAAATACCCTAGGATTTCTCTACAGGCTATATTTATAGGAGTGGAGCGATGAGCTAGCCCAATTAAAAAATTTTAGTGGATCCATCCATCATAGAGCCTATTAGTCGGATCACGCCTACACCGATATCTACTATATCATATGACTAAGATAATAGGATCTAAACAGTATGATCATAGGTTATTTTGGATTCTTTAACCATTCATTCAGATGATAACTTAGTCCATATTTCGTAATAAATTAGAAATTAAAATCAGTCTATAATCAATGAAAGCCCATCTTATGAGAATTTCTATCATTCTTCTACTTGGACGACAATGATTTAAACCTTTTTTTTATTTTTTTTAAAAAATATATTAAATATAATATGTATAGTTCAAAATAACTCTCGGGCTAAGAGCACTTCATGTGGCCATATATACAAATATCCTGAATGAATAACATCTTTAGTCAAAAATTCGATCCACTAAAACTACTAACATTGAATCACAACAGTCTTAATACCATTTATTGATATAAGATCTCTCTATGGTTACAAATGTTAGTAATCTTATCGATATGGATTCCAATTATATAGTGCGTGTAGTGTGAACTTTATACTCATGTGATCTAAACATACAAAGTCCATCATCAATCCACTTTATGGTTTTCAATGAAACCTCTTTATGCTTTCCAATGAAAGTTACAATAAGCTTATGTCATCATAAGTAATATATTTATGCTTAAGACTCTAATATAAAGAACATTTACAAACAACCATATATGCACAAAATGTAAATGTCATACTTTATTAAAAAATAAAAATATACTACATCCGTATGATGTTTAATCAAAAACAATGCTCCCACTAACTAAGTACATCAAATGATTGCAATAAACCCATGTTTTCAATATGTTTTCCAAATATAATGAATCTCAGTCCTTTGGTTAATAGATCTGCTAACATTGCATCAGTCTCTATATGCTTGATGACAATATCTTCCTTTTTAACCAAATTTCTAACTGCAAGATATTTTATTTCAATATATTTTGAAGCACTAAAACTCTGATTATTTTTTGAAAAGAATACAGTTGTACTATTATTACAATATATTTTAAGTGGTTTAGAGATGGAATCAATAACCATAAGTTTCAAAATAAAAATTTTCAACCAAATAGTATGTATTACAGCTCCATAATAAGTTATAAACTCTACCTACATGGTAAATGATGCCACAATAGTTTATTTTGAGCTTTTTCAAGAAACAACCCCTCCAGGCATCATAAAAATATACCCAGAAGTGAATTTCATATCATCCACATAATTGATGAAGTCGGAGTCACAATATCTAATCACATCAAGGCAATCAGTCCTTCTATATATGAGCATAAAATCTTTGATTTTCTGCAAATATCTCATGACCTTTTTAGCTGCTTTCCAATGCTCTATGTCCAAATTTGAAGTATATCTATCGAGCACACTAATAGTATATGCAATATCCGATCTGGTGCAAACTTGTGCATACATCAAACTACCCACGATATTAGACTAAGGCACATTTTTCATAGATTCTCTTTCTATATCATTCTTTGGATACTATCTTTACTAAATTTATCTTCCTTAACCATAGGTATGTCTCCAGGTTTGTACTCATACATATCAAATCTTCTTAAAATACTATCAATATAAGTCCTTCAAGATAATCTCAACAAATCATGGCCTCTATCCCTGTGAATATCAATACCAAGTATAAATGAAGCTTCTCCAAGATCCTTCATATTGAAGGTTCTGGATAGTAAGTATTTAGTCTCATACAATAAAGCTGTATTATTACTACCAAGCAAAATATCATTCATCTATAAAATAAGAAAGATGAATTTACTTCCACCGATCTTGAGATATACGCAATGATCCACTTTATTTTCTGCAAAACTAAGAAAATTCATAATGTTATCAAACTTAAGATACTATTGCCGTAATGCTTGCTTAAGATCATAAATGGATTTCTTAAGGCTGCACATCGTATGTGCCTTTCCAGTTTCAATAAAATCTTCTGACTGAATCATATAAATTTTTTCATTAAGATCACCATTCAGAAAGATTATTTTGACATCCATCTGATGAAGCTCAAAATCAAAATGGGCTACTAGTGCCATAATTATTCTGAAAGAATTTTTGCAAGAGACGGGAGAAAGATGTCATTGTAATCTATGCCTTCTTTCTGTGTGAGTTCTTTTGCAACCAATCGGACTTTAAAGTGCTCAATATTTTCATTGGAATCTCTTCTGGTTTTAAATACCCATTTACACTTTATGGATTTAAACCCTTCAAGTAATTCTACAAACTTTCATACTTTATTATTAGTCATAAATTGTATCTCATCATGCATAGCTTCAATCCACTTATTTGATTGGGAACATGTAATAGCCTGATCATAAGGACTGGATCAATCATATGACCATTGTCATAATCATTTTCATCTAAATAAATCATATAGTCATTTAAAATAGCAGATCTTCTTTCTTTAACTGATCTCCTTATTGGTATGTCATTAACTGGTTGTGGAAGTACTATGATCGGCTGAATTATCTATTGCTGTTCAACTATTCTTTCAACAAGATGAAATATGATCTTCTTCTAAACAATAGGTATAGGAACAATAGCCTATCCTTCTTTTAATATATCATTTTCAGTATGAGAATATCTACCATCATCCATATCTATTTTTAAAAATTCGGTATGGATAGATTTAACAATCTTTGTACGTCTATTAGGATAGTAGAATTTGTATCCTTTAGGATCCATTCTTTTGCGGATAAAATATTTATTTAAAAAACTATATTTTCTTAAGTAAATATTTTTTGGATAATATTTAGACTAAAAAATAATTTATCTATGTTCTTTTATGTATAGGTAAGTTGCTCTAAAATCTATTACCCATATTCTTTTATATTACTACTTTTCTAGATAAGTTGTTAAAATTTATTCATATTTTTCATAATATCCCTTATGCTTTTTAGATTTCAAAAAAATGGATGACTGAGTTATTGAATATTAAATGATGAAAATATTGAAAATGAGGATAGGATATTTTAGGTATAAAATTAAATACCTATTTTACTAGCTCATAGAAAAATGATTTAGCTACCTCCTAAGTGGATAAAATTTTTCCTCATTTCATGAGTAAATGCTATTCATGAAAAAATATTTTTTTCATCTTGAAAAATATGAGAATATGGGTAAATTGGTCAATAGAAAAATAGATCAATTTTTTCATGATATTTACCCACAAAAGAACGGGCCCTTAGAGTTATCTGGATAGCTAATGAAATAACAACGAGCAGTTCTAGGCTCAGATTTATTTTCTAATGGATTATAAATTTTAATCTTAGCAGAACAACTCCAAACATGAAAATGATTAATGCTAGGCTTCCTGCCTACTCATAATTCAAAAGATGTTTTTGGAACAGCTTTATTGGGAACTCTATTTAAGATATAGATGGCAATTTTTAAAGCCTCATCCTGAAGATATGCAGGTAAATTGCATCCACTCATCATACTTCTAACCATATTTTTAAGAATGCAGTTATGTCTTTCAGCTATACCATTTTATTCAGGAGTTTCAGACATGGTGTATTAGATAACTATCCTATACTCCTATAAGAATTTGGCAAATAGTCCCATTTGCTGGCCGGATTTACCATATTGATAATAATATTCTCCACCATGGTCAGATCTTACTACTTTGATTATTTTCTTATGCTATTTTTTAATTTTAATTTTGAAGATTTTAAATTTATAAAGTACTTCTATTTTTTTTTTTAAAAGATAGATATATCCAAAGTATGAAAAGTCATCAATAAAGATAATAAAATATTTATTATCATAAATAGTAGAATCCAAAGATCCACTA
Source organism: Cocos nucifera (assembly GCA_006176705.1). NCBI lineage: Eukaryota > Viridiplantae > Streptophyta > Magnoliopsida > Arecales > Arecaceae > Cocos > Cocos nucifera. The sequence continues at coordinate 810,160 of QRFJ01001372.1, read as the reverse complement.
ATATCTATATGAATGAGTTCTAAAAGATCATTGCTATGTTTTGACTCTTTTCTTTTGGTTTTTATAAATTTGCCCCTAAGATAGTCAACACAAGTATGAAGGTCACTAAAATCAAAAAAAGAAAGAATTTCATTATCGATTAATCTTTGAATTTTTTTTAGAGATATGATTTAATTGTTTATGTCACAACACAAAGGATTTATCTTTAGTTAATCATTTTTTAAAGACAATGACATCAACATGCATAGAAGAATAAATATTTCTACTGATAACATTAAAATGATATAATTCATTAGATAAAAAACCTCCACCAATAAATTTAGAGTCAAAAAATACCTCAAATTTTTCATAACCAAAAATAAATTTGAAACCACTAGAACCAAGTTTAAAAAGAAAAATCAAATTCCATCTCATGAACTGTACATAAACAATATTTTCTAAGATAAGTATAAAATCAGACTCTAATTCTAGCCTAATGTCTCCAATAAAATCAACTTGAACTTTTTTTTCATTTTCTACGAAAAGATTCACTTCATTTTTAGTTGATTTTTGCTTGTTTATGAATCCCTGCAAAGAATTAGTGATATGAATAGATGCCCCACTATCTAACCACCAAGAATATAATAGAATATTTATCAAATTGGATTCAAAATAAATAATGGTTAATGAATTACCTCCTTGCTGGTTCTTCTTTTCTAGTTAATTCTTGTATTTGAAACATTCAACTTTCTTATGACCTTTTTTTTTGCAAAAGAAGCACTTAAAAAATTTTTTAACAGCAGCTTGAGGGCCTCCATGATTTTGATTTCTACTCTTAGGATTGTAAGATTAACCATTTTTTTTGGGACCATTTTTCTTTTTTCTTTTATAATTGAAATCCTCAGGATGTGGCTGATATACTATATTAGCACTCTCATCCTTTTTCCTTAAGATGTTTTTCTTCTTTTTGAGCACACACTAAAATAAATTCATTCATACTCCATTTATCCCTCTGTGCGTTATAAGTTATTTTAAGCTGATTAAATTGTGCAGGAAGAGAATTAAGGGCCTGAGATCATTGAGATAGGTATATCTAGGCTGTTAAGTTTGGATGCAATGCTCTCCAATCTCATGATGCAAGCTCTAACTCCACCAATATTATCATATCTCATGTTAACTAACTTTTCCATCAGCTCTCCAGCCTCAGCTTTATCAGATTCTACATATCTCTTACTTATGACATCAAAGAATTGTTTAGCATTTTTATTGTTAGGTATAGCATCCAAAATGAAATCAGATATGGATCTCTTCATAATTATTAAGCTCAACTTATTTGCTTTCTCTCACTTTTCATAAGCAGCTTTCTGTTTTGTAGTACTCTGATCAGTTATCTGAGATGGAGAATTATCATACAAAGCAATATCCAAATCTATCAAACCCAATGCCAATTCAATATTACGTTTCCATCTTTTATAATTTGTTTCAGTCAGAGTTTTAATTGGAGTAGTAGTGTTATTTATTGCAAAGGTGCTAAGTGCAAAACAAACTTAATGTAGTCAAATAATGGATAAATTATAGATAATTAACATGCTTAAGAAACTTTATAAGTATTATTTTAATGAGAGCCCTTGGTGCAATGCCATGAATTTTTTTTGGAAAGAAAGTGACCCAAATAAGGTTTCCCTCATACGTTCAGTGAAGAATATCTGTAAGGTATCATTAGCTTTTGGAGGTTCATCTACTTTGATAGAATGAATTCCTAGGCCATGTATACTTACAAATTATAAAAATATTTTTACTTTAAAATTATAACATGCAATGAGCTCCCTTTGGAGAGATTATTGTATGCTATAACTTCGCAACGCTTTAATCCCTTCTTAAATAATATACAGAAGAATCTTGTAAATACTATTAAATAGGCCACTTTAGTGGACATCGTCTAATACAATTTATAAATCTTCAATTCAGGGATCAACCAACATGCCTATCAATTTTAATATAACTTAGTGCACCCACAACAGATAAATTTATCAAAAAAAATTGATATATCTTAATTCTTTGAAATACTCGATAGAGAGATCCTATAAATTTTAATGAATGGGACATTTTGGTAGTCACCAAACATTGAAATCCACATCTCCTTTAATCAAAGATTATAACAAAAATTATATAATTTTTTTATGGACTAAAATTAAATAATATATTTTGTAGAGACTAAAATGCAAAAATTGTATACATAAGTTACAATGGTAACTTGGGTTTGGATTTTGGGTTAAAGTCCAAAATTCGTTAACCTTTTTAGACGAGGGGGTCATCTTCCTCTCGATCGGCCTCCTTTCCTCATCGATTCCACTCCAACGGTCGGAGAGAGGCTTTAAGCCATCGGTCACCGATCTTTTTTTGTCACCCACCATCGGTCGCTGGTGGCCCTTTTTTTATTTTGTTTGAAACCCGACGGTGGAAGCATGAGTCCGACGGCGAACCGTGCTCGGCATCCCTTCCGAGATTGCTAATCGCCATTGTCTGTGTGGGTCGCTGCCGGCTGCCAGGGTCGCCCCGCCTACCCGGATCGACGCCGATGCCTCGGGTGGTGGCGAAGAGGAAAGCATAATCCGGCGCCCTTTCTCCCTTCCTTTTTTTTTTTGTTCTTTAGCTTTCGGTGGCAAATTGACCTTGCCGGATGATCCGACGCCGCCAAAGCATCGATCATCGGAACCAGCACCTTGCCGATCCAGTCGAATGTTGAAAGAAGAAAGGGCACGGCGGAGAAGAACTGCTGGCCCCCTTCTTCCTTTTTTTTTTATTCTTCAATTTTTTTTTATTTGAATGGTTTATTAGTGTTGGATGCCCCTCTATTTGCCACCGATGGGATCAACCGCTGGCATCGCCAGCTATCAACCATAATTTTAGAAATGGAGGGCATGGAATTGCCGGCCCTAAATCATTTTTTTTTTATTGATTGATTACGATCTAATTTTTTTTGATTCTAATCTTCTATAAAATTCTATGCTCTAATATTAATTATCAGAAAAATTAAAAAAATATTTTATGGATCACATATAGAAGATCTAGAATATAAGATAAAATTTTAAAAATAGATTATAATCTAATCAACATACCTTAAAATTTTTGAGCAGTCATCTAATGATCTAAGCTGAATATCCTGCAAAAGAAGAATCGATCATGGATAGATCTTCCTCTCCTTCTCCTTTTGATGCTTGCTTTCTCAATGGAATGAGTTCCATCCTTAGAACGCAGAGATTTAAATATCCTAGAATTTCTCTACAGGCTGTATTTGTAGGAGTGGAGCGAGGATCTAGCTCAATTAGAAAATCTTAGTGGATCCATCCATCATAGAGCCCAACAGTCGGATTAGGCTTACATCGATATCTGCTATATTACATGACTAAAACAATACGACCCAAATAGTATGATCATAGATTATTTTTTTGGATAACTTAGCCCATATTTCATAATAAATTAGAAATTAAAATCAGTCTATAATTAATGAAAGCCCATCTTATGAGAATTTCTAATAAATACTAGATCTCCCGATCATTGTGCAGGTGGATTACGCCTAAACCATTGCAAGAAGCCACACAAGCATGATTCATGGTTGCTCTATTTTATTGCTATAAGAAAGTTACACACAAATACATCAGACATGTATTTGTTGGCTTCTTACAATACATTGGGCAGCCATGCATATGTTGGGTGGTCCTTTTGCATCTCACAGAGAACCATTGCACTAATTTGAAGCCTCCCAAATTTTGGAATCCACCATAGGTAAGCGACTAACAATAGGCCCAGCTTGATATAATTTGTGTTGATTATATATCATTATAGGATCTACGGATTCCATGCATGATTGCCATTTTGATATAATATAACAAAGACTACTTTAAAAAGCACATTGAAATTTATATGCAAGCTCTGGATCTACATTGCTGCTAGCCAGCTTGCTTAATCATATACTATCTCATGCTCAATGAAAAAAAAAAAAAAAGATACTTATGACTGCGCATAGATGAATGGCATTGTTTTCAATTAGCAATGTTTATAGCAAGATTACAGCTGAATAGAATTTTGTGGAGTTACGTTCTTCTACGATGCCTTTGACGAAACAAATAAGTATAAAGTTGCTCTTAGAATATAAAGTTACTTGATTGTTGATCGCTCTAACAATGTTTCATGAATATGAATTGATGAACACATCAATTGAATACAACCTTATTGCATGAACAAAACCGTTCAAGATGTACACCACCGTAACAAAATCAATTTGTGAAGTTTGATTTAAGACCCACCATCTCAAATTGAATGCAATCATTTAATCAAAAATTATAGTAGTTGCTTCATCTAGTTTTTTAACATTAAAAACTTTGAGCAAATCGCTTGATCTTAAAGGCTACCTCAGATGCAAGTAATGTAATTTTATTAAACAACGAATATATGAAATCTTTTTATATTACTTTTGTTCTAGAATATCTTTCATCTTGGAGGCTGCCAACCTAGCTTCTTTAATCTTTAAATCTCTATTAGATATTTACCCAATGTTCCCCTTCCTTTTCTTTAAAATATGTAGTTCAGATATTATCTCTCCTCATTGCCGGGCCTTTTGTTGCTCTGACCATTACACTTAACTAACAAAGTTTTTTCGCACTAATTAAATTTTGACTTTCCAATCTGTTTGATAATATATACATACTTTATACTGCCAACCTAAAGAGATCTTTGCCATCCATACGGACCATTAGTCTGATGGGGCCACATGTTAGACGGTCCTAAGATTGTGTTAGCATGATCAATGGATGACATGAGATATTCTAGTAAACAAGTTATGCTGTAGATGCTTAAACCCTTTTTGTTATTTAATTACTTGCATGGTGGTCTTAATCATTCTTTTGTGTGGCATGTACCCAAGAGATGGCCCAATCAGTTGGGCTGAAAAAAAGGGATATTCATGCACAATGTACCCAAACCATCCCATTGGGTATTTGCTTAATAGTTTATGAAAAGTTCCCAAATTAGGCCCAAATGATCCGGCAAATATAACCTAATCAATCGAACTATTTGTCATGTGTTAGAATTTATGTAGTTTTTTATTTATTGAAGTTATATGGCTTACATGGATGATGTTATATATCAACAATTTTTTTGAGAAAAGTTGTAAATTAGTACATGTGAGTGTATTCTATAATGGTTGTTCTATACTTAAATTAGTACATATGAGTGTGATGTATCATTGTTGTTCTTATACTTACCTGTGACATTTTTATTATTTTCATATCCATATATTTTATTTTATATATTTTAAATTTTTGTTTTGGGGAGAAAGAGAAAGGTTTAGCTTTATGCTCAAGATCTAAATACGTGGAAAGAGAGGAAGAGCTAGACTTAGAACCTTTGTTCAATTTTTTCTTCTTACTCAAATCCATCTGCACTATAATTTGTTAAATTACATTGTCATTATAAGTAGTTTATATTTTGTTAACATTCGATTCCACCTTGTCAAGTTGTTTTAATGCTATATAATTTCTTTTTTTGGTTTCCTAAAATTTAAAGGAAAATGCATATTTTCTTTTAATTTCTTTCCTCTTTTTAAATCTCAATGAATGCATTATCTATTCAAGTTTTAGATAATCAAAATTTTATATTTTATTTCTTTATTATGAAATCTTCTTGTACACTTTTCATGGGTGTCCATATAATCTTCCTTATTAGATCTCTAATATAAAACATATTTAGAATTTATAATTTATTTTATTCATGATCTAAGTAGAAATACATAATAATCTTAAAAATGTATATCAAATATTTATAAAATATACATTATATATTTAATAAATATGTTTCATGTAATTTGTAATTTGTGCCATTTATCTCATATTCACATCTAGGGGAGAATTGTTCAAAGATTCTAAACTATATATTATTCTAAATAGATAATCTCATCTTTTCCATAAAAACAAATTATTAATTAGATATTTTATACAAAATTCACACCTAAGATAATATTTATTTTTTTAAACAAGTGAGAAAATATCCCACCAGGCATCCAAAACAAACCCCACAGGGATGAGCCTCTCCAATTGGACCAATTCTTTTTTACCAAAAAAAAAAAAAAAAACGGGACCAATTCCTAGCTGGCCCGGTCTCCGCTGCACCCGGTTTTGGTCCTGAGACGTGGTCAGCCGGCAGCCTTTCGTTTTAGCCATGCCGTGTCGCTTGATGCGGTGAGCGGGTCTCACTGCGGCCCGCGTTCTCTCTGGGTCCCACTCGAACTCGAGATCGAAACCGGTCTAACTCCCGAGCTAGCCAGCTTCGGAACCCGAGCCTAAAGTTTGAAATTTTCGACCGTTGAACGCGAACGGGCGTCCATCTACCTCGCCTCTTGCAAACCCATCTTCTTCGTAGGGTTCTGCAAGGAGTTATATCAAAATTCTCTTGTTAAATGCCATTTATATAACCATAAGACTATTATCTTGATTATTGAAGACCTATTAAATTCTTCTATCAGAAAAATTGATGGGTTTATATTTCTTGGTGTTTTTCATTTTATTGATTTCTTTAAAATTCTACTGGTCGAGCTAAAATCTTATATGTATCTATTATAAAATCATGATAGAATGTTTAATATTTTAAATAAATATAACCGAATATAGTAAGCAATCATGGCTATTGTGATGTCTGACTAATCAGGAGTTACATGACTTTGGCTCTCTCTTTTTTTTTTCTTTTTTGAAAAATAAACCTAGTGGAAGCACCATGGCAGTTCTTGTCTATAGGAGCTACTCAAAGTGTGTTTGATTTATAATCACAAGCCATGCTTTCTCAAAGCCATATCTCCAAATGGTAAATCCTTAGGAATATCTTTTAGTAAATCGCATGCTGATACCATCTGAAGTAAAATATTGATAATTACACCTACGGCATTTTCATTAAAAATTTTTAATGTAACTTGGAAAAAAATAGCATATTTACTAAATTTGAAGCAAGTAAGCACATCAGTTGATTGACTTCCAAGTTCCAACTTTGGATGATATGAAGGATCCATGCTACCTAGATTGACACTTCAGTATAACATTCAACTAAAACTAAAAGGCATTCAAGAGGCAATGCCACCATCTATGACCAAAATTTCAGATCTATGGTGGCATGTATAAAGTGCCAACCATCTTTAACAACTAATTGATTGCTTGACACTGATGTGCTGCCATCCTCCCCCTCATTTCAAGTTATACATAAAGAAATCACACTAATGAGATGTTCTTACCTTGGAAATAAAGTAATATGCTTAACAAGCTATATTTTTTTTGGTAAAGTGCTTAACAAGCAATATAAAGGTGAATCAATGATGAGATATCTGCTTGGTACTTTATGGTTGGAGCTAAATTATTAAGGGGTTTGGGCTAAATTTGGAGCAATTCTCATCAAACTTAAATATATAGCTTGATGTTTAAATAATTAAGATGGTGATGTTTAAATTGAATAAAACATAAATATATCTTAGGAGTGGGAAGTCATTAGGAGGGGAACATGTCATTCTCAGAACATGCAATGGACTGATTCTGCCGGACTTATGGGAGTTCTTTTAGTTGAAAATTTGTTTTTATTGACTCCATTGGAGATGCTATCAGAGGGATAGGGATGCGGCGATGGTTAGATAATTTAAACAAAAGCGACATTTCAATTAAATTGTAGTTTAGGAGATTCTTTTTGAGCAAAATTGGATGATGTTCATCCGTCTATATCTATATTTCTACGATGATGCTACTATGTATAAAATAACTTCTTCAAATAATACTTTAGTTTCAAATAGATGATAAGATCTTAAATTCATTATATCATAAGTTTTAATACTTGTTTGTTGCTTTAAATATAGTCTACTTCATCAGCCACTCCAATACTAGTCACACATAAAGTGATATATAATCAAAACTAGTTATTTTTTAGCAATAACCATTCAGAAAGAAAAGGTTGAATAAAATTTATTTGTAGATTGAATCTTAACATTTCTTCCAATAAAAGAAGCAGAGTCCGTTGGACTAATCATTCCGCAAGATAATTGTTATCATCTGCATGCATGGAATAAGGAAATCAGCTGGAAAGCTTATCATTCCGCAAGATAATTGTGCAAGGCGTCCATGAAATTTCTATACGATCGTCACTTTGTATTCAGGAAGGCAAATTCTTGATCTATATTTCCAGTGTTGTTCCAGATGTGGCACTACATTTTGTCCATTAAATTTGCTTTCTTGGATCTCTGTTTCTTTTTTTTCTTCTTCCACATAGAAACAAGCCCCAGAAGGGTGAGACTTTTCTTGCTGGAAAGGAATGCACCTGAGGAAGGTTATGCCCTTCAACCTAGCTGTGAGAAAATGTTCCATCAGATTGAGTATGCAAGAGATTTCTTACTCAATCTTTTGATATTTTAATCATTTTTAAAGACATCATCACCTAATGAAAAGAAAATCTAGATGTATAAAATTAAACCCAAACTGAGTGATGTTATATGAAATAAATTCGAATTAATCTTTATTAATTCAGTAAGGTCATGCATTTGAATTATGTCGAGATGATCTAGGACTTCAAAAGAGAGAGCAATCCATCAAATCTTGACGAAAATATATCTGAACCAAGTTCTAGGAAAATCAGCAAGAAACTTGTGTCATGAGTTGGCAGCACATTCATGCGATGTCACATGCAAGACAAAACCATGTACAACAATTTAGATGGGAATTTGGTGTTTGATATTTTAGGCTTTAAATCCAATCTTTAAGATTCACATTCCTATAAAAATGTATGCTAACAAGAGAAGAGACAAGAATATGAACAAATCGCTGGATGACAATGCAGACTATCCCATATGACCATGTGCCATTGACTTATAGCCCATTCTTTGGAGAAATTTTTTGATGGATTCATTCTATCATAGGCAAAGTGTTTGTGAATTTTGATTGGCTCTTTTTTCATCTCATAGCTAATCATGATCAACTCAGATTAGCATTTAATGAAGAACAGCTGAAATGTAAATTTTTTATTGGCTTTGCTTATGGTAGAATGAGTCTACCTATAAGAATTTCTCCATTCTTTGAGGAAGTCTAGCAATATTTAGTAGAACTCGGTAGAGGAAGACCACCCAAGCCATTGAATACCTTTACAAAGACCTGTTGTTAATCTATTTTCAGCTTGCATTTACATACTTTTATGCTTTTCTCTTTTTTTTTTTCAAAAATAAAGTAGAAATAAGTCTTATTCTTATTAACTCTTGGAGTAAGGGAGGAATAGTTATTCTGGTGTTATCTGCTTGATCCTCAAACTAACCATTCCAAAGGTGATTAGGAATAACTTTGTTCCTGAAGTAAGGCCCTCTTCTCTCTTTTTAATAGCAAAAGTATGCTCACCTGGATGTTATGCTAGCTATTAACAGAAAATTGGCTAGACAAACACAAAAAATAATGTATAAATTGATAACTGATCCCTCCATTGAATGGACTATAACTTTTAATCCCTATCGACTACGACTTCAACACCCACCCCAAGTTACAACGATTCGTTCTTGGTCCCTAACTAGTCGTACACACCTATAACCCACGATGTATGCAATTATAAATAATTGTGTACACATAGATGTTAGTGTATGCGTAGATAATATATCTATGTGCAAGAACTAGTGTTAGTAGGTGCAATATTAGTATTTGCAAGTCTTTTATGCATGACTAAAATTAAATGTTAATGATCAAAGGACCATGTGTTAGAGCCTATTAAAGAAAGGAGAGGATGTTAAGTTCCTCAAAAATAATTTATGGAAAACTATGTCAAGAGGAATAAATGTCCGTCTTCCACTTTTTTACACAAAGAGGTAGTTTAGGCTTACCTATAATCTACTGGTTCTAAAATCATAGAGGATATAGGGCTAACAATATGATGATCTTCCAAATATTTACACCATAAAAAGATGTGGAAATATATTTTAGTCAAACATGCTTACTTTTTAAATTAATAGTGCAAAGAGGGCTAAAATAAATTTATTTATAAAATAAAGCTATACATTTTTCATATGGACAAGAATACTCTCACACCTAAAGCCATTCCATTCTAGAATAAAAAGGAAATAAATGTTCCCTTCCTATCTTTCTTGTTCCTTAACATTGCTGTATCTGTTCTTAGATTTGGCGGATGGGAGATTTAGTCAACAATTAACAATATTCTCAAACTAACCTAAAAAATTGCTAAACTTGGCACCAAGTAAATCTAAGGCCGTAATTTCTTTTCTCTATGTTGTTAAGGATGTTTTAATTATTTTATTAATTTATTAATAAAAAATTAAGTAATTATAGCTTTTACTGGAGCAAAAAGGAAGGAAAATATAAATGATGTACTTCATTCAATGGCAAATATCACAACTCACTTTCAACAAATCCAACTATACATTCCTTGCATGGCTTATTAACTAGAGCTGGAACTATAGAAGAGCCAAGAGTTACCCTTTTGCGAGCATCTAACTTGCCATTTGGCATCATTTATTTGTGATAGGTAAAATATCTTATTGGGAGTTAATGGGAAAAATAATAGGATAGATGCATCAAAAAGAGATGTATCATGGATTTAGCAATAGTTTGAAAGATTAACTTATTCAGTAAAGAGATTATTTAGTGCTCGCAATTGTTGGATAACATGCTTATATAGCAACAATCTAAATCTTCTATAACCTTTGTGTGAAACCCTGAAACCAATAATGGGTGGACAATAAAGGGCTATCATAGAGCCAACGGATACAATTTGCATTGAACTCCTAAAAAAGCTTTTTTTGAGACACTATTTGTTTAACCGAGGCTGTCATGAAGCCAACAATTTCTCCGGTCAGAATTAGTTAAAACCCATCCTAGGGAGATCAAAACAATCTCAAAAACCCACCTAATAAGGGGCATACAGGGGGAAAGATAAAAAGAAGAGAGGGAGCCAAATTAACCCAACGGTCAACAAGAGTCTGGAACTAAAAATAGCTCTAATACCCTTTGTTCTTGAATTCCAGCTTGATCCTCGAAATTTTCTTTGTTACAATTAGGCCCTCCATCAAACCACAAACGGCCTCCGTCCCGAGGCGAGAGGCGAGAGGCTCGGAGGGAGGCTCCGTTGGCTACCTTTTCGTTTGGGCACCACAGAAGACGGAGGACGAAAGCTCTCCCCTTCCCTTTTTCTTCTCCACCTCCCACCCTCCCACCCTCCACGGCGGAGGAGTGACCCCGAGCGAGCCACCCCTCCACCCCCGTGCCTCCAAAATAAACCCTTTCCCTCCCTTTTCCCTGGTTTTTCTGGGTTTTTTCTCGGTGTTTTTTGGGGACTGTAATGGTGGGGAATTCGTGAGTTTGGGGTGATTCGGGTCTGGTGGCTCTGTTCTGTGATCGGGGTTCGTTTTGGTGTTCCTTTCTCTCCAAAACCGTATCTTTCCACTTGTTTTTCCCTTGTTTTGTGCTTTTTTGGCGTGCTTCCTGGGGCTAGAATGATTGGGGAATGGTGAATTTGGTTTGATTTGGGTAAGGGTGTCTGTTCTTTGATTAGGGTTTGTTTCGTCGGTGGATTTTTTGGGGAGGCGATGGCGTCAGAGGGGATTCTTTCAATATCAGTGGCTTCGGTGGTGGAGGACGTGCTGAAGCAGCATGGGTCGAGGCTAAGTGACATCGATTTGGCTTCGAGGAAGGCAGAGGAAGCAGGTGGGCTTATTTCCATTTTTTTTTTCTATTTTTGAGGAAAAAAAAGGTAGTTCTTGATGATCTTGTCGGTATCTTCTGCAATGCTCTCTTTTGTTGTAAAATTTGTTATTTATTTATTTTTTTTGGGTAAACGATTTGTATCTGCTGATGGGTTGAGTTGAGATGACAACGTATGCTGATTCATGTCCTTTTCTTGACCAAGATTTTGAATTTTTTCTCTGTAAAAAAGATCGGTTATAGTGAAATAATTTTTCAAGCTCTCTTGGTTATTTAATAAAATAATCTGTAGACTTTATGTTCTCTAATTTAAACTAGAAGAAATTCTGTTGATTTTTTAACAATTTCTTTTAACCAATTCCAAGGAAGCATTAATGGAGAATAAAGGCATAAAATTCTTTGGTTTTAACTTATAATGGCAGCGACGAGAAGGTATGAGGCAGCCGGTTGGCTGAGGAAGATGATTGGGGTCATTGGTGGTGCTAAAGATTTGCCAGAAGAGCCTTCCGAGGAGGAATTCAGAATTGGTTTGAGAAATGGGATCATTCTTTGCAATGCACTCAACAAGGTTCAACCTGGTGCAGTGCCAAAGGTTGGTTCAATGGATTACTGCTATACTTCTTTTTTACCCTTTTATTTGATTTTTCACCTTGTTTCCTAATGATATGATTTTATCTCTTAATGATTGTTATACTTCTTTTTTACCCTTTTATTTGATTTTTCTTGTTGCTTCTTAATGATGTGATTTGTATCTCTCAATGATTATTGTGTTCAGGTGGTAGAAGCTCCTGCAGATTTTGCTGTTCTCCCAGATGGAGCGGCTTTGTCAGCTTATCAGTACTTTGAAAATTTGAGGAACTTCCTTTGCGCACTCGAACAGATGGGTCTCCCCACATTTGAGGCATCTGATCTAGAAAAGGTTGGTTTTCTAATTTTTAAGCTAATCTGTAGAATTTGTTGTCCTTCTATTTAACTTATGAACTTCGAAACAGGCAATATGCTTCTGTTATTCCAATACAAAAATCTTGATAACTGACCTTTTATTTTCTCATCTCAGTCAATGGCATTGCATTCTTTAATAATGCTTAGCAGCATTTATTTTTAAACTGCATGACAATAGGAATTTTTTTTTTCTTTTATACAGATATCTACCTGACTTTTCTCTTCAAATGGAAAAAAAAATACGTATTTTATCCTATTTTACTTTGTTGGCCTCCAAACATGATCTTCATGTTTTCCTTTATCCCATGGATGGAATTACAGGGAGGCAAGGGCTCAAGGGTTGTCAACAGTGTCCTGGCTCTTAAGTCCTACCACGAATGCAAACAAACAGGCAGAAATTTTTCCTGGAAGTATGGTGGAATGTTGAAACCTGCCAGCACAGGGAAATATTTCAGAAGGAAAAACTCGGATCCTTTCATGAATTCCTTGTCTAGGACCCTATCAGGTGAAAAATTCCAGGATGGCTTGTCACTGGAGCACAACCTAAGTGTTGACTTTTCAATAGAATCCTCCGAAATGGTTGGTAAAATCTTTCTGGATTTATTACATTAATTTGTTCATACCCAGCTCAGCTAAGCAATGTCTATTGGCTCACAGGTAACTTCACATTCACTGAATATGCTTGTCCGTGCAATTTTATCAGATAAGAAACCTGAAGAAGTTCCAGTGGTAAGGATACGATTGTTGTGTTATTTGGTTAAACACTTAAACTTATCGCTGGATACAAAGGAAACAAGATACCTTTGCCTTTTCTCTGATAAAATACCCTTTTTCTCTTTTGTAGCTTGTGGAATCAATGTTAAGTAAAGTCATGAAAGAATTTGAACGTCGTATTGCAAGCCAAAATGAGATGGTGGGCTCGTAATTGCATTTTGTGTTATTCATTTGTTATTCAATTTGAGAGCATGTTTTTATACTTTATGACAATTTGAGCTCCATTGATAACCACATTTACATATACTGATACTGCTAAAATGACAGGTGAAAACAACCATAGGGGATCTGGCAGATGGTAATACATCCAATGGTTGTCTCTCCAAACCTGATGATTTGACAGAGGACTCATCTGTTTCTGATAAAACAATGGTACTTTTTCGATTTTTGCTTCAAGAAATACATCCTCTTGATGCTTAATTATGAAAAATATAATCGGGTCCGATGCAATTAATCCTAGGCATTGACTGCTGACAAGATTAATGACAACATTGATGACAATAGCTCCTTCTCTCAACCGAATGTTTTAACGGAGGTCTTTTCTACTTCTGATGAAACAAAGGTATGTTCTGGCTCTTTGCTCCACAAAGCTTTTTGAATATGAGAAGTAGTAATTCAATTTCAAGCTTGTCTTGAATATTTTCAGTAGTTTATAGTGTTTTCTGGAATATTTTTCATCATACATTAGATATCAATGTGGCTATCAACAGCTATATTTCTAGACGAATTTGGATGTAGTTTAAATATTTAGTAATTTTATTGTGTATCAGATGGAGGAGGTAGGGAACATTCATGTGAGCTTGAAAGATGAAGATGCTCTAAATGAGAGGCTCCTAAAGCAACACAAGATCATTTATCGACAACAAAGAGAGATTCAGGTATAATCTGCTGCAATATTGTTCTCTTGAAGACAGCTTTGATGATTAGATCTGTTTAATTATATTGATACTTGACAATGCTCTCTACAGGAACTGAAACATACTTTTCAGAGGACTAAAGATGGTATGGAGTTCATGAAATCACAGTACTCTGAAGAGTTTAGCAATCTTGGTAATATTGGGCATAATATGTCTGTATTGGTCATTTGATATCGTTAAACCTACTCTCATGGCTATTTTTCTTTTCATAATAGGCAAGCATATGCAGATCCTTGCTCATGCTGCTTCAGGTTATGATAAAGTTCTCGAGGAAAATAGAAAGTTATACAATCAAGTACAAGATCTTAAAGGTGGCATTGCCGGCTTCTTAACTATCATGTTTTTTTTCTAAAACATTGGATTGCTATACTAAATTTATTTTATTCTTTGTTAGGAAATATTAGGGTCTACTGCCGTGTGAGACCTTTCCTCCCTGGACAATTTATTAGCATGAGCACTGTCAGTCATATTGATGATGGAAATATTACAGTCATCACCCCTGCAAAGTACTGCAAAGAAGGGCATAAATCTTTTACCTTCAATAAAATCTTTGGCCCAACTGCGACTCAAGGTTTTCAAAGACTCATGCTTGCTTCTAGTTAGACATTCTGTCTTATACTTTTCAACCACTGAGCACTCTTCTTCAATCAATGCAGAAGAGGTTTTTTCAGATACCCAACCTCTTATTCGTTCAGTTCTTGATGGTTTCAATGTCTGTATTTTTGCATATGGCCAAACTGGATCAGGAAAAACTTATACAATGGTGAGGACTGATAAAACTCATACCCTGAGAAGTTTGACCAGATGAAACTTTGAGCATAAAAATGCATATTGATTGATTTAACTTAATTCTGTTACGCAGAGTGGACCTAAAGAACTTACTGAGGAAGGTCTTGGTGTAAATTATAGGGCATTAAATGACCTGTTTCATATCTCAGAGCAGAGAAAGGACACATTTTGTTATGAAATTGCTGTTCAGATGATTGAGATATATAATGAGCAAGTGAGAGATCTCCTTGCAAATGATGGTGGTAACAGAAGATATCCTTTTGAGCTACCTTGTTCTATTTAATACGTAAATGCATTTATGTATATTGTTATTTCTTTAAATAGTGTTGTAGAATATCATTTACATAATTGTAAATGCTTCAGTACATCTGAGCTTCCTTTACCAGTGCTATTTAAATTACATCCTTTCTCCACAATTTTCATCCATGATGGATTTCCTTCACATTCGAATACATTAGAAATTCGTAACAGCTCACAAAAAGGATATAATGTACCCGATGCAAACTTGGTTCCTGTTGCATCAACTTCGGATGTTATCGAATTGATGAACCTTGGTCAAAAGAATCGGGCAGTGTGTTCAACAGCCATGAATGACCGCAGCAGTCGCTCTCATAGGTTTGGATTTGGATTAAATTTTCTTGTTCAAATGGTAGTTAGATGTGATCACTCTTTCATAGTCACTACTGATGGATTTATTTGCAGTTGCCTGACCATTCATGTTCAAGGAAGAGACTTGACATCTGGGAGTGTTCTTCGAGGATGCATGCATCTTGTTGATTTGGCAGGGAGTGAAAGAGTAGACAAGTCTGAGGTCAAAGGAGACAGGCTGAAGGAGGCACAACATATAAACAAATCTCTTTCAGCATTAGGAGATGTAATATCTGCCCTTGCACAAAAGAACACGCATGTACCTTATAGGAATAGTAAACTCACACAATTACTCCAAGACTCTCTTGGTAAGACATGATATTTTAGACTTTATAGGACAAAATTATCATATCGTTATCATGACAGCACTAAATGTTCAGCTTTTACTATTCAGGAGGGCAAGCCAAAACGCTGATGTTTGTCCACATAAGCCCTGAGATGGATGCCATTAGTGAGACCATAAGCACTCTCAAATTTGCTGAGCGGGTTGCCACTGTTGAGCTAGGTGCTGCCAAGAAGAACAGAGATAATGGAGAAGTCAAAGAGCTTAGAGAGCAGGTTTTACCTTCACTGCATTTCTTGAGCTGCATTGGTTGATGCATCCTGCACATTATTTTATTTATACTGCTTTGCAGCTTTTCTGAATGATATGTTCTCCCCCTTAATTTCAGATTGCTAGTCTTAGGGCAGCATTAGCTAGGAGAGAGGGAGAAACTGAACACATAAGAAGTACAATGTCCAGCCCTGATACGTACAGGATGAAGACTGGTGCAAGCTCCCCATCATATCCGAGCTTCAGTCAGCCAATGGAGGATGTTGGAAACATAGAGGTACTTATACTCTTACTAACCCTTTATGTGTGATTTGGAATTGGTTATTTCTGCATAATCATCAGATGATAATTTGTATATGACTGCATTTTGGGTTAATTGCAGTAAATGGTAGACTACAAGTATTCTGTCAGAATGGAATGCTTAATGTTAATCTTTGTGTGCTTAACATTGCACTGATACCATCACTAGAGGAGATGCTACAAGATACATTTCAAGGAAAAATCATCATTTAAATTGACTTGACAAGCTTTTAAATACATAGTGCATCTGCAATTTTTTTTTTTTAATAAATCTTCTATATAGAAATGGATTTTGGTTATGGATGTTTTTAGAGAAGATTTCGTATATGATCTCCATTCTGAGAGTTGAAGATGTAACCGTTCTCCCTGGCCTTTTGAGGATCTTGGGCTAAAATCTGTGGAGGTTACTGCTATTTCTCCCGCAAAAGTGGATGTCTGCTTACTGTAATCATTTTTACAAAGGTTATGAGCCTTGTAGAAACTTCCTTATTTTGGAAATTGTATCTGATCCTATCAATTGTAGATATATGTGTCTACACATGGATAGTAGCAGTTAAATGATGGTATCATCAGTCAGCTTAATGATTTGTGAAGAAGGTTGATAAAGTACTGCTGACAATTCCTGTTGTGCATATTATCTAGCTTATCGTTCACTTGCAAATAGGTAACAGTAAGTAGATAACTTTCTGATGAAGTTTTTGCATATGGTTTGAGTGCAGAATATGTAATCTTTTCATCGGTGCTTTTGAATGTAGACAACTTCCTGATTCCTGGTTATTTCCTTCTAAATATCCCATTGTTTTATTGATGTTCTTGAAATTTAAATATATAACCAGTTATTGAGCTTGATGGTGGAATTTTTGCTTCTTCTTCTCATGTTCTTCCTGCTGCTTCTCACATCCCTTTTTTTTGCTTTTGTCTGCATCTGAGTCAGGTCCATAATAATTCTGCACTGATGCAAAAGAAGGCAAACTATGATATCCAAGAGTTATTGACGGGAGCTGATCCTTCTCCATG
Source organism: Cocos nucifera (assembly GCA_006176705.1). NCBI lineage: Eukaryota > Viridiplantae > Streptophyta > Magnoliopsida > Arecales > Arecaceae > Cocos > Cocos nucifera. The sequence goes on along the minus strand of QRFJ01001372.1, from coordinate 792,527 downwards.
GCCAGAGAGCTGTGCTGGACTCCAGAAGACAGACGACAAAGAAACAAGTTCCGGAGAATGGGTTGACAAGATCATAATTAACAAGCATGAAGCTGTCGCTGGAGATGAAGATTCGCTTGGAGATTGGGAAGGAGATGGCACAAAACTCCCTGCTTATTTTTATCAAAGATATATTCCTGATGTAAGAGTTTACAGGGATCAGCCTAGAAATCGCGCCGAGTCTGTAGCAACAGATGATTCCGATGATCTGGATTTGGAAACCAGTGATTCTTCAGAACCAGATATGTCATGGCAGTTCAATCTTCCAAAACCTAGTGCTGCGGTCAATGTGGTAGAATCAAGGATTAAGAAGCCTCAAACAAAGATAATAAAGAGCCCGGATGTCAGGTAATTTATTTGTGATAAAGTTACTGCGCTAATAAATCCAAAATGACTAGATATCAGATAGAATCTGATTTCTTATCTGAAATTGAGTACGTTCCTAGCATATTGCTGTTATTGGCATAACTGAGTCATTCCAAAGAAACAAGATATAATTCAGTTAAATTTTATTGATTTTGGCTTGTACTTCATGATCGTACAGGAAGAACTTCTTCTAAAGATATAGAGCTCCCTAAAAATTGCCCTTTTTTTCTTTTTGAATGGATAAAAATTGCTTATTTCACATAACAGATATTTCTATTTGTTAGGTCTCTTTTGGTTTGATCTGTTGATCTACCTCTAATAATGCAATAATGCAGCTCAATATAACATATATTAATTAACCATACATTATCATCGATCACTGCATTAGGTGACACTACCGGCTTTCATAAATACTTAATTAGGACTTCCATGCATTTTTGGTTGAGATTTTCATTCCATCTTTTGATGCATTTACATAAATTTGAGCCACTTACTGGCATCTTCTCAGATCTTTATCGCATTATGTGTGCCATCTCTATTAGTCCTTTGATGCTAGATCCTCCACCATTGCTAATTCACGAATATGTTTTCTTGGCGTACTCAAATTATTGTTCTTAGCTTTTTGACTGCATCATCCTCAATTTGGAGTCGTGCATTCTAAGAAATTAGATCAATCCATGTATGATAGGTTCGTCAAATCGATATCGGTGCCGACCAGAATGGTACCGTACCACTCTAAGTTTCTGAATCCTTTCTCTCTCTTTCTTGGCCTTCTCCTTTCTCCCCCCTCCCTCTCTTCCTTGCTTGATTTCTCGAACCGAGAGGCAGAACCATGGCAATTCGCCCTCGAAATGATTCAGTATACCCGGAAATGAGTGGTTTGGGGTGGTACGATGAATGTTGCATGTATCTGAATCTGTAGACTGCATTTAGTGGTACAACCTAAAATGTTACTTAAACTTCTTGGCAGCTCATCATTGCTGCAGAGTACATGTCGCAACATCCAATTCCTCGGTATAATCTTAACTAATAAGCCATTTCCTATTCTAATATGCTAGGTTTAAACTATTTGATGTCACTTCAAAATTCATTTCAGACTGGTTGGGCTTCCCCATTTTTGCATCTTAATCACAACTTTATTTTTTAATTAAATGATCGATTTATTAAATCTGTTTGCACAAAGTTTAAAAGTTGAGGTGCATGTCTTTAATTAACTTGGAACTACAATGTTTTATCGTTGTAAGTGATTTTCTTTCCTCTTCCATGCACCAGGACTTCCCTCATCCCATCTCCATCGCGGAAAGTGTCCAATGGAGTTGGCCTAACAACCAGCCGGCCAGGGAGGAATCCCATTTCCGGTGGCACTGGCGGAAAGCGGTCAGTTAGTGTTAGTGGAAAGGTGGGAAGTGGAAAGCAAGGTTTACATTAGAAAGGTGTGACAGTTCCAGGCTTTCTTTTTATGACATGGCACAAGAGATTGAGGGCCTTTTTTTTCCCATAACGAGTGGCGATAATCCTGGTTGCTTGTGTTTGTAAGTATGGAGAGTGATCTTGATCGGTGACGAAGAGGAGAATTCTCTCACCCTTCTGCTTTGCTTTCAGGCCGGTCCAGAAGTGACGGTAATTCATAACTCTCAATTCATTGTTTGTATTATTTACACTTCAGGAGAAAAAGAATATAGAGAAAGGAATTCAAAAAGATGAAAGTGGGAAGGCGAAAAAGTCCGGAACTCCGGTGTAATGCTTATAAGAAGGCTAATAACTACAATATTTTCCCATGGCATTTCTTTTCTTTTTTTTTTTTCAAGTTTTGTGATCTTCATGTTCGACTTAAGTTCCTAAACCCATATGCTTCTGTAGTTTTACTTAATTCTCATTGAACTGCTTAGGTTCAGTTCCAAATTAAAGACCAAAGAACCTAGGAAAATCCAAGAGGCCATTATATAAAGCCAAACCAGAATAATTACTTCAAAGACGACTTCTTTTATTATGTCCAGAATATGAAGTAGATGTACGATCTTTCACCATGTGAGTTGTCTAGCTTTTCGGTTTCTTATGCTAGCTATGTATTAGTGCATTATGTGGGGACTGGCAAGACTCATTAGCAGGTCATGAAGAAATTGGACAGATGAGATAGAGCAAACTTGCTAGTAGATACAATGGTCTGGCATGTATAATGGCCGTGGCAAACAAATTGGAGAGCTAAACACGTCGTTGTATATGTATCATATTCGACTCGTTTGCAGTTCTAATATGAAGAAAAAGAAGGAGATGGAGTAATGTTGGGAAGTTCGCACAGACCACAAAAGTCTTTGCTTATTTGTTTTTAAAGAAGGGTCATGGGACTTAACAAAAAAAAACGAGGGAACAATCCAAAAGCTATATTCCAACGGTTAACTGCACTTGGAAAGTGCACTTCGTCTTAGGTGCATCTATGGGAGATCTCGTTGTCGCAACGACGGTATCTGAAGCATGGTGACGGTTTTGCCCTTTGCGTTTGCCGCGAACTACCGCCCGACGCGTTTAGCTCTCCAACAAGGTGAGATGTGGGCCCAACGAGGGGGACATGTGAGACCTACACAGATTCAACCGGAACACAACCTTAAACTTGTGCCAGGAAAAAGGTGGTACACGCACATTATTGTAGCTAGCTGTCTAATAGGCACACTCGGCATAGGTCTAACGTTCCTCGCGCGTTCCTTCTGGAAGGAGCTATGTCAAGAATGGTACGAACTATAATAAGAATGTTAGCAGTCAGTGGTGCCAACACTTCCAATTGTCCCAGAAGATATCGTAGCTCTTGTTGTGAAATGGGCATGATGCGATTTCAATCTGTTTAAGATCGACTATGAATTTATTCTAATAGATCATCTGAGTAGAATGATACAATATTTTATCCATGATTATTATAGATCGATCTAAATTGACCTATAATTTTGTTCAACCTACTAAAGATCATTTTCTAATAAAATGATGAAAACCTTCATACCTCATCATCATCGGATTCAGATCGACCGTCGAGCTACATGAATAAGCTCATAGCTCGTCAATGATCGACATACAATCATTCTTGTTGAAACTGCATCATCTCCAAATCGAAAAATTTGGATAAAAAAAAAATCTTTCACGATCCCATCTTTCAAGAAGGAAAGAAATCCTCTGAATCAATTCAAGACGACAAACTCGAAAAGCCATTAGAGTCCAAAATGAATACGACTCCAATTTCTTTCCTATAAATAAAGAAGCTCCGGGACCCTCTAGGTATGTCACTCAATTCGATGCTTTCTCTCCTCATTGTTCTCCAATCTTCTAACTTGAGCATCGAAGGATCTGCACCAAAGAATACTTCGGTGGAGACTTTATTGTAGGTAAACGAGCAAAAATCCAGCGAAAGTTCATCCTCGGCCTTATATTCCTCGATGGCCAAGCTCCTCCATCCTCGTCGGCCGACCTCAAGTCGGAAGACCCGGGAGCAATAGTTGGCACTAAAAAGAGGGCCCTTGGTTGATTTCGAGATCCAATTTTGAGGGAAGAAAGCACGTCACCGGATATCATGAGAATTCGAAGGGGAACATCGAATGCATCACAGCGTTCTAGTGATCGGAAGACCTACAATGCTCAGTAGGTTAACGCATCTCCACCACCAATCTAGAAAAATCCACCAACAGCGTCGACGGTCTCACAGGAATAATATAACACGCTGCTTCATCAGGTGCAAGCACTATCAGCCATCATAAGAGAAATACAATAGGCCGACAAGCACCATTCAGTCGAAGAAAATTCAGATCTGATCCGGAGAAGGTCGGAGGAACAACGCCCTCGAAGCCTAAGAGCGGAGGCCAGTCGTCACAGCCGACCTACCGATCTTCCTCGTCGAAGATCTGAATGCTCGTCCACACCAATTTCTAGAAGAGGCTCTACCCCGGGCCATGAGACTCCTCAGCATCGAACCACTCGTGAGGACAATATGGAGAAAAAGCTCAAAGAGATGCAACAGCAGCTGGATGCATTGCGGGAGCCGAGGTAACAATGAGAGGATTTGGGGTTCAATGTCGATCCCCCATTCACTCAGAAGATTATGGATGAACTCTTGCCACGTCGGTTCAAGATCCCTCAGACGAAGCTTTATGATGGAGCGATCGATCCCGTAGACCATTTGGATAGCTTTCGAACTCTTATGCATCTGTAAGGGGCTACCAATGCGATACTATGTCGAGCTTTTTCTTCAACTTTGAGAAAAATGGCTCGACATTGGTACTCGAATCTGAAGCCCGACTCCATAGATTTCTTCTACCAGTTGAGCCGTCTATTCATTGCCCACTTCATTAGCAGTCGTCGGCAACGTCATAACTCTAACTTCCTCATGAGCATCAAGCAATGGAAGAATGAGCCCCTTCGAGAGTATATCAATCGCTTCAATGCAGCCATCTTGGAGGTCCAAAATTTAGACCCATCGATATCCATGACGGCGTTTAAGGTCGACCTCCTCCAAAATGATCTTTTGCTCTTCCTCAACTTGGACTATCCGAAGAATTTCATCGAGATGCTAGAACGAACGGAGAAGTATGCCTAGGCTGAAGAGGCTTGAGACCAACAAGAAAGTAGCTGAGATGGTAGGTCGAGTCCGTCCCAAAAGTAGGAAAAGAAAAAAGATCATAGACGGATGCAGCACCATCGGAAGGAGCCACGATTTCATCAATCGCGCACTCCACCTCGAAGTAGCCGACCAACATCTCCAAAGCCGCAATGTCGATCTAGAACTCTACCTCGGAGATTCAATTACCACACCCCTCTCAACACACCCCAAACTCAGATTCTGATAGAAATCGAGCGACGAGAAGATATACCTCAACTCAAGAAAATGATAACCTCTGCTCAAGTAAGAAATTCGAGGAAGTATTGCCGATATCATTATGACCACGGACAACATACCGAGGAGTGCTGGCAGCTCAAAGAGGAAATAGAGGCACTAATCAGGTAGGAACGACTCCGGCAATATGTGGATGAACAGCAAATTCCAGTGAATTCGGGTCGTGACCAACCTTGGCAAGATGAACCGCGTGAAAAACAGCCGACCGTGGGAGAGATCAAAGTAATTACTAGAGGAAACCTCGGTGGAAACACTTCGGATCGGAATCGACCAGAAAAAGGACTGAGAAAGAGGAAGGCAGATAATGAAATTACTTTCATCGATGAAGATCTGAAAGAAATAAGTCAGCCACATGATGATCCTGTGGTCATTTTTCTAAATATTGCTAATTATGATGTACATCGGATCCTTATGGATAACGAAAGTTTGGTAGATATTCTATTTTATTATGCCTTTGTTCGGATGAACTTGAACTTTGAACTACCGACGAAGAGGAATATACCTCTGGTTGGATTTTCTAGCACTACAGTTCCAGTGGAAGGAACTATTTCACTCCGAGGTAGGCGATTGTCGACATAATTTATTTCATTGTGAATAGCCCATCTACCTACAATGTCATCTTAGGTTGGTCAGACCTAAATATCCTTCGAGCCATAGTGTCGATCTATCATCTGAAGGTCAAATTCATGACTCCACATGGAATCGATGAGCTTAGGGGAAACCAGTCGGTTACAAAAAAATGTTACATGACTACTTTACGTGGAGTGGTGGTTGAAGGACAACCCATGAATGAGTTAGACGTTCGGGATGAATAAATTGAACAAAGAGACTTCCCAACAGAAGAACTGATCTCTGTACCAATCAAGGATGATCCGAACAAGATTGTGAAGGTCAGCTCAAGCTTATGTGAGGAGGATCGACAGCACCTCATCATATTTCTATGAGCTAACGCCGACGTATTTGCTTGGTCAGCTTTGGATATATCCGGCATCAATCCGTAGGTCATGGTACACCGACTCAATGTGGATCTGAATCATCGTTCGATCAGGTAGAAAAAATGGAGCTTTGCCTCTGAACGTCAGAGGGCGATACAAGAAGAAGTTGATAAGCTCTTGAAGATTGGTTTTGTCCGAGAAGTTTATTATCCGGAGTGGTTAGCTAACATCATCCTCATCAAGAAGGCCAGTAAAAAATGGCGCACGTGTGTTGATTATGTGGATCTCAACGGAGCATGCCCAAAGGATAGCTATCCTTTACCGCACATAGATCAACTGATGGATGCGACCTCGGGACATCAGCTCCTATCATTCATTGATGCTTTCTCGAAATACAACCAAATCTGAATGGCGCTTGAGGACGAAGAAAAAACTTCTTTCATAACTGACCAAGGTCTTTTGTTTTATAGGATCATGCCGTTTGGCTTGAAAAATACTGGGGCGACCTATCAAAGATTTGTGAACAAGCTTTTCAAGGAGCAAATTGGAAGAAATATGGAAGTGTATGTGGACGACATGCTCATCAAAAGTAGGACTGTCGAATATCATATCACCGACCTAGAAGAAGCCTTCTCTACACTGTGGCACTTCCGGATGAAGCTCAACCCAGACAAATGCACCTTCGATGTCACTTCTGAAAAATTTTTTAGGTTCATGGTATCACAACGTGGGATTGAGGTCAATCCAGAGAAGATTCAAGCTCTTCAAAAGATGAAGCCCCCGAAGATGATCAAAGAAGTGTAGCAACTCATAGGAAGGATCGCAGTCTTAAATGGATTTCTATCAAGATCGACGGAAAAGAGCCTTCCATTTTTTAAAGCTCTTAAGCAATCGAAGAACTTTCAATAGACAGATGAATGCCAAACAGCCTTCGATGAGCTAAAGAAATATCTTGGCTCCCCTTCTCTTTTAAGCAAGCCAGAGCTCGAGGAGGTATTGTACTTGTATTTAGTTATTTCTTCTTCGATAATTAGCTCTATTTTGGTCCAACGGAAAGCTAAGGTGCAGAAGCCGATCTATTACGTAAGCCGGGTACTTCACGATACTCAGATCAGATATACGAGGCTAGAAAAAATTGTCTATGCTCTCGTAATATCTATAAAAAATTTACGGCCATATTTTCAAGCACACACCATCGCAGTTCTTACAGACCAATCCATTAGATCGGTATTGTATCAACCAAACACGTCGAACGATTGGCTAAATGGGCTATCGAGCTAGGTGAATTCGACATCAAATATTTGTCGAGACCGCCCATTAAACCTCAGACGTTGGCGGACTTCATCCTAGAATGTACAATCCTGGATGAGGAATCCAGCCACGCTGAAGCCTCTTCGACTGATGAATGTTGGGCCCTACATGTTGACAGATCTTCGAATGCCGTGGGCTCTAGAGCCCAGTTGATCTTAACCAATCTGAAAGAAGTAGTAGTGAAATATGCACCGCACTTCAACTTTTCAACTTTCAATAATGAAGTCGAGTATGAGGCATTGGTAGCGGGACTCAAAATAGCAAAAGAAATGGGAGTTCGGCATCTCAGAGTCCATAGTGATTCGCAGTTGGTGATTGGCCAGATTTAGGAAGAATATGAAGCTCGAAAGTCGAATATGGTTAAGTATCTACAGAAGGTCAGGGACTTAGCTTCTAGCTTTTTAGCAATGGATGTTCAGCAAATACCAAGGGTGGAAAATGCATGAGCTGATCTCCTTTCTAAGCTAGAAACCCATGGGGTGCCCGACCTAAAAAGAAGCTTATATATGGAATTCCTGGAGAAGTCAAGTATTGAGGAGGCCCCGATAATGCAAGCTGATCTAGAGCCGAGTTGGATAGATTCTATCCTCTATTACTTGCAAGATGAAACTTTGCCTGCAGATTGAGATAAGGCAAAAAGGTTGAGACATCTCGCTCCAAAATACATTGTCTATGAAGGAAAGTTGAATTTTTCTTCGATAATGAATAATAACTTATCGTAGATTTTATCTTCGCCAACGCACGCTCCTCGACCATGATCGAGGAATAAAACGCATATCCATCGAATCTCGTCAACGCACGCTTTTTGACTACGAACGAGGAGCGGAATGCATCTCCATCGAATCTCGCCAACGCACACTCCTCGATCGTGATCGAGGAGCGAAATGCATCTCCATCGGATCTCGCCAATGTGCGCTCCTCGACTACGATCGAGGAGCAAAATGCATCTCCATAGGATTTCGTCAATGCGCGCTCCTCAACCACGATCGAGGAGCAAAACATGTCTCCATTAGATTGCTATGATCGAGGAGCAGAACGCATCTCCATTGGATCTCGCCAATGCATGCTCCTCGACCATGGTTGAGGAGTGGAATGCATCTCCATCAGATCTCGTCAACGCATGCTCCTTGGCTACGGTCGAGGAGCGAAATGCATCTCCATCGGATCTCACCAACACGTACTCCTCGACCATGACATGATCGAGGAGTAGAACGCACCTCCATCAGATCTCGCTAACATGTGCTCCTCGGCTATGGTCGAGGAGCGGTATGTATCCCCAACACAAATCGCCAACGTGCAGTCCTTGGCCACAGCCGAGGATCGGGATGCGTTTCATAAAATTCATCGAAATATGCTCCTCAATTGTGGTCGAGGATCATAACACGGAGGCATGAATCGTTCGCCATGACTTCTCAATCACATCGCCTAAGATTTATGCCGATCTACATCTCGAAAAAGAAAAATTTGACGAAGAACGTATTAGCTCAACGACTTTAGCAAAAAAAAATTTTGTATTAAAGTTGAGTATTTATAAGTGATGTCAGCCCATACAAAAGTACCTCAACAATAATCGGGGACAAAAAAAAAGGGTCGATCTAAAAAAGATCGGACATGCTCGATCAAAAAGCTACATTGAGCTCCATCCGGAGCTCTTGATTTGTCGACCTCCGCTTGGTCAGGCAGGATGATGATGGTTGGGGGTAGTATTGACGCTACGTCCTCGATAGCTAGGTCATCACGCACGAGACTTCTTCCATTTGAACTTCCCAACCCTCAACGTCTTCGGCCTCCTCATCGTCCAACTCTAGAAGGTCCAAGTTCAGATTGGGGAAGATCCTCCGGATCTTCTCTTTCAGGTCTATACCCCCTTGCAGGTAGGAGAGTGATGTAAAATCCATCTTGATGTTATGAAATTCTTTCGAGATACGAAAGGCTTCGACCACCTGTACCCTAGCACCCTCCGCCTGCGCCCTCCTGGCCTCCCTCTCCCCCAGCACCCGAGCTTCAGCCTTAGCCAGCTCGGATTCTAGCTGCTTCACCCTCTTCCTAGGAGACCTGATCTCATCCTTGGCCTTCAACTGAGATAACTGAGCATCGTCCATCCTTTGGTTGGCTTGGGCGGCTTTCTCCTTAGCTTCCTTAGAGAGGCGCCGAACCTCTCTAATTACTTCGATAAAATGGTCCACATGATGGATGAGCTACAAAAAAATAAAAAAAAAGGAAGAAGATAGAAGAAAAAGAAGCTTAGCAAAAGAATGAACGAAAAAGCTAAAATGAAGGTCGGTAAAAAAGTCGATACGTACTCGAAGGAGAGAATCGTAGGAGTCCTGGATGCGGAAGGCACCCCCAACCTCCTTGAAGATTTGGACGTCGGTCGGTAAGATGACCGACTTCAGCAAGGAACAGGCAATACGGTAGTCGCTGACGCCCTTTCTTTTATCCTCAATATTTGAGAGAACTTCCATCGAAGATATACTCTCCGAAACATTGGGTTCGTGATCGGACATCCAAATGGAGATCTTCGGCCCACCCGAGCTTTTTTTGGAGGAAGATGCAGAAGGCTGAGGGACGGACTCCGCTGGAGCAGCAGACCAAATCGACATGACAGCCTTCGTCGACACCGACTTCTCCTTCCTCGGAGCATTGGCCGCTCTCGAGGAACCTCCCGCTGCGGACTATGCCAGGACATCCTCGATCTGAGTGCATTTGGGGGCCACGGTCGTGCTCGTCTTTCTTTTCTTCGCCATTCATCAAAGAGTTTTGAGGTCAGATGGATTCATCACTGGATAGAAAACATAAGACTTGATCAATGATAATGACGAGGAAAGAAAAGATGAGCCAAACAAAATCGCATAAGAACACTTACTCCTCGGATCAGTTAGAATCAGTTCGACCTTAAATAAGTTATCCTCGGTAAGAAACCTGGACAGCGGAAAAGGAGCGAGACTAAAGATCTGACTTAAGGCCTCTCCTCGACGTCGAACAGCATTGGAGGTCTGACGATCGACCTATGAGGTCGCCCCTATGATGTGCTGAAATCCCATGGTTGCTCGACCGAAAAAAAAAAAAAAAGCACTCCTTCTAGTTATGCACCGAGGAGTACCTCGAAAAATGCAGCATCCTCTTCGAGGAGAGGCATACCACCATCCGACCTCCGTCGGATGCTTCTTTAAAGTGAAGCAAGCTCAAAAAAGATGGGAGCTAGGCTCGACCCCGAGGAGGAGGCAGTGGGTAAAGAAGCCTATGATCGGTCGTCAGAAGTTTGGCACCTAACAACAAAAGCTAATTCTATACATGTTCAGAACCTCAATGATTAAAAAATGAAAAGACAACTTGAGGCTAGCTTTTAGCGATTCCTCGTAAACACCGACCCGTCCAGGATGAGGAAGAGCTATACGCTCCCTGGGACCGGCGACCTCTAACCTAAAATCGTTGGGGACATGGTATTTCATTCTAATAACTTTCAGGTCCTCCGAGGAGAGGATGAAATTTATTCTAAAAGAACCATAGTCCAAAACTTCATGTTCTTTGGATTTGCTCGAAGAACCTAATACCCCAAAATCGTGATCCTCACCAGAAGAGCTATCCGAGCCCCAAGAAGATCGGGACTAACTAAATTGACTCATGAGTGCGAAAAAGACTGACATAAGGGGCGAAGAGGCCGAGCAACGAGGAGAGTTAAGGTGGGGTCAACGGTAGCTTGGCTGAGTCTAAGCTATTCCTCACGCACAAAGTGCCAGAGTTCATCCTTTAAGCAACAGTAGTAGTCAAAAAGAATAACACTGACTTCTATTTATAAGAGCATGAACAGCTTCGATCTACCCTCGTTTCATCTGCCCTTCTAGATCTTCGTCAGGTATTAGATACTAATTGATCGAAACGGGCAGACCCGGATCAAAGCAATGGACGGATAGATTTCGTGGCCGTTAGACTTCTTCCAATCTTATCATGCTACTGATCTCCAACACGGCAATGTGGTCATGATTTGAAGATCAGCCTCGACTTTGATAGGATACTTATATCGACCGCTCAAAGGTAGATCGACCTCGTAAGTGGAAGGCAACTATTGTGGAATGGGGCTAGTGCGGCCTCGGCCTGTTTAGAGTCGGCTACTGACCTACCCCAATGGATCATCTGAGCGGAACGACGCGATACTTCACCCACGGTTAGCTGTAGGTCGGCCTAAGCCGACCTACAATTCCGTCTGACTTACTGAAGATCGCTTCCTAGTAAAACGATGAAGGCCTTCATATCTCATCCTCATCGGATTTAGGTCGGCTGTCGAGTTACATAAATAGGCTCATATCTCGTCAATGGCCGATCTACAATCATTCTTACTGAAATTGCATCCTCTCTGAATCGAGAAACTCGAATAAAGGAAGAATCTTTCGCAATCCCGTCTCCTAAGAAGGAAAGAAATCTTCCGAATCAATCTAGGACGACAAACTCAAAAAGCCGTTAGAGTTCAAAATGGATACGACTCTAATTCCTCCCTTATAAATAAAGGAGCTTCAGGATCCTTCAGGTATGCCACTCAATTCGATGCTCTCTCTCCTCATTATTCTTCAATCTCCTAACTTGAGCATCGGAGGGTCTTCATTAGATAACACTCCGATGGAAATTTTATTACAGGTAAATGAGCGAAGCTCCAGCGAAAGTTTATCCTCGATCTCATATTCCTCAATGATTGAGCTCCACTATTCTTATCGGCCAATCTCAAGCTAGGAGATCCAAGAGCAATGGCTCTGATTAAAATGCTAATAGAAACCTGCACCCTTGAGCTGAATTCACAAGATATTAAACATAGCTTGCCAAAAAAATGCTAATAAAGCATAACCAGAAAACATCAGCAAGGTGTACCATATATCAATAGGGATGACAAGTATCCAACATTTAAGTCTGGTATTATCATGATTCGATATGAGTCATTTAGTGCTATCAAAAATTTTACATTAACTCGACCTAAATCTAGCCTATTGATATTTCTATAAAGTCTCTTGCATGACATGCAAGTAGAATGGATTGCGACAATGCCTCAGCATTACATATTTTAATAGACTCCAGATTTTGAGAGACATGCTTCTCTCGGCTCTATCTCAAATTAAGAATTAAACTTTGGACAATACAATGAAAAGATATGGTAAAATTGAGACGGATCACCACAAAACGTTGGCCTTGTAGTTCAATGGTGCTGCAGGCTGAAGTTTTTAGTTTAAGAGTAATATTTTATCCATCATTTGCGGTGTAAAAAAACTATAATTCTATCTTATCGGACCATATAGCTACTATTTTTTAATACATATTTAATATCTACAGTTCACTTTTTTATTTAAAAATCTTGAATAATGAAAATTCTCCTCCATGATATTCTATATGCAGAATATGATTCAGAATATCATAATTTTTTATATTATAACATCCTAAATATAAAATATCATAATAAGACTCAAATATTATAATTTTTTTTCATATTATGATATTCTACAGATAAAATATTATATAAAATTTTTTTCGTCATTCAAAATTTTTAAATAAAAAACAGACTATAGACATTAAATGTCTTAAAAAGCGATGGCTACGTAATTTAATTAAATAAAATGATATAATTTTTCTACGTCATAAAAAATTACTCTTTAGTTTAATTTTGAAAAAGAAAAAGGGTCCACCAACCAACCCTTCATGCCCTTCATGCCCATCAAGAACTCTAACCACAACAATGGACCCGCACGTACTCGTTGACGATTGTAACGGTAAAAATGAGGGTCTGCACCCAACAAAAGATCGCATCAGCTAGGTATTAGGCAAGAGAGTTGAAGGAAATGGTTACCTGACACAATTCAAGTATATATATCAATTTAATAGAACTCTTTGTCAGCTAAGAATTACCATAACCACTGCAACAAAATACGATATCCACTGATTCAGACTTTATTACAAACTCGCATACTATTATATCAGAAATCGATGCCGTTCAACCCGTGCACCTTAAAAGCTGGACATCATGGGTAATACCTTCACCAGCAGACAATTAGCCTAAGCCAACTCTCAGCTAGCAGGCTGACAGCCTCTTAAGCTCATGTTTCAGACCTCTCCCATCATAACACGAATGGTCACAACCATCTCAAACATTACACCACAGACATCCAGCCAGAATATATGGTTATGTGTAAAATATAGCTAAAGGTACGCTAGAATCATATGCCTGATAGGTACCATTAACACATGCAGCAAAAGGTCTGACGCAAGAGTCAGCACAACGAGCAGCTTGGTCTATTAAATCTTTTGACAAAATGCATGGTCCTTTAAATCAAGACGACAGGTCTAAAACTTTACTTATATATATGGAGAAACTAAAATAATGCTTGACCAACCTCTATTGAATAGTTTTTTTCATATATGCATAGCTATGCCCACTAAAGGGAGAATTAAGAATCCCTCCAAATCTAGATACTAATAATAGATAATTATAATGCATTCCATGCTCTCCTCTCTGCAGTAATAAGGCAGGTTAAATATACAATTTCCCAATAAACCTCCTGTGCAAGCGGCCAATGTGTCATGATAACAACAATGCAGCTGTCTGGGGACCATCTTTAGGCTTCATCATCATCATCATCATCGTGGACTGCTGCTGCTGCTATCGTAACCAAGACTAAAGGGTTCTTTTCATAAGGAATCATCAAATATCGTGGATAACAGAAGCTCCTGCACAAACTGACTTCTCCGAGCTCTCTCCACTTGATCTTTCTCAGATAGAGATGGCTCAACACTGGCAGAGGACAAACAAAGATTAGGCAAATATGGTGAAACTTTCTCCTACAAGTAAGTTGGGTAACAAGAAGAGTGTAAGGAAAAAACCTTTTTTGTAGGGTCCAAGCATAATAATAATTCAACAGTGGATAATCCAAGTTTGAATATTTCCTAAACTCTCATTCGGCACCATAATGCAAGCAACAGTTCCCATTTTCCAAGTGCTTAGCAAATTGAAAGGTAAAGTGTTAAATCCACATTAAAAAATGTCTTGACCTCTTTCAAAATCTTACGTGCTGGTCAATGGGTCTCTTGGTGATTTTGGCAACGGGAACAAGGTTTAATGTGCATGAGGGGTAGATCAGATACATGGGCAGTTTTGGCTACAAATTAAGAGGCAGCACTCCCCCAATACTCCTAAACTCCTCAACCTTGATAAAGGTCATATATGATCCCAGGTCTTATTGGTTTTATTTTTCATAAGATTTTGTTACATCTGCACATTCTGATTGAGCAAGATCTTTGTCAAAGAAGATGCACAATAAAACTTATGGCTAAAACTATGATGATTGGATCAAATACAGAACTTGCAATGCAACTGGAAGATCTGATAAATGATCCCATGGCATACCTAGGTGGAAAAATTATAAGCTTAACTGGTAACAGGTTAGACATAACATTTGTTGTAAGCCTGAGGGGCCAAAGGAGCCCAACAAAGGAAGTTGTCCAATGACCAGATAAGTTTAATAAACCACTGATTAGGCTAGATCACCCTCTCTCCAAAAGGACTACCATAAATCTTCTCGAGGAAGTCAGAATCCAGATCCAGTACAAAGAATCAATACAGAATAATGGCTCAGAGAAATCTCAAAAATATGCAGCTGAAGACACAAATGTAAGAGAGAACATTTTCTTATCAGCAGCTTGATGAAGATGTAATATGATAATTGGTCTGCAAATACATTACAAGCAACCCTATGTTCTGTGAGTGTCAATGAAATCCCTTGATTGTCTTATATCTAATTCCGAGGCCAATTTAGCTTTCATACTATATGCATGGTTGGCACCTGCATAAGGGCACATTGGTCCCCTGACCCCCACCCACCCCCCCCAAAAAAACCCAAAAAAGAAAAGAAAAGAAAAGAAACATGTGTTGGAGTTTCTTCTTTTCCTTCAGTTCTTTTTCCTCCTTGGTATATCTTCCTTACTCTTTCTTATTTGTTTCATCTATCAAAGCCCTTGAACTAAATACAAATTTAAGGCCCATAGGCATCTGTGATCAAATTGAGACTGGTGAACCAGACCTTAAGTATGACAACTTAAAAGTTCTCCACACAATACCATTAAAAGTTAAAAGGAGATGTCACAGGCACATGAATGGATGCAAAATACAGGGGCATAGACAATGCAACTAGACAATTAGAAAATGACTGCTCCTTAATCGGATAAAATACCTTATTACCAGTATAAAATATTTACAAAAAAAAAAAAAATCCACCTTCAACTAATAAAGAAAATCAACATAGAAATGACAATTACATGAGGACTTCACATTCAGAAGAATGTCTAACAAGTACATATTAAATTCACTAGAAAGAATACAAACCATATCACTAGATAATAACAACAGACTTACTAATTACAAGAAGTCATCAGAACAGACTGCACCAGAACAAGAGAGAAAAATTAATTTATTTGACAACAAAGTATGATTAGAAACTCTAACAGCATTGGTACAAACAAAGTTAAACATGTATCTGAACTACTGGAATCTAAAGCCACTTGTAAATAAGAATGTTATATTTTATCCCGTTATATACCAATTTATATCAAGGAAGATATTATGCCATGTCCTTATAGAAACAAATGACTCATCAGAAACAGCAGAATGCAATTCTAAACCATTTTTCTAATCATCTTACAAAAATCACATTGTTTTTTAAGTAATTACGTGGAAATCAGTGATGTTCTGAAGGATTACAGCCAACCCTCAAGCAATTATCAGAAAAGCAATGGGAATTATCAAAACGGCGAGGAAAAAGAGAATATAATGGAGAGGAAATTCCAAAGCTTCTTACCTTCCCCCTGCTTTCTCCTCTGAAGTCTTGTTAATCAAATTTCCATCATCCAAGGATTCGGGCTTTACATCTTTTGATGAATCAGCAACAGGAAAATTCAGAATGAATGATGACAGCAATGGATCAGGCACAGCATTCGAGGGAGCAACTGTAAAGGAAGAAACCCCAAAAAGAGATTGCAAATTCCCCCCTCGCAGATCCTTTTTCAACAAAGAAAATGTAGAATGGGATCCTGATGAACCTTTACGGAATCTCCTTCTACGCTGCATGTGAGTTATTGTTGAGGAACTCAAAGCATATTACTATATCAAACATGACATTTGCACAAAATGAACATAGTAAAGATAGCTGGACTTAACAGTTCAGTTTGCAAAGCATGGTTTGGCATATAATAAGAAATTATAATGCATCTAGATACAAAACAAAAAAGAAAGGGGAAAAACATATTTATCACTCCACAATCAAAGTAAAGAAGAAAGGATATCTTAAAGAAATTCGCATGCTGCACTGTTATGTGCCCAACCATGTCCATCCCAACCCTAGCCGTACAAACAGGACATACCTGCAAGAAGAAACAACACCCAATTCTAACAACAATAAGCTCTGCTACACATATCCAAGAATTAAAAAACATAAACAGACAACAATACCATGCTAGGCTAAGTAAAGATCCTAGCCTTTTTAACTAATCATAAACAAAAAAGGGATAAGAGTAAAAAAAAGATTTTCTTCAAATCCCTAACAACAAATAAGAAAGCAAAATAAACAAAATAAGCCGTAAAATTCATACTCTGATTAAAAGTAAAACCAAATTAATACATAAGCAACTTTTAAAACATAGATAGTTTATATTAAAAGGTACCAGAATTTTACTTGAATTTCTGGGTTGTAAGATACATTAAAATTTGATGACTCCATACCTGAAAATTGAAACTCTAAGGAGTATAGGTATATATCATATATATATGTCCTAATACACAACATGTAATACCTGATTTGATGCACACTAAGAACGTGATAAAGATTTTGTGGCTTCAAAATTTGCAGGTTGAGTCATATACTAAAATAATAGATCGATTAAAGTCGCTTAAACTAACAGAACTGTGCCCCCCCGCCCCCACCCCCCCAACACACACACACAACAACATATAGACTATAGATACCCAACGATCTCAGACATCTAATTCCAGGTTTTTCAAATTTACTGTGAAGCACCTAAACCAACCCAAAATGCTTAACAGGAGCAGGACAAAAAAAAAGCAAACAGTTTCAGCAATGCCAACATATACTTTAGTTCATTAGCATTGAAAAATGGAATGAAGCACATCCTATTCACATCAGGAAGCACAGTAGGTTGTGTCCGTAAATTATAGATCAAAATAGAGGATAAAATCTTCATTTTCTTCACCTAATTCACTTTCTATTATATCTCTTAATTACAACCATCTTCCACTTTCTAGGTGCATGGTAGGATATGGCTGAAAGTCCCTTGTTGTTGTCCAACATATGTCCAGTGGTCGTTTCTGTAATATATTAGTAAGATCTAAAAGCAAAGATGCAAATCTAAAGGCTAAAAGGAAATATAGTATTTCAATGACTAACAAGGGAAATTTACTTTTTTATAGAATTTTGAAGAATGATTCATGTAGTAGTTTTTATCCAACCATGGTTCACTAAATGCAAACAGTCATTAACTTAAAGCAGCAATCTATAAAATCCAATTAGCAACATTTCAATTTACAGTTTAAGATTGTTCCTCCCTGCTTATCCAGCACCCTTAAAGCAGCATGGACATTCTAGATCATCATTAAGAGCATACCAGTTCATGCTTGCTTGTCTGTACACTTCATGGCAACCGTCAAAAAGGTTGAAAAAGATGACAAAATTTACCAGAAATTCCTACTAAATTTCTAACGAAGCAAGCAAGCAAGAACCACTATTAACACGATGTTATACAAGGCTGACGTTGAATCCATAATTTACCTAAAAGATCAGTATAAGCAACCTGAATCAGTATAAGAAGACCAAAATATTATACCGTCATAATGAAGGGGAAACATCAGAATCCATTCATAATGATTGCATAAAAAATTGCTTTCACTAAATTAGATAAAAGAACTTCAGAAGACAATGCATTTATACAGGAAATCCTTAACATTCAATTTGTCAGATATGAGTGATAGAAAATTAGAACCATTCACAACTGAGCAATAAGCTATATGACAGAAGTTTTCGCATCATTGGAGAATGAATACAGAAAACAACAAAAATCCAGCTACAAATAAATGCAAACAAGAGCTTCAGAATCAGACAAGAGAGAAAACCTTCAAAAAGAAAAAGGATTTGTTGAAACCTCCCAAATATAAAAATCTAATATCCTTGCTTTCTATCTGGCTTAATATGTTGGTATTCCTGTTAAATTTTGAGTCATTTCTTAAAAGCATTCCAAAAGAAAGGAAGAGAGAGCCCGCAAAACAAGTTAAAAATCAAATAGCATTTTGGAGAAAATTTATATAATTTGACATATTTAGGAGGGTATACCCTTAAAAAACCAAAAAAAAAAAACTGTCAATTACCTTAAAAATCCACTTTTCCCTTAAACTTACCGTTCATCCCATCAAGAAGATATTTCAAAATCCAACTATTCCCAGTAAAACCCCCATAAAAAATCCTATTTTCATCAAATATTTACACTAAAATCCCCCCAAAAAGTCTTTGCCCCTCAATACGTGAAAACACCAGCAGCTCTGGTGCATCTCGGAAAACAAAAAAAAAAAAAAAAAAAAAAAATCTCAAAAGGGCCAGAAACGAGACAATACCCCATTGTTAGCCTCAACCGGGTGCTCGTCGTCGATGTGGCAGCACAGCCCCACTATATCAAAATCCTCGGAGCAGAACGGACACAGGAACTCCGCTCTCGAGTCCTCATCCCCTCCATCGATCTCCTCATACCCAAGGTACAGATCTACCAACCAAAACACACAATCAAACCCCACTCTCACAAAAAGAAACGCACTCCGAACCCAGACGATCAACAACCAGATACTCCATCCTCACCAAATCGAGGCTGGACGGCGGCCTGGTGGCGCTTCGAGGCGGCAGAGAAGCGGCTCCACGAATCGCCCTCCATGGCTTCCTCCTCCCTCCGGTCCTGCTCCAATCCAAGCCTCTGGTCCCCTGGAGAGCGAGTACAAACCGAGCAAGAAACAAGTGATCCCTCGTATATACTTACAAGGGCGATGCGTGCGCGCGCGCGCGTGCGTGTGCGTGTGTGTGTGTGAGAGAGAGAGAGAGAGAGAGAGAGATGCAATCCTATCTAAAGGGGAGAAAAAGCTCGGCAATGCTTCGTGGGGAGGAAGAAGAAGAGAAGAACACGACAGAGAGATAAATGGGGGGATGAGATGCGACCCCTTTTTTGCGGGAAAAAAGGGCGAAAGGGCTCGGCAAAAACTCCGTGTGAGAAGGGAGATAGGAAGCCAGAAGACGACAGTGAGAAAAGTTGGGGAGGGGGAGGACCGACCCTCCCAAGCCTCGAAGGTGGGAGCTTTCCGGTACTGGAATTAAAAAGTAGTCCTGATTGCCCTCTGAACGACGATAGTGCTACTGACCTGGGGCACGTGGTGAAATATGGATCGTCCAGAAGAATGTCCACAGATGCCCGGTGGGTAGCTGATCTAAATGGTATGATTCCGTTGGGTCGAACCCGACGAGGGAAACGGGTTGTTAGGATTGTACGCATAATAAACTCACGGTGTTTTTATGCGGGGATCGAGATCGGACGTAGATGCATCTGGTGATTTGTTTAGAACAAATTGGATGGTACGAATCGTTTCCGCATAGAGATTATCTAGGATAACTGGTTTGCTAACGATTTAAATAACTTGGTTCAAATGCAAACCGGACGGGGAAACGGAACCAACGTTGGGGAAACGATGGAATATATCTCACAAAACGTAGAGGTTTTTTTTTTTTTTGACGAGCCTCGCAAGTTTGGGGCCGCTTTTTAGGATTTTTTTTTTAAATTTATTTTTAATTTATTTTTTATTTCTAAAACTATATCACTATTCAGTTTATTTTTAAAACTACCGTCCATCTAGAAATCTTCACTTGAAGCCACAATTTTTTTGCCAAATAGGCAGCTGATGTAGCATTAAAATCGCCATCCGAAAGGGCAAGCTCATAAACTCGCCACTTCAAGGGGCGATTTCATGAACTCATCCTTTCAAGTGATGAGTTCAACATTTTTTTTCCTCGAATGAAAGGAGGGCATCGGGGTGAGGTGACGGACAGGAGTTTGGAGGAGGAGGGCCCGAGAGGAGGGGTTGTGGCGGTGACGGAGGGGGTTGGGATGATGATGGAGGGGGTGGAGAGCACGAGACGAAGAGAGATGGTCGGCGAAGACTCGACCGAGGGGTGGGGAGTGCAGGACAGGGATGGGGGCGTAGGACGGAAGGGTGTGACGACTGGAGGATGGGGGCGTAGGACGGAGGGAGGGTGATTGAATGGGGTACAGGGGCGGAGGGAGAGTCGAGGGGGAGGGGGGTGCAGGGGGTTGGTGACCAGCAGGGACTCGACCGAAGGTGGGGTGGCGGTGGGCGGAGGGTGTGGCGGAGACGAGAAGGGTTTTTTTCTTTCTTTTTTTTTCTTTTTTTTGGGCTGACTGAGAGGAAAGTGGAGAAAGTTTTTTTTCTTTAAAAATACTAAAAAATAAAATAAAAAATAAAAATAAAAATTAATTAATTAATTAATAAAATTTTTAAAATAAAGATAAAATATTATTTTAAAAAATAAATTTAAAAAATATGTGGATAGTATCGAGGAGTGGCAACCACGTGGAGCAGCCATGGACGAGTCGCGAGTAATGTCGGAGGAGGGTGTAGGTGTTCACAAAGAAAAAAGATTTTTTTTAATAATAATAAAAAATTATTTTTAAAATATAAAAATTTATTTTTAAAATATATTATTATTATTTTGGCATGGTGTAGGGTGGCGGTGGCACGGGGGTGGAGGGGAGGGAGGCACGGATGGAGTGGGGGCGTGAGGGCCAAGGGGAAGGGAGGAAGGATTTTTTTTTTAAATGCTTCAAAATAAAAAAAATATGAAGTAAATAAAGTAAATAAAATAAAATAATAAAATAAGAAGAAAGGGAGTGCTATTTTTTTAAATAATAAAAAATAAAAAATAAAGATAGATACAATAATAATAAAATAAAATATTAAAAAATATTTAATTAAATTTTTAAAATTATGGGGATAAACTCTGCTTCCGTTGAAGTCCTGCCTTGTGCTTAGCCTAATGCAGTTGGTAACAATGGAAGAGCTTCGATCGAAAATGCTTTCTCCAGCAATCGAACCTCATCCGATCTCCTTCAGTGGCTGAACTCATCCAGTGATCGAACTCCTCCAGCTGAACTCCAAATCCAATCAAACTCCTCAGCATCCGAGCCTCAGCAACCAAATTCCTTTCGAATTTCTCATTCAGTCGAACTTCTATGGAAGCCGAACTCCTCCAGTAGTCCAGCTTCTACGAGAGTCGAACTTCTTCCAGACTCCTCCAGCAGTCCAGCTTCTATGGGAGCCGAACTCCTTCTGGACTCCTCCAGTAGTCGGACTTCTACGGGAGCTGAACTCCTTCCGAACTCCTCCTTCAGTCGGGCTTCTATGGGAGCCGAACTTCTTTCGGATTCTTTCTTTAGTCGGACTTCTATAGGAGCCGAACTCCTCTAGCAGTCGGACTTCTACGGGATCCGAACTTCTTCCGAATTTCTCCTTCAGTTGGGCTTCTACGGAAACCAAACTCCTCTAGTAATTTAGCTTCTACGGGAGCTGAACTCCTCTAGCAGTTGGGCTTCTATGGGGGCCGAATTTCTTCCGGATGCCTCCTTCAATCGGGCTTCTACGAGAGCCGAATTTCTTCCGGATTCTTCCTTCAGTCGGACTTCTACGGGAGCCAATTTTTTTTCGGATTCCTCCAGCAGTCGGATTCCTACAGGAGCCAAACTCCTTCTGGACTGTTCATTCAGATGGATTTCTACAAACGATCCCATCACTGAATGGTTACAATTATCATTTATCAAGATAATTATGATTGTCATTTATCAAGACAATTATGATTATCATTTATCAGGACGATTACGATTGGCATTTATCAGGATGGTTACGACTGTCATTTATCAGGATAGTTACAACAAGCTTCGTCTATAAAAAGAGATCCTCCAGATACATTTTCTCTGAGTTCTCTTTTTCTTTCCGAAAACTCTGCCAAACTCCTCTCTGAGCACTCCATTTCTGTTGGTCAGAAGAGCTAACTTGACCATCGGATGATCCTACCGGAGCCACCACCACTGACTCTAGATGGAACTTTATTTTGCAGATCACCAGTGGTGACCTCGTCTTCCTCGACTCCAGTTCGATTCAGTGTCAATCAAATTCTGCACCAATAGAATTGACGCTAAAAGGAGAGCCCTTTGTTCCTGAGGTTCCCTTGATCTTAAAGGAGTGCTCAGCAGCGATCTCTCTTCTTTCTCTCTAGAGTTCTTTTCAGAAAAAATACCTTCCAAGAAAGCTTCAACCCAGTAATCAACTGCCTCTGCAGCTAGATCCCGTCTAGATACATCCATTCCAGCTCTGGTAACTCAAGCTCCACCTGTAGCCATGGTGGATGCGAAGCAGTTCAACCTATTGGTCCAGCAGGTTCATGGTCTCACAGAGGCGATGCAGACCATACATCGACAGGCTTCGATATCAGTTTGGCTAGAGCAGGCTTCTCTGAAGCTCCTTGGTCCGATCTGAGAATGGCCGACCTCGACTATCCGGCCTCTAATCTCCGAAAAGGAAAAGCAAAGGATGGAGGACCCTTGCTCGGACCATGACTCAACCCAGGAAAAAGCTTCATGTCCGTTTCATTAGAAAACCCTAGAGATCAACGATCGTGAAGATCTTCTGGATCAAAGGCTCTTAGAAATAAGCCGACGAATCGAAGAGCTCCGTCATACTTCCTCCTTATGTGGTAATGATATTCGCACTAATCCTCCTTTTTTCAGAGGATCATGCAGGAATCAATCCCGTCGAACTTCAAGCTCTCATAGTTCGAGAGTTACGATGGAACCACCGATCTGATCAATCACTTGGAGATCTTTCGGATAATGATGTTGCTCCATGACATGCCAGACGCTATTTTGTGTCGAACTTTTTTGTCCACCCTCAAGAAAGCTGCTAGAAATTAATACCCGGCACTTAAGTCAGGTACCATCTTTTTCTTTGATCAGATGAGCCATCAGTTCGTGGCTCACTTCGTCAGTAGC
Organism: Cocos nucifera; assembly: GCA_006176705.1. Classification (NCBI taxonomy): domain Eukaryota; kingdom Viridiplantae; phylum Streptophyta; class Magnoliopsida; order Arecales; family Arecaceae; genus Cocos; species Cocos nucifera. The sequence goes on along the minus strand of QRFJ01001372.1, from coordinate 768,875 downwards.
CGATGTCCGCACCGAGGTTCAAATTTTCTGATGAACATCAAGTAGAAAGAGAAAGAATCCATCCGAACTTATGTCATTCAGTTTAATGCCGCCGCATTGGAGGTCCGAAACCTAGATCAATCAGTCACAATGGCCGCACTCAAGGGCGGCCTCTAGAAGAATGATTTGCTGCTCTTCCTGGAGAAGTACTCTAAGAACTTTGCCGATCTACTAGATCAGACTGAAGGTTACGCCCGAGCTGAAAAGGCCTTCAAGGCCAAGGATGATGAAGCCTTTGGTAAGCTACGAATCGACGAGCCAAGCGGGCCTATCGAGGAAGGAAAGCCGAGCGGAGCACGGCCGCGCTCCCGAACTTCCTCTGAGCGAAAACGAGTCCGAACTCCTCCCCGAGCTCGGAGGCAGGGAAGTTCGGATAGAAGGGCCCGTCGGGGTTCTCTCCAACGAAGATTTTACAACTACGCCCCTCTCAATGCTCCAAAAATTCAAGTGCTGATGAAAATTAGGGAGCAACTACCCAGATCGGAAAGAATGCGCTCTCACCCCAGTAAGCACAATCCTAATAAGTTCTGCCTTTATCATCATGATCACGGTCATGACACTGAGGAGTGTATCTAACTTCAGGATGAGATTGAAGAGCTCATCAGGCGAGGCAGACTAGGCCGATTCCTGTGGCGACCGCTTGAAGGGTGGGAAGATCGACCGAGGGCATTGCCGCAGCCTGAGCCACTAAGATCGGAGGATCAACAAGGAGATCGGCAGTCTCTCGACATCATCAACACGATCTCAAAGAGACTTCGATAGGGAGAGGTCAGTGGATCCGAGGGATCAGTGAAGAGATGGAGAACTGGAGAATCCATAATCTTCACAGAGGTAGATGCTTTCGGGGTCTAGTTTCCGCACAATGACGTGGTTGTAATCTCTTTAAACGTTACCGACTATGATGTATGCTATATTTTGGTAGATAATGGAAGCTCAGTCGACGTATTATTTTATGATGCTTTCTTGAAAATATTCTTACTCAATAACCACTTAGAGCCTATGAACTCTCCGTTGATAGGCTTCACTAGCAATGCCGTATCAGTTGAGGACATAATAACTTTGGCTATAACTGTAGGGCAATGCCCGAAGTTGGCAAAGGCATAGATCGATTTTTTAGTCATAAGGACTCCATCCGCCTATAATGCTATTCTCGATCGACCTGGTTTAAATGCACTTCAGATAGTGGTATCAACTTATTATTTGAAGATGAAGTTTCCGACGAGTTACGAAATCAGAGAGGTCAGGAGAGATCAAGCTCTGGCAAGGCACTGCTACTCAATCATCCTGCATAAGGAAGAATAATCCAACCCTTATCCTATTGACAAGCTGGATGTCCACAATGACCTTACCGAGGAGCAGGGCGAGCCTATGGAGGACCTCGTATCTGTGCCCTTGAATGATGGAAATGTGAACCACGTTGTACAGATCGACTTTAACTTAGGGGATGAGGTTCGGGAGCAACTCATCACCTTCTTCAGAAAGAATTGGGACGTCTTCATTTGGGCCCCAGCAGATATGCCAGGAATTGATACTGAAGTTATGGAACATTAGCTAGCCATTGATCTGAAGTATCGGTCGATAAAAGAGAAACTACGCAGCCACGCCTTGGAGAGGCAGAAAACAATTATGAAAGAAGTAGGCAAGCTTCTCAAAGCTGGGTTCATCCGAAAAGTCAACTATTCAACCTAGGTCTCAAATGTAGTCCTCATCAAAAAGGCAAACAATAAGTGGAGGATGTGTATCGACTTCAAAAAGTTGAACAAAGCCTGTCCAAAGGATAGCTACCCTCTTTCTAGGATTGATCAACTGGGTTATGCCCTTTGGGCTCAAGAATGCAGGGGCAACGTACCAACGCCTGGTCAATAAAATCTTTAAGAAGCAGATCGACCATAATATGAAGATGTATGTGGATGATATGCTCATTAAAAGTCGAGCTTCTATAAACCACCTTACCGACCTTGAAGAGATCTTCAGTGCACTCAGGAAGCATAAGATGAAGCTGAACCCGATCAAGTGCGCTTTTGGTGTGACCTTTGGAAAGTTTCTGGGGTTTATAATGTCGAGGTGCGGGATTGAAGCAAATTCAGAAAAAATTCGAGCCATTCAAGAGATGACCACTCCAAAGACAATCAAAGAAGTTCAGTACTTGACTGAAAAAGTGACGTCTCTAAATTGCTTCGTCTCGAGATCGATCGAGTGATGCATGCCCTTCTTCCAAGTTCTCAAGCAACCAAAGAATTTTTACTGAACGATGGAGTGCCAACGGGCATTTGAGGAGCTCAAAAACTATCTCGGCTCACCCCCACTACTAGCAAAGTCCAAACTTGAAGAAGAATTATTCGTGTACCTAGCGGTCTCTCTAACGGCCTTGGCAACAGTCCTAGTCAAGGAGGAAGCGAAGATACAGCAGCCGATCAACTACATAAGTCGGATCCTAAGGGATGCAGAGATCAGGTAATCTAAGCTAGAGAAATTGGCTTACTCTCTTCTAATTGCTGTCAGGAGGCTTCGACCTTACTTTCAGTGGCACATAATAATGGTTCTCATGGATCAACCAATAAAGGCAGTCCTTCAATGAATAGACGCATCCGGAAGAATCGCAAAATGGATAATCGAGCTCATGAAATTTGATATCAATTATCGACCCTGGCCATCAATCAAAGCCAAGATATTAGTAGATTTTATAGTGGAGTGTACCATTTTCGATGATGCCAAGCTTGAGCAGAATGAGACCGACGCTCTGCTGTCACAACCAAGCCTCCCTGAAGAGATAGCCGATCTTTTCGAAGGTTTTTGGGCTCTGTACATGGATGGTTCATCCAACTCTACTGGAGCAGATGTGGGATTGGTCTTAGTCAGCTCCGAGGGAGTCGTCGTCGAGTATGCACTGCACTTTGAATTTCCTACGACTAATAATGGGGCCGAGTATGAAGCGCTAATCGTCGAGTTAAAAATTATAAGAGAATTAAAAGTAGATTGATTTCAAGTCTACAGTGATTTCTAGTTAGTGGTCGGCCAAGTTAGTGGTAGCTATGAAGCGTGAGAGAAAAATATGATGAAATACCTTGAAAAAGTAAAGGACTTGACTCCGACCTTCAGCTATTTCGATATTCGATAGATTTTGAGGGTAGAAAATATAAGAGCCGACCTCCTCTCTAAGTTGGCCACTTTAGCTCTAGCTGAACTGTCCAAAGAAGTATTTTTTGAGATCCTGAAGTGTCCAAGCCTAGAGGAATCACATGTCATTTTGTAGACAGAACTCGAGCTGAGCTGGATCGACCCATCGGTTGCCTACCTCAAGGAAGGAGTCCTTCCTCACGATCCGAAAAAAGCTCAAAAACTCAAGAATCAAGCCTTCCAGTATGTTTTGTATGAGGATAGATTGTATAAGAGGTCGTATTCGCTATCGCTGTTAAAATATCTCCGACCTTCAGAAGCTGACTTCGCATTATGGAAAGTATACGAGGGAATCTATGGAAATCATGTAGGAGCCAGGTCTCTATCGCAAAAGCTACTTCGGAAAGGATACTATTGATCGACCATATACCATGATTCTATAGAGTACGTCAGAAAATATGATCGTTGTCAGAAGAATGCGAGCATACAAAGACAGCTGGTCTCCGAGCTTACTCCGCTAAGTGCATCCTGACCATTTGCGCAGTGAAGAATGGACATACTTGGCCCTTTTCTGACGGCATCTGGGCAACGAAAGTTCCTCCTGATCGTGATTGACTACTTCATCAAATGGATCGAAGCTAAACCTCTAGCCAAAATTATCGAGGCCAAGGTACAAAACTTCATCTGAAAGTCAATAGTCTATCGATTCGGTCTGCCCCAAACCCTCATAACCGATAATGGATGATAATTCGTCAGGACGAGGTTTGCCAAATTCTATGAAGATCTAAACATCTTCCACCACTTTACATCGGTAGCTCATCCACAGACAAATGAAAAAACTGAAGTGACCAACTGGACTCTGCTGCGAGGCATCAAGACAAGGCTCGATAGAGCAAAGGAGGCCTAGGTGGATGAACTCTACCACGTCCTTTGGGCATATTGAACTACTCAAAGGCTGCCAACTGGGAAACACCATTCGTCTTGGCCTTTGGAATAGAGGCAGTCATCCCGATTGAACTTAAGCTCCCATCAGCATGGATCGTGGCCTTCAACGAGCAGCACAATCCACAGGACCTCAAAGTCAACCTCGACCTACTAGAAGAAAAAAAGAAGAAAGCTCAGATTCGGATGGTGGCCTACAGACGAAAGATGGTCCGATACTATAACTCCAGAGTCAGAAGTAAAATATTTAGAGTGGGGGACTTGGTGCTTTGGTGAGTCACCGTCTCTCAACCTCAGAGCCAGGAGAAGCTTGTCCCAAATTGGGAAGGTTCATATGAAATGGTGGAGGTCATCAAATCCAAAACTTATCATCTGAAGAAGTTCGGAGGAACAACGCTCCCATAATCTTGAAACTCAAAAAATCTGATGATGTACTACCAGTAATTTTTTCATAATAAAACTCCTTCATTTCAATATTATTATTTCTTAGTGTAAAAATTATATGATGACAGGAAAGAAGCAATTAGAAGTGGCCATGTTAGGAACAAAAGGAGGACCTCGTCCTAATGTGAGTAAAGTTGAAAGCCTCATCATTTTAGACGAGATGGAAGGAGAGGATCTGACAATGGCCCTTATGTGCCCCCACAGTCCATTAGGAATAGGAGGACCTCATCCTAACGTGAGCAAAGTCGAAGGCCTCATTCATTTTAGACGAGATGGAGGGAGAGGCCCTGACAACGACCCTTATGTGCCTCCATAGTCCATTAGGAACAGGAGGAGGACCTCATCCTAACGTGAGCAAAGTCGAAGGCCTCGTTCATTTTAGACGAGATGGGGGGAGAGGCCATGACAATGGTTCTTATGTGCCCTCACAGCCTGTTAGGAATAGGAGGAGGACCTCATCCTAACGTGAGCAAAGTCGAAGGCCTCGTTCATCTTAAACGGGATGAGAGAAAAGGCCCCGACGATGGTCCCATTGTGCTCGATAATAATTGGAGATAAGATCTCTCTCAAGTTTCAATCTGAACTGATGCAGAGTCCTGAAGAAGACTTTGGCTGTCGATCTTTTTGTACTCTCTTCTTTCGAGTTTCAAACTCGAAAGTAGAGGAACTATTATTGGGGATAAACCCCGCTCCCGTCGAAGTCCAGTCTTATGCTTATCCTAATGCAGCTGGTAATTATGGAAGAGCTTCGATAAAAAATTCTCTCTCCAACGATCGAATTCCATCCGATCTCCTCCAACAGTCGAACTCATCTAGTGATCGAACTCCTCCAGCTGAACTCCAAACCCAATCGAACTCCTCAGTGGCCGAGCCCCAGCCGAACTTTCCCAACAGCCGAACTCCTTTCAGATTTCTACAGGAGCCAAACTTCTTCCAAATTCCTCATTCAGTCAGGCTTCTACGGGAGCCGAACTTCTTCCAGACTTCTCTAGCAGTCCGACTTCTATGAGAGCCGAACTCCTTCCGGACTCCTCCAGTGGTTGGGTTTCTACAGGAGTCGAACTCCTTCCGAATTTTTCTTTCAGTCGGACTTCTACGGGAGCCAAATTTCTTTCGAATTCCTCTTTTAGTCGGGCTTCTATGGGAGCCAAACTTCTTCTGATCTTCTCCAATAGTCCGGCTTCTATGGGAGCCAAATTTCTTTCGAACTCCTTCAGTAGTCGGACTTTTATGGGAGTCGAACTTCTTCCGAATTCTTTCTTCAATCGGGCTTCTACGGGAGCCGAACTCCTCCAGCAGTCCGACTTCTACGAAAGCCAAACTTCTTTCGAACTCCTCCAACAATCAGGCTTCTACGAAAGCCGAACTCTTTTTGGATTTCTCCTTTAGTTGGACTTCTACAGGAGCCGAACTTCTTTCGGATTTCTCTTTCAGTCGGACTTCTATGGGAGCCAAACTTTTTCTAGATTCCTCCAGTAGTCAGATTTCTACAGGAGCCAAACTTCTTCTGGACTGTTCCTTCAGATGAATTCCTACAGATGATCCCACTACTGAATGATTATAATTATTATTTATCAGAATAATTATGATTATCATTTATCAGGGTGATTATGATTGTCATTTATCAGGATGATTATGATTGATATTTATCAAGATAGTTACGATTGTCATTTATTAGGACAGTTACAACAAGCTTCGTCTATAAAAAGGGACCCTCCAGATACATTTTCTCTGAGTTCTCTTTTTCTTTCCAAAAACTCTACCGAACTTCTCTCCGAGCACTTCATTTCTGTTGGTCAGAAGAGCTAATTTGACCATCGGAGGGTCCTACCGAAGCCGCCACCACCGACTCCAGATGGAACTTTATTTTGTAGGTACCGATGGTGACCTCGTCTTCCTCAACTCCAGCTCGATCCGACATCAACCAAATTCTACACCAATAAAAATAATAATAAAATATTTTTAAAAAATAATATTTTTAATACGGGGGTAGGAAGAAAGATTTTTTTAATGCTCCTCCACATGTACTCATATATTTTTTAAAATTAATTTTTAAATTAAAATAATTTAAAAAATTAAAATAATAATAAAAATTAATTTAAAATAATTTAAAATTTATTTAAAATAAAAAATTAAATTAATTTTAATTTTAAATTAAATAAAATATTTTTAAATTAATTTTAAAAAATATTATTTTTTAAAAAATTATTATTATTTTAAAAAATTAATTTTTAAAAATATTATTTTTTAAATTAATAATTTTTTATATTTTTTATATTTTTTTTAAAATTAATATATTAATATTTTTATTGGTACAGAATCTGGTTGACGTCAGATCAAGTTGAAGCTAAGGAAGAGGTCACCACCGGTGATCTGAAAAATAAAGTTTCTTTCAGAATCGGTGGTGGTGGCTCCAGCAAGATCTTCCGATGATCAGATCAGCTCTTCTGATCAATAGAAAGAAAGTGCTCAGGAAAAAGTTCGATAAAATTTTGGAAAGGAGAAGAGAGCTTAGAGAAAATATATCTGAAGGATCTCTTTTTATAGATGAAGCTTGTAGCAGACTGATAGTGACAGCCATATCCATCCGGTAGTGGGCTGCTCGGGGCTACATGAGATTTATTACGGAGAGAGAGATATCGTCAGACTGATAGTGATAGCCATAATCATCCAATAGTGGACCGCTCGGGGCCACGTGGGGCTTGCTATAAAGAGAGAGATGTCGTCTATCGTAATGTGCCCATTCATCGAGATTTAATAGCCGAAGTTTGGAGGAAGCAGGCATTGATTGGTGAAGAATTTTGACATAAATTAATTTCAGAAGAGTTTGGACTCCTAAAGAAAATATGGCTACAGGGGATCATCCGAAAGGAACGCTAGTTGAAATTTAAAAGTAATCCGCTGGAGGAATCCGACTGAAGAAGAAGTTCGAAAAGAGTTTGGCTCCTGAAAAAAATCGACTGAAGGAGAAATCTGGTGGAGGAATCTAACTGAAGGAAAAATCTGAAAGAAGTTTGGCTCCTGGAGGTATTCGATTGAAGGAGAAGTCCAGAAGGAGTTCAGCTTTTGAAGGAATCTGATTGAAGAAGAAGTTCCGAAGGAGTTCGACTTCTGAAGAAATTTGATTGAAAGAGAAGTCCAGAAGAAGTTTGGCTTCTGGAGAAATTTAACTAAAGGAGAAGTTCAGAAGGAGTTCTACTCCTGAAGAAAATTGACTGAAGAAAAAATTCAGAAGGAGTTCAGCCGCTAGAGGAGTTCAGCGCTGAAGGAGGAGTTCGGCTGGGGTTCAGCCGTTGAAGGAGTTCGGCTGCTGAAGGAGTTCGGCTGAAATTCAGCCACTGGAGGGAGAATTTTCGATCGAAGTTCTTCTGTGATTACCAGTTGCATTAGGCTAAGCATCAGACTGGACTTCAGCGAGAGCGGGATTTATCCCCAATAATTTTTATTGGATTTTTTTCTTCTTCTCCGTGCACCCTCCACCCCCATATCTCAGCCACTTCTCTAGAGAAAGTTTTTTTTAATACTTAAAAATAAAAAAATAAAAAATAAATAAAAAAGATTTATTTAGAAAAATAAATTTAAAAGATATACGAATAGGTTTTCTGGATCTTAAGCATTTTTTTAAATTATTTTTTTCATTCTTCTTCTTTTATAGATTTACGTCGAACACCCACACCCTTCTCTGACACCACTCGAGGCTCCTCTACTCGACCGCTGCTCCTCCGCATGCACCTATACATTTTTAAAATTAAAATAATTTTAAAAAATTAAAATAATAATTTTAAATAATTAAAATTAAAATACTTTTTTAAAATAATTTAGAAAAAAATTAATAATAGTTTTTAAAATTAATTTTTTTATTATTTAAAAATTAATACTTAAAATAATATTTTAAAAATTATTTATTAGTTATTTATAAAAAATAATATTTTTTATTTTTAATTTTTCTTTTCTTTTTTAAATAAATTTTTTTTAATAATTATTTATTTTTAAATAATTTTTTTATTTTATTATTTTATTTATTTTAAAATATTAATTTTAAATAATATTTTTAAAATTAATTTTTTAAAAAAATATTTTATTATTATTTTAAAAATATTTTTTTTCTTTTTTTCTTTCATGGCTTTGCGTCGAACACCCAAACTCTCCACCATTTTAAAATTATTTTTTAAAATAAAAAATATTTTTTAAAAAAATAATATTTTATTATTATTTTTAAAAATAATTATATTTTTAATTATTTTTTATTTTATTTTATTTTATTTATTATTTTTTTATTTTTAAGCATTAAAAAAACCTCCTTTTCTCCCTTCCTTCCGGCCCTAGCGCCCGCCTCCCCCTCTGCAACCACAACCCCCATCCCCAGGTTGGGTCCCTACCACTGATCACTACCACACCCCACGCTCGCATCCCCTTCAGTGACCCTCCCAGTCGATCCCCACCATCAATCACCACCTCCCGTCCCCTCCCCTCCCCTCCGCCCCTATATCCTACCCAGCTCACCCCCCCTCCATCCCGCACCCCCCACCCCTCGGTTGGGTCCCCGCTGGCCACCCTCCCATCCCATGCCCCCCACCCCCTCCGTCACCATTGCAACCCCCTCTCCCCCTCCATCACAACCGCAACCTCCTCCTCCCTTCCCCCTCCAAACACTCGCCCGTCACCCCCGCGATGCCCCCTTCATCCGGTCCATCATCCATCCAAAAAAAAAAGCACTGAACTCGCCACTTGAAAGGGCGAGTTCATGAAATCGCCTCTTGAAGTGGCAAGTTCATGAACTCACCTTTTCGGATGGCGATTTTAACGCCACGTCAGTTGCCTATTTAGCAAAGAAATTGCCAGTTTAAGTGGTGATTTCTAGGTGGATGGTAGTTTTGAAAATAAGTTGAAAGGAGGGGTAGTTTTGAAAATAATAAATAATAAATAATAAATAAAAAAATCTACTCTTTTATGGATAAATGTTATAAAAAAATTAATCTATTTTTTTATCAATTTATTTATATTTTTATATTTTTAATATGAAAATGTTCCTTTCGTCTTATAGTTTTATGGAAGAAATCTTATCCATCTAAGGGTCCATTTAGTTAGAAATAATCTGACATTAAAAAAATAATTTTTATGTTAAATTATCATATTTGGTATGAAAAATGAAAGAGAGATGATAAAAAAATTGATGGACCCCATGCTTATTTTCAAGAGAAAGAAGATAAAATAAATACCATGAAAGATTGGTATTTGATAAATTTTTGAACGATGATAATTCATATTTGATAAAAATACTCCTAATAGAGCTATATATATAATTATTATATTTTTTCTAATATTCTTTAATATTTATTCAATAAAAAACTTTTATAAAAAAATTAAGATGAAAATGGTATTATACAAAGGATCATGTAATTATAATTATCATATAAAATTAATTTAAGATGATAATACTATCATAGTATTAAAAAATAATTTTATATTGAAGGATATATTTATAATTTTTATTATATTTCTATATAGGATTATCTTCAATCATAGTAATCTTTTTCTAATATCATTTTTCAGAATAATTTTTCTATCAATCAAATATAGTCAAAATTATTTTTTTATAATTATTTTTTTAGATAAATAATTTCTAAAAATTATTAGATTATCCCATAATCTGACATACTCTAACCAAATAGATGACTAAATTATTTTTTTATCAACCAGTAAAGTATGTATTTAATTTATATCTAAAATGCTCTATCCTCATTTCTAATGTCTCTATCATTAAATGCTCAATAACTTAGTCATCCACTTTTTTTCAAATTTAAAAAGTATAAGAAATATTATAAAAAATATGAATAAATTTTAACAATTTATCCATGAAGAGTAATGTAAAAGAACATGGATAATATATTTTGGAGCAACTTTCTTCATTCTTTTATGGGTAAATATCATGAAAAAATTGATCAGCTTTTTCATTGACCAACTTATCTATATTCTCATGCTTTTTAAGATGGATAAGTTACTTTACATTAGTAGTATTTATCCATAAAATATGAAAAAATTTATCCATCTAGAGATGGCTAAATCATTTTTTCAGGCATTCAATTTTATTCTTAAAATGTCCTATCCTCATTTTCAATGTATTCATTATTCAATATCCAATAACTCAATCATTCATTTTTTCAAACCTAAAAAATATAAATAATATTATAAAAAATATAAATAAATTTTAATAATTTATCTAAAAAATAATAATAAAAAAGAATATGGATAACAAATTTTGGAGCAACTTCTTCATATAAAAAATATATATTATTTTTCTATCTAAATATTGCTTAAAATATTTATCTAAAAAAATATAAATTTTTAGATAATTTTTTATCTATAAAAAATAAATTTATAGATAATAAAAAAATTTATTTAAAAAAATATTTTTTTTAGAAAAAAAAATTACCTAGGACCCTTGGTGACCGCTGCATGGATACCGACGTGCATAAGGGAAACACCAGTGAAGCGAAATCTTGTCCGGTCCTCAATTGGACGCCTTCGAAAATTCATGGTTTTATGAGAAAAGCATTTTCAATTCGATGGACTGCACAGAAGTCCATGTAGAAATCAAGGGTCTTCCGTCGGCGTTGACGAGGCGGCAAAATTCGGCAGCGGACTTAAATATTCGCATATTAATTTCTATGCACATGCTCGAAAAATCATTCTCCATCTTTTACACCTTCGGGTACATAGATGCATCACGTGGGTCATCCAGGTGATTCCGACCACAGGCTTACGGGGCAAGTTAGCGGCCAGCATAAAATACATGTGGACAGATTTTATAGTTTATCATTTTTTTTATATTAATTAAAAAAAGAAATTAAAAATTTTAAAAAATTATTAATAAAATTATTAATTTTATAATTATATATATATATTTAAAATATATATATATATATTATATGATTATATAATATGTTGGTGTAGAATTTGGTTGACGTCGGATCGAGTTGGAGTGAAGGAAGACGAGATCACCATCGGTGACCTGCAAAATAAAGTTTCGTCTGAAGTCGGTAATGGTGGCTCCAACAGGATCCTCCGACGATCAAGTCAGCTCTTCTGGCCAACAGAAATGGAGTGTTCAGAAAAGAGAAGTAAGCTTAGGGCTTTAGAGGGAGAGGAGAGCTTAGAAAAAATATATCTGGAGGGTCCCTTTTATAGATGAAACTTGAATGATGATGATGACCATACCGTTTGGTAGCGGACCGCTCTAGATAGCATGGGATTCGGTATAGAGAGAGATATCGTTAGGCTGGTAGTGGTAGTCATGTCGTCCGATCATGGACCGTATGGGGCTTGTTACGGAGAAAGCGGTGTCGCTAGACTGGTAGTGGTGGTCATGTCGTCCATCGAGGTTCAACAGCTGTAGTTCGAGGGAGCAGGCGTTGGTTGGTGAAGAACCTCGGCATATATCCATTTCAAGAGAACTCAGACTCCTAAGGGGGATACGTCTGGAGGGGATCATCCGAGAGGAGTTCGATCGAAGGGGACGTCTGAAAGGAGTTCGACTTCTGGAGGAGTGCGAAGGAAGTTCGGTTCCCATAGGCATCCGATTGGAGGAGTGCGGAGGGAGTTTGGCTTCCGTACGGGTTCGACTGGACCTCGACCGTTGAGAAGTTCGACCGAAGGAGAAGTTCGATCGAAGGAGAAGTCCGACTGAAGGAGAGAATCGGAGGAAGTTTGACTCCCATGGGTGTCCGACTAGAGGAGTGCGGAGGGAGTTCGACTTCCGTACGAGTTCGACTGAAGCTCGACCGCTGAGAAGTTCGGTCGGTTGAAGGGATTTGGCTAAAACTCGATCGTTGGGAAGTTCGGAAGGGGCTCGACCGATTGAAGGAGTTCGGCTAAGACTCGTCCGCTGAAACTCTTTCATGACTACCGATTGCATTAGGCTGAGCATTAGACTGAACTTTGATGGGAGCAGGATTTATCCCCAATAATAGTCCCCCCACTTTCGAGTTTGAAATTCGAAGGAAGGGAGTACAGAAAAGGCGACTGCCGAAGTCCACTTCAGGGCTTTGTGCCAGATCAGGTTGAAGTTCGGAGAGATCTTATCTCCTGCAGCCGAGGTTAAAGCTCGGGGGAGATCTTATCTCCTGCAGTCGAGGTTTACTCTAAGGAGATCTTATCTCCTACGGTCGAGGTCGAAGGTTGAGCTCCTCAGAGGAGATGCTATCTCCAGCAGTCGAAGCTGAAGCTCGGAGGAGATCTTATCTCCTACAACCGAGGTTGGTCCTGTCGCTTGGAAGAGATCTTATATCTAGCCGAGGTTGACTCGGAGGAGATCTTATCTTCTGTAGTCGAGGTTGAAGCTTGGGGGAGATCTTATCTCCTACTGCTAAGGTTGGCTCGGTCGCTCGGGAGAGATCTTATCTCTAGCTGAGGTTGACTCAGATGCTCGGAAGAGATCTTATCTCTAGCCGAGGTTGAAGCTCGGGGGAGATCTTATCTCCTGCAGTCGAGGTTGAAGCTCGGGAGAGATCTTATCGCCTGCTGCCGAGGTTGGCTTGATCGCTCGAGAGAGATCTTATCTCTGGCCGAGGTTGACTCGGACACTCGGAAGAGATCTTATCTCTAGCCGAGGTTGACTCGGTCGCTCAGGAGAGATCTTATCTCTAGCCGAGGTTGACTCGGGCGCTCGGAAGACATCTTATCTTTGGCCGAGGTTGAAGCTCGAAAGAGATCTTATCTCCTGCAGTCGAGGTTGAAGCTCGGAGAGATCTTATCTCTTGCCGTCGAGGTTTGCCCAGTCGCTTGGAAGAGATCTTATCTCTGACCGAGGTTGGCTCAGTCACTCGAGAGAGATCTTATCTCTAGCCGAGGTTGAAGCTCGAGGGAGATCTTATCTTCTACTATCGAGGTTGGCTCGGTCGCTCGAAAGAGATCTTATCTCTAGCCGAGGTTGACTCGAGCGCTCGGGAGAGATCTTATCTCTAGCCAAGGTTGACTCGATCGCTCGGAAGAGATCTTATCTCTGGCCGAGGTTGAAGCTCGGAGGAGATCTTATCTTCTATAGCCGAGGCTAGCTTGGTTGCTCGGAAGAGATCTTATCTCTAGCCGAGGTTGGCTCGATCGCTCGGGAGAGATCTTATCTCTGATCGAGGTTGACTCGGACACTCGGAAGAGATCTTATCTCTAGCCGAGGTTGACTCAGGCACTCAAGAGAGATCTTATCTCTGGTCCAGGTTGGCTCGGTCGCTTGAGAGAGATCTTATCTCTGGTCGAGATTGACTCGATCGCTCGAAAGAGATCTTATCTCTAATCGAGGTTGACTCAGACGCTCGGAAGAGATCTTATCTCTGGTCGAGGTTAGCTCGGTCGCTCGAAAGAAATCTTATCTCTAGTCGAGATTGGCTTGGGTGCTCAAAAGAGATCTTATCTCTAGCCGAGGTTGACTCGGTTGCTCGAAAGAGATCTTATCTTTGGCCGAGGTTGAAGGACTTCGACCTGCTCATGTTAGGATGAGATTCTCCTTCTATTTCTAATACGGCCACTATTGATTGCTCCTTCCCTGTCATCACATAGATTTTACACTGAGAAACAATAATATTAAAATAGAGAAATTTTATTGAAGAAAAATTACTGGCAGCATATTTTCAGATTCTTTATGTTTCAGGGTCGTGGGAGTATTGTTCCTCCAAATTTCTTCAGGCGATAAGCTCCGGATCGGACGACCTTCTCTATCTCATACTGGCCTTCTCAATTTGGAGCGAGCTTCTATTGGCTTTGAGGCTGAGAGATAACGGATTGCCGAAGTACCAAGCCCCCTAGAGATAACGTTGATGATGCTGGGAGGTGGTCGACCTTCTTATTGTTCTTAGCTACGGCAGTGCCCTTGATCGATCTTCTCCTGCTTCAAGCTGATATTGGAGGAATTGACCCAACCGACCCCTCCTGATGAGCTCCAAGATGAAGATGAGCTCCTCGATTTCATCTCGGAGCTGAATGCATTCCTCAATATCGTAGCCATAGTCACGATGGTAGAGATAGTTTTTGCTTCGATTGTGCTTGTTCGGAGGAGACTGTAATTCCTTTGGTCTTGGTAGCTGACTCTTAATTTTCATCAAAACTTGAGTTCGAGGAGCGTTAAGGAAGGCATAGTTATGAAATCTTCCAGCAAGAGGACTTCTTCACGCCCTTCTATTGGGGCTTCCTTGATGATGAGCTCGAGGAGTTCGGGCTCGCTTGCACCCGGGGGAGAGTCTTTGAGCACGGTCGAACTTTACTCGATCCTCCATCAATGGCGGGTCTATTAGACTCATCCATCCACTGCTCTCCTATGACTTCTTCATCCTTCAATTTGAAGGCTTCTTCCGCACGGGCATATCTTTCGGCTCGGGCTAGCAGATCAGCAAAGTCCATGGGATACTTTTTTTCTAGAAAAATAGTAAATCATTCTTCTAAAGGCCACCCTTGAGCGCAGCCATTGCAACAGATTGGTCCAGGTCCCGAACCTCCAATGCCATAGCATTGAATCGGATGACATAAGTCCGAATGGATTTTTCCTCCTTCTGCTTGACATTCATCAGGGAATCCAAACCTCGATGCAGACATCGGCTGCTGACGAAGTGAGCCACGAACTGACGGCTCATCTGATTGAAAGAGAAGATCGTACTTGACTTCAACATCGAGTACTAATTTTTTGCTACCTCTCTTAAGGTAGATGGAAAAGCTCGACATAATATGGCGTCTGATGCACCATGGAGTAACATCATGGTCCGAAAGACCTCCAAATGATCGATTGGATCAGATGTTCCATCGTAGCTTTCAAATTGAGAAAGCTTGAAATTTGATAGAATGGGCTCTTGCATAATTCGAAGAGAGAAGGGGGGATTGGTGCAGAAGTCGTTATAACGAATCGGGATGATATGGCAGAGTTTCTTAATCCGTTGGTCCATCTTCCACATTCTGTGATCGAGGGCATCGTCTTGATCGCAGATCTTGGAGGGCTTTTGGCTACAAATAGGAAAGGTCTCCTCCAGAGGAGAACCATGATCCGAATATGAATCCTCTGCTTTCTATTTCTTCTTTCTAGGGGCGACGGGTATGCTAGCCCGAGTACTCTTTTTTGGGGCCAATTTTCGACATCCTGATGGCGGATTTTCTAGTGGAGTCACCATCGGAGGCTGCTGCATGACCTGCATCATCTTGGTGAGGCCCTGAATCTACTACATCAGTAGGTTGAGTTGCTTCGCATCTACTGCAGCTATAGATGGAACCTGAGTTATCGAAGCTGAAGCGGGAGCAGATGGATCTAGATGGGATCAAGCCACGGAAGCCGTCGATCATCAGGTCGAAGCTCTCCTGGGAGGTATTTTCTCTCAAAAAAAACTCTAAAGAGGAAGAAGAGAGATCTCTAGAGAGAGAAGAGAGAGATCGTCGTTGAGTACTCCTTTAAGAATAAGAGAATCTCAAGAACAGAGGGTCCTTTCTCTAGCATCAATTCTGTTGGTGCAGAATCTGGTTAACGTCAGATTGAGCTAAAATGGAGGAAGACGAGGTCGCCGTCGGTGACCTGCAAAATAAAGTTTCGTTTGAAGTCGGTGGTGGTGGCTCCAGCAGGACCCTCCGACGATCAAGTCAGCTCTTCTAGCCAATAGAAATGGAGTGCTCAAAAAAAAGAAGTGAGCTTAGAGCTTTAGAGGGAGAGGAGAGCTTAGAGAAAATATATCTGGAGGGTCCCTTTTATAGATGAAACTTGAATGATGGTGACGACCATACCGTCTGGTAGCGGGCCGCTCTAGGCCGCATGGGATTCGGTACGGAGAGAGAGGTATTGCTAGATTGATAGTGGTGGTCATGTCGTCCAGTCGTGGGCCGCATGGGGCTTATTACGGAGAGAGCAATATTGCCAGACTGGTAGTGGTGGTCATATCGTTCGATCGTGGGCCGCATGAAGCTTGTTACGAAGAAAGAGGTACCACTAGACTGGTAGGGATGGCCATACCACCAAGGTTCAACAGCTGTAGTTTGAGAGAGCAGGCATTTGTTAGTGAAAAATCTTGGCGTATATCCATTTCAGAAAAGCTTGGACTCCTAAGGGGGATACGTCTGAAGGGGATCATCCGAGAGAAGTTCGATCGAAGAAGATGTCTAGAAGGAGTTCGGCTCTTGGAGGAGTGTGGAGTGAGTTTTACTTCCATACTGGTCCAACTGGAGCTTGACCGCTGAGAAGTTTGACCGAAGGAGAAGTCTGACTGAAGGAGAGAATTGAAGAGAGTTCGACTCCCATGGACATCCGATTGGAGGAGTGCGAAGAGAGTTCGGCTGCCGTACGAGTTTGATTGGAGCTCGATCGCTGAGAAGTTCGATTGCTTGAAGGGATTCGGCTAAGACTCAGCTGCTGGAGAGTTTGGAAGGGACTCTTTCGGCTGAAGGAGTTTGGCTAAGGCTCGTCCGTTGAAGCTCTTCCGTAACTATCGATTGCATTAGACTGAGCATCAGACTGGACTTCGACGAGAGCAGAATTTATCCCCAACATAATACATACTAAATAAATTAAACATCACATAAGCCAAAATATTTTTACAAATAAATAGATACATATTTTTTGAGATATTAAGTTCATTAATATAGAATATATAGTCAAATGATATATATTATAAGCTTTTTTGATACATATTTGGCAACAACCCAATATACATCTATAGAGAAATTGATACATAATTTACCAAACTTAATATTCATCGATACACAGTATATGGTCACTTGATATATACTTAACAAAATATTCATCCAATCAATTTTTAGAATATAATACTCATCGGTATATAGCATATAAGCAAACGATACATACTAAATGGCTTACTGATACATATCATAAATTTTTTTGATATACATTCAGCAATGATCTAATACATATTTATAGATAAATTGATACATAATTACTTAATTTAGTATTTATCAGTACATAATATATGGTTAATTGATATACATCTAAGAAAATAATTATTTGATGTCTTAATATATATCTCTAAATAAAATGATATATAGTTTTCATAAACTTTTAGAGCAAAAATCTTAGAAAAAGAATGAATTTAGAATATGAGAAAGATACTCGAGAAAGATCTCATAAATTCTAGGTACTTAGAAAAAAAAGAAAGAGACTTTGGAGAAAAATCTTATAGATGGAAGAAATATCTTGGTGAGGAAGATAATAGATAGAAAGATTTGATGAGGAAGAAAAATAATATGAATGGTTATGTAGTGTTGGTGCAGAATCTGATTGACGCTGGACCGAGCTGGAGTCGAAGAAGACAAGATCACTATCGATGATCTACAAAATAAAATTTCATCTGAAGTCGGTGGTGGTGGCTCTGGCAGAACTCTCCGATGATCAAGTCAGCTTTCTGACCAACAGAAATGGAGTGCTCAGAAAAGAGTGCGGCAGAATTTTGGAAAGAAGAAGAGAGCTTAGAGAAAATGTATCTAGAGGATCTCTTTTTATAGACGAAGTTTGATTGATAGTGACGGCTATGCCGTCCAGGAGTGGACCGCTTGGAGCCATGTGGGGTTCAATATGGAGAGAAAGATATCATCAGACTGATAGTGATAGCCATACCATCCGATAGCGGACCGCTCGAGGCCTGATGGAGTCTGTCATGGAGGGGGCATCGCCTGTAGCAGACTGATGACGATCGTTCATCGAGATTTAATAATCATAGCTCGAAGAAAGTAGGCATTAGTTGGTGGACTTCGACATATATCAATTTCAAAGGAGTTTGGATTTTGAAGAAAATACGTCTGGAGGAAATCATTCGGAAGCAATCTGTTGGAGGAATCCGACTGAAGAAGAAGTTCGGAAGGAGTTCGACTCTTGTAGAAATTCGACTGAAGGAGAGATCTGGAAGAAGTTTGGCTCCTGTAGGAGTCCGACTGAAGAAGAGATCCGAAAGAAGTTTGGCTCCCGTAGAAGTTCGACTGAAGGAGAGATCCGAAAGGAGTTCGGCTTCCGTAGGAGTCCGACTGAAGGAGAGATCTGGAAGGAGTTCGACTCCCATAGGAACTTGACTAAAGGAGAGATCCAGAAGGAGTTCGACTTTCGTAGGAGTCCGATTGAAGGAGTTCGAAAGAAGTTCAGCTCCTATAGAAATCCAACTGAAGAAAAGATTCGAAAGAAGTTCAGCTCCCATAGAAGTCCGACTGAAGGAGGAGTCCAGCTCCTGTAGAAATCCGACTGAAGAAGAGATCCAAAAGAAGTTCAGCTTCCGTAGGAGTTCGATTGAAGGAGAAGTTCGAAAGAAGTTCAGCTGGGGCTTGGTCGTTGAGGAGTTCGATTGGGTTTGACCACTGGAGGAGTTCGGCTACTAAATGAATTCAATCATCGAAGGAGATCGGGTGGGGTTCGACCATTGAGAAGAAAATTCTCGATTAAAGCTCTTCTATGATTACTAACTGCATTAGGCTAAGCACCATGCTGGACTTCGATAGGAGTGGGATTTATCTTCAATAATGGTCCTTCCGCTTTCGAGTTCGAAACTTAAAGGAGGGGAGTACAAAAAGGATGACTATCGAAGTCCTCTTCAGGATTCTACACCAGCTCAGGTTGAAGCTTGGGGGAGATCTTATCTCCAGCCAAGATTGATGTTGAAGTTGAAGCTTAGGGGAGAACTTATCTCCAGCCAAGGTTGACATTAAAGTTGAGGCTCGGGGGGATCCCGTCTCCAACCGAGGTTTAGGAAGATCTTGTCTTTTATTGATGTTGTAGTTGAAGCTTATGAAAGATTTTATCTTCAGTCGAGGTTGAAGAAGATCTTATCTCCTATTGACGTAGACTTTGAAGCTTGGAAGAGATCTTATCTTCAGTCGAGATTGAAGTTATAGTTGAAGCTCGGGGGAGATCTTATCTTTAGTTGAGATTGAAGGAGATCTTATCTCCTGTTGATGTAGATGTTAAAGCTCGGAGGAGATCTTATCTTCAATCGAGATTGAAGTTATAGTTGAAGCTCGGAAGAGATCTTATCTCTAATCGAGATTGAAGAAGATCTTATCTCCTATTGACGTAGATGTTGAAGCTCGGAGAGAGACTTATCTCCAACCGAGGTTGATGTTGAAGGTGAAGCTCGGAAGAGATTTTATCTCCAGTCGAGGTTGAAGAAGATCTTATCTCTTATTGACGTAGACTTTAAAGCTCGGAGGAGATCTTATCTCCAATCGAGGTTGAAGTTGTAATTGAAGCTTGGAGAAGATCTTATCTCTAGTCGAGGTTGAAGGAGATCTTATCTCCTATTAACGTAGACGTTGAAGCTCGGAAGAGATCTTATCTCCAGCCGAGATTGAAGTTATAGTTGAAGCTCGGAGGAGATCTTATCTCCTACCGAGGTTGACGTTGAAGTTGAAGCTTGGAAGAGATCTTATCTCCAACCGAGGTTGAAGTTATAGTTGAAACTCGAAAAAGATCTTATCTCCAGTCGAGATTGAAGAAGATCTTATCTCTTATTAACGTAGACGTTGAAACTCGAGGAAGATCTTATCTTCAATCGAGGTTGACGTTGAAGTTGAAGCTCGGAGGAGATCTTATCTCCAACCGAGGTTAAAGTTATAGTTGAAGCTTGGAGAAAATCTTATCTCCAATCGAGGTTGAAGGAGATCTTATCTCCAATCAAGATTGACATTGAAGTTGAAGCTCAGAAAAAATCTTATCTTCAGTCGAGGTTAAAGTTGTAGTTGAAGCTCGAAAGAGATCTTATCTCCAATCGAGATTGAAGAAGATCTTATCTCCTATTGACGTAGATGTTGAAGCTCAGGGAAGATCTTATCTCCAATCGAGGTTGACGTTGAAGTTGAAGCTTAGAAAAGATCTTATCTCCAATCGAGGTTGAAGGAGATCTTATCTCCTATTGACTTTGAAGCTCGAGGGAGATCTTATCTCCAACTGAGGTTAAAGAAGATCTTATCTACTATTGATGTAGACGTTGAAGCTCGGAGGAGATCTTATCTTTAGCCGAGGTCGAAGTTGTAGTTGAAGCTCAGAGGAGATCTTATCTCCAATCGAGGTTGACGTTGAAGTTGATTCTTGGAGGAGATCTTATCTTTAGCCGAGGTTGAAGGAGATCTTATCTCCTATTGACATAGACTTTGAAGCTCGGGGAGATCTTATCTTCAGTCGAGGTTGAAAGTTCATCTTGTAGTTGAAGCTCGGGGAAGATCTTATCTTCAGTCGAGATTGAAGAAGATTTTATCTCCTATTGACGTAAACTCTGATGCTCGGAAGAGATCTTATCTCCAACCGAGGTTGAAGAAGATCTTTATTTCCTATTGACGTAGATGCTCAGGGGAGATCTTATCTCCAACCGAGATTGAAGTTGAAGCTCGGAAGAAATCTTATCTCCAACCGAGGTTGAAAAAGATCTTATCTCTTATTGACGTAGATTTTGAAGCTCGAGGAAAGTCTTATCTTCAGTCAAGGTTGAAGGAGATCTTATCTCCTATTAATGTAGATGCTCGAAAAAGATCTTATCTCCAATCGAGGTTGAAGTTGAAGCTTGGGAGAGATCTTATCTCCAGTTGAGATTGAAGGAGATCTTATCTTCTATTGATTTTAAAGCTCGAGAGAGATCTTTTCTCTAGCCGAGGTTGAAGAAGATCTTATCTCCTTTTGATGTAGATTTTGAAGCTCAAGAGAGATCTTATCTCCAGCCGAGGTTGAAGAAGATCTTATCTCCTGTTGATATAGATGCTCGGGGGAGATCTTATCTCCAATCGAGGTTGAAGTTGAAGCTCGGAAGAGATCTTATCTCCAATCGAGATTGAAGAAGATCTTATCTCCTGTAGACTTTGGAGCTTGAGGAAGATCTTATCTCCAATCGAGATTGAAGGAGATCTTATCTTCTGTTGACGTAGACTTTGAAGCTCGGGAGAGATCTTATCTTCAATCGAGGTTGAAGGAGATCTTATCTTCTGTTGATGTAGACTTTGAAGCTCGAAAAAAATCTTATCTTCAGCCGAGATTAAAGGAGGTCTTATCTCCTATTTGATGTAGATGCTCGAAGAAAATCTTATCTCTAGCCGAGGTTGAAGTTGAAGCTCGAAGGAGATCTTATCTCCCAGCCGAGGTTGAAAGAGATCTTATCTCCTATTATCTTTGAAGCTCGGATTAGATCTTATCTCCAACTGAGGTTGAAGGAGATCTTTTCTTCTGTTGACATAGACTTTGAAGCTCGAAGGAGATCTTATCTTCAGCCGAGGTTGAAGAAGATTTTATCTCCTATTGATATAGATGCTCGGGGGAGATCTTATCTCTAGTCAAGGTTGAAGTTGAAGCTCGGAGGAGATCTTATCTCCAGTCGAGATTGAAGGAGATCTTATTTTTTATTGACGTAAACGCTCAGGAGAGATTTTATCTCCAACCAAGATTGAAGTTGAAGCTCAGAGGAGATCTTATCTCCAGCCGAGGTTGAAGGAGATCTTATCTCTTGTAGACTTTGAAGCTCGAAGGAGATCTTATCTTCAGCCGAGGTTAAAGGAGATCTTATCTTTTGTTGATGTAGACTTTGAAGCTCGGAGAAAATCTTATCTCCAATCGAGGTTGAAGGAGATCTTATCTTCTATTGATGTAGACGCTCGGAAGAAGATCTTATCTTCAGTCGAGGTTAAAGTTGAAGTTCGAAAGAGATCTTATCTCCAGCCGAGGTTGAAAGAGATCTTATCTCCTATTGACTTTGAAGTTCGGAGGAGATCTTATCTCCAATCGAGATTGAAGAAGATCTTATCTCCTGTTGATGTAGATTTTGAAGCTTGGAGGAGATCTTATCTCCAACCGAGGTTGAAAGGGATCTTATCTCGTGTTGATGTAGACGCTCGGAGGAGATCTTATCTCCAACCGAGGTTAAAGAAGATCTTATCTCCTATAGACTTTGAAGCTCGGAGGAGATCTTATCTCCAACCGAGGTTAAAGGAGATCTTATCTCCTGTAGACTTTGAAGCTCGGAGATCCCAACCGAGGTTAAAGGAGATCTTATCTCCTATAGACTTTGAAGCTCGGAGGAGATCTTATTTCCATCCGAGGTTGAAAAACTTTGACTTGCTCATGTCAGAATGAGGTTCTCCTTCTATTCCTAACATGGCCACTATTGATTGCTTCTTCTCTATCATCACATAGTTTTTGCACCAAGAAATAATAATATTGAAATGGAGGAGTTTTATTAAAGAAAAGTTACTGATAGTACATCCTCAAATTTTCTGAATTCTAAGGTTATGAGAGCATTGTTCCTCCAAACTTCTTTAGGTGATAAATTTTGGACCGAACGACCTCCTCTACTTTATACGGGTCTTCCCAATTTGGGACAAGCTTTTTCTGGCTCTAAGACTGAGAGATGGTAGCTCGTCGAAGTACTAAGCCCCCCAAAAATAAGGTTCATGATGTCGAGAGACGGTCGATCTTCTTGTTGTTCCTTTCTTATTGGTGGTTCTAGCTATGGTAGCACCCTTGGTCGATCTTCTCTTGCTTCAGGCTGGTGTCTGAGGATTCGACCCAATCGGCCTCTTCTGATGAGCTTCTCGATTTTATCTCGGAGTTGAATGCATTCTTTAGTATTATGACCATGGTCACGATGGTAGAGACAGTACTTGCTTCGATTGTGCTTATTTGGAGGAGATCATAATTCTTCTGATCTTGGTAGCTGATTCTTAATTTCCATCAGAACTTGAGTTTTAGGAGCATTAAGGGGGGCATAGTTGTGGAACCTTCCAGGGGAGGACTTCTTCACACCCTTTTATTGGGACTTCTTTGATGACGAGCTTGAGGAAGAGTTCGGACTCGCTTGCGCTCGGAGGGAGTTCATAAGCACGATCGAACTTCATTCGATCATCCATCAGTCGTGGGTTTACTAGACTCGCCCGCCTGCCGCTCTCCTACGGCTTCTTCATTCTTCAACTTGAAGGCTTCTTCCGCACGGGCATACCTCTCGGCCCAGGCTAGCGGATCGGTAAAGTCTCTGGAATACTTCTTTTTTAGAGAGAACAGCAAATCATTCTTCTGAAGGCCGCTTTTGAGTGCGGCCATCGCAACTGATTAGTCCAAGTTTCGGACCTCCAACGCAGCAGCATTAAACTGGGTGACATAAGTCCGGATGAATTCTCCCTCTTGCTTGATGTTCATCAAAAAATCCGAACCTCGACGTGGACGTCGGCTGCTGATGAAGTGAGCCACAAGCTAATTGCTCATTTGATCAAAGAAGAAGATCGTACCCGACTTCAATGCTGAGTACCAGTTTTTTGTTGCTCCCTTTAAAGTAGATGAAAAAGTTTGGCATAATATAGCGTCTGGTGCACCATGGAGCAGCATCATGGTCTGGAAGGCTTTCAGATAATTGACCGGATCAGAGGTTCCACGTAGCTTTCAAGTTAGGAAAGCTTGAAGTTTGGTGGAACGAACTTTTGAATAATTCAGGAAGAAAAAGAAGGATCGGTGTAGACATCGTCATAGGGAGCCAGGACGACATGGCAGAGTTCTTCAATCTATCGATCCATCTTTCGTAGTTTGTGATCGAGAATGTTATCTCGATCGTAGATCTTAGATGGCTTCCGACTGTAAATGGAGAAGATCTCTTCCAAAGAAGAATCATGATTCGAACATGGATCTTCTGCTCTCTGTTTTCCTTTCCTAAGGGCGATGGGTATACTAGGCCAAATGCTCTTTCTTAGGATCGATTCCTGATATCCTAATGGTGGGTTTTCTGACGGAATCACCGTTGAAGGCTGCTGCATGGCTTGCACCATTTTGGTGAGGCCCTGAACCCACTACATCAATAGATTAAACTGCTTCGGATCTACCATGGCCATTGATGGAGGTGGTGGTTGAAGTACCGATGATGGAGCAGGAATAGATTAATCTGGCTCAGACCTGACGGTAGATCTCCGAATAGTTACCTTCTTTGGAGGTATTTCTTGGGATTGAGAAAGAGGATGGAGATAAACCTTAAAGGAGAAGATCGACAGGATCGACTGAGCACTCCTTTAAGAATAAGGGTACCTTAGGAACAGAGGGTCCTTCCTCTTACGTCAATTCTGTTGGTGCAGAATCTAGTTGACGTCGGATTGAGCTAGAGTCGAGGAAGATGAGGTCGCCGTCGATGATCTACAAAATAAAGTTCCGCCCGGAGTCGGTGGTGGTGGCTCTGGTGGGACCCTTCGACGATCAAGTCAGCTCTTTTGGCTAACAGAAATGGAGTGCTTAGGAAAGAATTCGACAGAGTTTCGGAAAGGAGAAGAGAGCTTAGAGAAAATGTATCTGGAGGGTCTCTTTTTATAGATGAAGCTTGATTGATGGTGACGGCCATACCGTCCAGTAGTGGGCTGCTCGGAGCCACGTAGGATTCGGTACGGAGAGGAAGATATCGTTAGGCTGATAGTGACAGTCATACCGTCCGATAGCGGGCCGCTCGAGATCTGGTGGAGTCTGTCACGGAGGGAGGCACCACCTATAGCATCGTCTGTAGCAGACTGATGGCGATCGTTCGTCGAGATTTAATAGCCATAGCTCGGAGGAAGTAAGCGTTGGTTGGTGAACTTTGACATATATCAATTTCAGAGAAGTTCAGACTCCTGAAGGGAATACGTCTGAAGGGGATCATTCGAAAGCAATCCGCTGGAGGAATCCGACTGAAGGAGAAGTTCAAAAGGAGTTTGGCTCCTGTAGAAATTCGACTGAAGGAGGGATCCGAAAGAAGTTTGGCTTCCGTAGGAGTCCGACTGAAGGAGAGATCCGGAAGGAGTTTGGCTCCCGTAGGAGTTCGACTGAAGGAGTTCGGCTCCTGTAGAAATCTGACTGAAGGAGAGATCCGGAAGAAGTTCGGCTCCCATAGGAGTCCGACTGAAGGAGGAGTTCGGCTTCTGTAGAAATTCGATTGAAGGAGAGATCCGGAAGAAGTTTGACTTCCGTAGGAGTTCGACTGAAGGAGAAGTTTGAAAGGAGTTCGGTCGCTAGGGGAGTTCAGCTGAGGCTAGGCTATTGAGGAGTTCGGTTGGGTTCAACCGTTGAAGAAGTTCGGCTACTGAATAAGTTCGGTCACTGAAGGAGATCGAATGGAGTTTGATCGCTGGAGAGAAAATTCTCGATTAAAACTTTTCCATGATTATCAACTATATTAGGCTAAGCACCAGGCTGGACTTCGATAAGAGCGGAATTTATTCTCAATACATAGGATCTTACTTAAGCATGTATTTTTTTTATTATTATTTTAGTTATAAAATAAATAGATTTTATTAGTAAAAAAATTTTAATTCTTATTTGATTTTTAGATTTCTACTTTAAAATATATATAGCATGAAAATATGTTCGATTTTTGTTTCAAGTTTGGTAAGGCAATCTTTTTTTTCACCCCGCTATAAGGGAAGGATTGAGTACAAGCTTCGGTTCAGAAGACAGCTGATTCAAGCAATAGAAATGCAGGAAGGCGGGGTCGTTTTGATTGATCATGTTAGTGGCAATTTGCTAGATGAGCTGCTCTCTACGATAGACATGATAGCATATCTGGTTGCAAAGTGCTCGTTGTGCGGCGTGGAAGACGCCACGTGACAGAGTTGAGCATCTGTGTTCACATTTGTGTGAGGGACTTAACGCACAAATTAAAAGTACACCCAAAAAAAAGTAGCATGGTCCCACCAGAGAATCTTGTAGAATAAGAATTCATGCGTACACCTACTTTGACGGCGCCATATAAATCGCACGCTGTGTTAGATTTTGTCGGTGTGTCCCCAGATCTATTTAATAAAATAAAATGACTGAAAAATATGTTTATATCTCGCTTTCGTAGCTCAGTTGGTTAGAGCACCCGTTTAGTAAGCGGGAGGTCTTGAGTTCGACTCTCAACGAAAGCAGTGGTTTTTCTTAAATTTTTTTGAAATTTTCATTTTCCTACCTGTGGAAATAGGATAAATCTCTGAGGATATATGTCATGTTTGTGAACCATACGTGGTTACCGACTTGATCTTCCCATTCTCCTCATGTCCAAGTCCCTGACCATTCTCCACGTGTCCAACAGGAGAGGGTAGATCCTGGTTGTATGGCAATGGTTTTCTCACTCATCTAATCACCATTGCCAAGTCCCCTTCAACATGGCGTAGGAAGGCTGTAGTACAAACCTAAAATGATATTATATTTATGATTATTTCGTCTAACAATCTAATTTATTTAACGATGAAATAATGAAAAAGGTACTGCTTTGTTACGATTTTTTGATTAAAAAAAAGCACAAAATCTATTCTAAGTTGAGAAATTATTATACATATCTTCTAACTCCAATAAAAATTTTCTGCATTATTTTCGTATATTTTTACGATTCAAGACATGCATACATACATATATAAAATTAGTATATGTTTCTTGATCGGTTTTGTCATGTTCAACACGTAATCATTTGAAGAAAAAAAAAAAAGAAAGTAGTTGGATGGCAATCCGAGAAAAGCTAAACCTAAAACAGTTTCATGGGAGAGGGAGAAAAAAAAAAGAACATGCTAATATAGTTTAACACCTGGTGGAGTGAGGGCTTGATAATGGAGAAAGAAAAAGAGAGAACTGAGACAAATAGAGGAGTTTTTGGTTATATTCGGTTGTAGTGGCTTGGTTGTATGGCAATGGTTTTCTCACTCATCTAATCATCATTGCCAAGTCCCCTTCAACATGGCGTAGGAAGGCTGTAGTACAAACCTAAAATGATATTATATTTGTGATTATTTCATCTAACAATCTAATTTATTTAACGATGAAATAATGAAAAAGGTACTGCTTTGTTATGATTTTTTGATTAAAAAAAAGCACAAAATCTATTCTAAGTTGAGAAATTATTATACATATCTTCTAACTCCAATAAAAATTTTCTATATTATTTTCGTATATTTTTACGATTCAAGACATGCATACATACATATATAAAATTAGTATATGTTTCTTGATCGGTTTTGTCATGTTCAACACGTAATCATTTGAAGAAAAAAAAAAAAAAAGAAAGTAGTTGGATGGCAATCCGAGAAAAGCTAAACCTAAAACAGTTTCATGGGAGAGGGAGAAAAAAAAAAGAACATGCTAATATAGTTTAACACCTGGTGGAGTGAGGGCTTGATAATGGAGAAAGAACAAGAGAGAACTGAGACAAATAGAGGAGTTTTTGGTTATATTCAGTTGTAGTGGCATGGGCATGGGTGAAGAAGCTGTTGCCATGGATTTCTAAGCACATGCGTATTCGTTGAGTGTCCCATGCATGCGACTGGCTATGTCCCCAGGCTATACCAGACCTGACATGCCCAAAGTTGGCATGGATTTTGAGTCACATGCACGTCCATTGATGTCCCATGCATGCAAGTAGCTACGTGCCTGGGCCACTAAACATGACATACCCAAAGTCGAAACTGAACTTTGTATCTCAAATTAAGAACCTAGCATGGGTCAGGTATGTATCTCGTGAAATTAGACCGATTTGATAGGATATGCATGGATTTTTTATCCTAACTCGGCATTATAATTGCATGGACTGGACCTACCTTGCAAATTTAGAGCCGCTCGAACAAGAAGAGACTTAAACCAACCTAATTGCAAGTCAAGGTGTCTTTTTTTTTTTTGATGAAGTCAAGGTGTCAATTAGACTGGATGCTCCAAATTTTATTGATATAACTAATTTCCATGCCTTTAATTTAACAAATCATGGTTCAATGTTGTTGCTTGTTTTGTCAGGATTGGAAAACCATGTAATAAGGAGGAAGGGTTGACAAACTTAGGAACTTGTAGATGGATGGATGGAGGATTAAAATCACTTTTCCTGACTTCTTTACTCAAGTAGTTGAATTGATGGCATTAAGAAAGGCTTTGAATATTTGATTTCTTTAAATATGAGCTCTTCGTATAACTGTTGGGGAATGCATTGATTCTTCTTGTTCCATTCACGATATCATTCATAACTATGAAAATCTTCTTTAACAAAATCTTAATACCATAACATGCTATATATTTTGCTTGAATGGTAGATAATTTTCTTATACTCATTTCATGCAATAGTTTGATAGATGAAATTTTACCTCACAATATTTTGTATTTGTTCTTTTGCCTATTATAACTTGTTACAAGTTAAAACAAGAGTAGCTGACTTGACAAAATTGGCTATAAATTTATTTTATAAAAAAATGTTATTAAAATATATATATTTTATATATGTAGGGTGGGGGTGGGGGGCCTAAAAGTCAACATGGTAATGCAAAGCTCCGATGGATTTTCTGAAAGTCATCGACAAGAATGAAAACAAGTTAGCTTTTTGGATTTCAAATCAAACCTAGGTTGGTTTCAAGTGAATATATTTTTTTATTGGAAGTCACGGAGTCTTTGGCAATCTTAATTTTCACACGTTTCCCATATTCGCATCATTTGGGCGCGGGGGTATGACCACTGCTTTGCTAGTTTCAAGACCTCTAATGTTTCATGAATACTTCCAATCCTTGGTTTTAAAGGTGAACTTTGATGCTTTAGTAACACATCATATGGCTGCCACGGGTTATATCAAGGATTACCATGGTTGCTTAATCTATGCAGAAGATGAATTTATTCCTTATATTTCATTCCCCTATGTTGAACTCAATGCAGCCTAGCAAGGACTGTATGTGGCCATACATAAACATAATGCTCAACGAGTTTGGTTGGAAGGGAATTTTACTATAGCTATCTTATGCATTCTTTCTTTTTCTATAACCAAGTTTGCTTTTAATCCATTATTACTCAGGAATATTTGGCACTAGCTGCATGACTCTCTTCTTACTTTTAAAGCTCCTCGTGTTTTTAGAGAAGCCAATCTGACCGCTGATTGGCCGGCAACTCAAGCAATATTTCAACAGCAGCTTTCTTTTTCAGAGTTTAGTAGTTCTTCCTTCATGTTTCCATTGAATTTTGCAGGTAGTTGCACTCTCCGTATAGTTCTTGAGATACTAGTTTTTCTTTAATTTGGCATGTTGGGAATAAACTCTACTCCTACCGAAGTCCAGTTCGATGCTCAGCCTAATGCAACCAGTAGCCATGGAAGAGCTTCGATGGATGGATCTTAGCTGAACTTCTTCAGCCGGTCGAACTCTTCAGCGGTCGAGCTCCTTCGGACTCCCAATGGCCGAGCCTTAGCCGAACTCCTTCCTCCGACCGAACTTCTCAGCGGTCGAGCTTCAATCGGACTCCCGCGAGAGCCGAACTCCCTCCACGCTCTTCCAGCCAGACGCCTGCGGGAGCCGAACTTCCTCCAAGCTTCCCCTTTGGTTGGACTTCTTCAGGAGCCGGAGTCGGACTCCTTCCAGACACCCCCTTCGACCGATCGGACTCCTCAGCAGCCAAACTCCTTCCGAACTCTCCAGCGATCGAGCTTTAGCCGCACTCCTCCAATCTGACACCTGCAAGAGCCGAACTTCCTCCGCACTCCTCCGACCGAACTCTTTCCGAGCTTCCCCTCGATCGAACTCTTCCAAGAGTTCGAACTCCTCTAGAATTGATACATACTGAAGTCCACCGATCAATGCCTGCTTTCTCAGAGCCATGGCTATTAAATCTGGATGAATGGTCACTGTTGGGGATAAACTCCGCTCCTGCCGAAGTCTAGCTCGATGCTCAGCCTAAGATAACCAGTAGCCACGGAAGAGCTTCAACAGACGGGTCTAAGTCAAACCCTTACAGCCGGCCGAACTACTCAACCGACCGAGCTCCTTCAAACTTCTCAGTGGCCAAACTCCTCAGCGATCGTCCCTCGGTTGAATTTCTAGCGATCGAGCTCCTTCCGAACTTCTAGCGGCCGAACCTTAGCCGCACTCCTCCAGCCAGATGCTTACGAGAGCCGAACTCCCCTCCAAGCTTTCTCTTCGATCGAACTTCTTCGAAAGCTGGACTCATCCCAGACACCCTTCGGACGGACT
Source organism: Cocos nucifera (assembly GCA_006176705.1). Lineage (NCBI taxonomy): Eukaryota > Viridiplantae > Streptophyta > Magnoliopsida > Arecales > Arecaceae > Cocos > Cocos nucifera. The sequence goes on along the minus strand of QRFJ01001372.1, from coordinate 738,434 downwards.
TCTTTAAGAGCCGGACTCCTCCCTAACACCCCCTTCTGCCGACCGAGCTCCTACCGAACTTTCCAGCGGTCGAGCCTTAGCCGCGTACTTTTAGTCGGACGCCTGCGGAAGCCAAACTCCTTTCAAGCTTCCTCTTCAGGAGTCCGAACTCCTCCAAAATGGGTACACGATGAAGACCTTCAATCTCTCATTCGATCGACTTTGCAGCCATCACCATCAGTCCGCCGCAAGCGATAGCGGCCCGCTATCAGGCGGCGATGGCTGTCACCATCAACTCACCATAGACGGCACCTTTTCGTGAAACTAACTCCGCCGATCCTCGAGCGGCCCGCCAGCACATGACTGCAGCTATCACCATCAAGCTCCACTATAAAAAGAATCCTCTAGATACGCTAATCTGGCCAGTCTCTCTGATCTCTAAGCTCTCTTCTTCTTCTCCAAGCTCCGAAACTCATTCCGAGCACTCCATTCCTATTGGCCAGAGCTGACTTGATCATCGAAGGGTTCTATCGGAGCCACCCCCCCATTGGCTTCGGACAGAACTTTATTTTGTAGGTCTCCGACAGCGACCTCACCGGCCTCCACTCCAGCGAACTCCGACGGCGATCAATTTCTGCATCAGCAGTCACCATCAGTCTACCATAGGTGATGCTACAGGCGGTGCCCCCCTCCGTGACTGACTCCGTCAGACCTCGAGCAGCCCATCCTATTGGATAATATGGCTGTCACTATCGATCTGACGATACCATCCTCTCTGCATCAAATATCGTACAGCCTCGAGTGGCCCGCCACCAGGTGGTATGATCGTCACCATCAATTAAGCTCCGTCTATAAAAGAAACCCTCCAGATATATTTTCTAAAGGCTCTAAGCTCTTCTCTCCTCCTCTAAACTCTGCCGAACTCATTTCAGAGTACTCCATTTTTGTTGGTCAGAAGAGCTAACTTGATCGTCGGAGGATCCTACCGGAGCCACCCCCACTAGTTCTAGATGAAACTTTATTTTGCAGGTCTCCGACGGCGACCTCGTCCTCCTCCGCTCTAGCTAGATTCGACGATAACCAGATTCTACACCAACAGATTTGGTGTTAGACGGAGGGCCACCTCTATTCTTGAGGTATTCTTGAGGCCCCCTTGTTCTTAAAGAAGTGCTCAGCGACGATCTCTCTCCAGAGATCTCCCTCCTTCCTCTTCAGAATTTTTTTTCAATAGAAAATGCCTCCCAGGAGAGCTTCGACTCGACGATGGATGGCCTCCGTGCCAGGTCCATCTGCTCCCACTTCAGCCCTAGCAACCCAGGTTCTACTTGAAGTCACTGTAGATGTGGAGCAGTTCAACCTGCTGGTCCAATAGGTTCGTGGCCTCGTCGAGATGATGCAGGCCGTGTGACAGCTTTCGACGGTAAATTTGCCAGCAAACCCACCATGAGGATGCTAGAAACCGACCTTAAGGAAGAGTATTTAGCCTAGCATACCAATCGCCCTTAGGAAGGAGAAACAGAGAGCAGAAGTTCTCCCAAAGATTTCATAGGAGGGCGGAATAAAGTTCGGTCGCACTCACGATCTCTCCAGCGCAAGCGAGGCCGAACTCCCCCTCGAGCTCGTTATCAAGAAAGCCCCGACAAAGATTTCAAAGGAGACGGAATGAAGTTCGGCGCAAGCGAGGCCGTCGAACTCTTCCTTGAGCTCGTCATCAAGGAAGCCCCGACAAAGGTTTCATAGAAAGACGGAATGAAGTTCGGCATAAGCGAGGCCGCCGAACTCTCCCTCGAGCTCGTCATCAAGGAAGCCCCGACAAAGGTTTCACAGGAAGGCGAAATGAAGTTCGGTATAAGCGAGGTTGCCGAACTCTCCCTTGAGCTCATCATCGAGGAAGCCCCGATAAAGGGGCATGAAGTTCTCCCATAGGTTTCACAAGGAGGCAAAATAAAATTTGGCGCAAGTAAGACCGTCGAACTCCCCCTCGAGCTCATCATTAAGGAAGCTCCGATAAAGATTTCATAGAGAGGCAGAATGAAGTTCGGCGTAAGCGAGTCCATCGAACTTTCCCTCGAGCTCGTCATTAAGGAAGCCCCGACAAAGGGGCATGAAGTTCTCCCGTAGGTTTCATAAGAGGGCGAAATAAAGTTCGGCCATGCTCACGACCTCTCCAGAACAAGCAAGGCCCCAACTCCTTGAGCTCGTCATCAAGAAAGCCCCGACGAAAGGATGCGAAGAAGTCCTCCCCCCAGAAACTAGAACCACTATTGAGGGAGGAACGACAAGGAGATCAGCCGCCTCCCGGCATCATAGATGCTATCTCCGGGGCTTGGTACTTCGGCAGACTGTTATCTTCCAGCGTCAAAGCCAAGAGAAGCTTGCTCTAAATTGAGAAGGCCAGCTTAAGATAGAGGAGGTCGTCCGGTCCAAGACTTACTGTCCGAGGAAACTCGGAGGAATAACGCCCCCACGATCCTGAAATGGGGATGTGCTATCCGTAACTTTCCTTCGGTAAAATTCTTCCATTTCAATAATATTGTTTCTGGATGCAAAAACTATGTGATGATAGGGAACAAGCAGTCAATAGTTGCCATATTAGAAACAGGAGCAGAACCTCATCCTAACATGAGCAGGTCAAAGATCTTCAACCTCGGCCGCAGGAGATAAGATCTCCCCCGAGGCAACCTCGACTGTAGGAGATAACATCTTTTCTGAGGCAACCTCGGCTGTAGGAGATAAGATCTTCCTAAGCGCAGCACTCGCTACAGAGATAAGATCTCCCCGAGCGCCACTAACCCGACCTAGAATAAGATCCCTCAGGCAACTCACTGTAGAGTAGTCTCCCCGAGTGGACACCTCGCGCAGAGAAGTTCCGAGCGCCCATCAACCTGACGTAGGAGATAGACCCTCGAGCAATCGGCTGCAGGAGAAAAGATCTCCCAGCGCCGGCCAATCTTGACCATAGGAATAAGATCTCTTCCAGGCAACCTCGGCTGCAGGAGATAAGATCCCCTGAGCAATCTCGACTGCAAGAGATAAGATCTTTTTTTGAACGTTCGACCAATCTCGACTGCAGAGATAAGATCTCCTCCGAGCGCCCGCATCAATCTCGACCGCAGAGATAAGATCTCCCCCGAGACAACCTCGGTTGCAGGAGATAAGATCTCCCCCGAAGCAACCTCGGCTGAGGAGATAAGATCTCCTACCGAGCGTGTCCGGACCAACCTCGGTTGGTCAGAAGATAAGATCTCTCCCAAGACCGCATCAACCTCGACCGCAGGTGATAAAATCTCCTCGTAACCTCGACTGTAGGAGATAAGATTCTCCCCTGAGCATCCGGACCAACCTGACTACAGAGATTAAGATCTTTCCCGAGCGCTCGCATCAATCCGACCGCAGGAGATAAGATCTCTCCCAGGTAACCTCAGTTGCAGGAGATAAGATCTCCCCGAGCATCCGGGCCAACCTCGACTGTAGGAGATAAGATCTCCCCCGAGGCAACCTCAATATAGGAGATAAGAATCTCCCCGAACGTCCGCCAACCTCGACTGCAGGAGATAAGATCTCCCCGAGGCAACGTTGGCCGCAGGAGATAAGATCTACCCTGAGGGTTCGGGCCGACCTTAGCTGCAGGAGATAAGATCTCCTCGAGGCAACCTCGACCGCAGGAGATAAGACTCCTCTGAGGATTCGGGCAATTTCTATGCAGAAGATAATCTCCTCCGAGCACCTCTGTAGAATAAGATCCCCCTGAGCGTTCGTACCAACCTCGACGGTCGGAATAAGATCTCCCCAAGCATCGACTGTAGGAGAAGATCTTCTCTGAGGCAACCTCGACTGCAGAGATAAGATCTCTCCCGAGCGTCCGGCCAACCTCGCTATAGGAAAAGATTTCCTCCGAGCATCCGCATCAACCTCGATCGCAGGAGATAAAATCTCCCGAGGCAACCTCGACTGTAGGAGATAAGTCTCCTCGAGCGCCGCAGATTGTAAGAGATCTCGCCCCGAGGCACCTCGCCGTAGGAGATAAGATCTCTCCTAGATCCGGGCCGACCTTGGTGCAGGAGATAAGATCTCTCGAGCACCGTATCAACCTCGGCCAGAGATCAAGACTCCACGAGCGACCGAGCCAACCTCAGCTAGAGATAAGATCTCTCAAGCGACTGCGACAACCTCGGCTAGAGATAAGATCTCTTTACCCGAGCCTCCGAACGTCACCTTGTCAGAGATAAGATCTCTTCGAGCGACGAGAAACCTCGGCCAGAGATAAGATTGGAGACAATCTCGCAGAGATAAGATCTCTCCCGACCGCGTTAACCTGATCAGATAAGACCTCCCGACGGATAAGATCTCCCGAGCGATCGAGCCAACCTCGGCTAGAGATAAGATCTCTCCCAAATGACCATGATAACCTCGGCTAGAGATAAGATGTTTCTCGAGCGCTTGAGCCAACTTCGGCCAGAGATAAGATCGGAGACAACCTCGATTAGAGATAAGATCTCTCCCAAGCGACCGAGACAACCTTGACCAGAGATAAGATCGGAGGCAACCTCGCCCAGAGATAAGATCTCTTTCGAGCAATAGCGTCAACCTCGGCCAGAGATTAGATCTCTTCCGAGCGCCCATATTAACCTCGACTACAGGAGAGAAGATCTCCCCCGAGTCAGCCTTGGCTGCTAGAGACAATATCGCCCCCGAAGAGCTCAACCTCCGATCTCGACCACAGGAGATGAGACCTACTTCAACCTTGGCTGGAGATGAGATCTCCTGCTGGCTTCAACTTCAACATCAACTTTGGCTGAAGATGAGATCTCCTTCGAGCTTCGATCTGAACCAGCACGGAGCCCAGAAGAGAACTTTGGTAGTCGCCTTTTCTGCACTTCCTTCCTTCGAGTTTTGAACTCGAGAGTGTGGGGGACTATTATTGGGGATAAACTCCGCTCCTGTCGAAGTTCAGTTTGATGCTCAATCTAATGCAATCGGTAGCCACGGAAGAGCTTCAGCGGACGGGTCTTAGCCAAACTCCTTCAGCCGACCGAACTCCTCAGCGGTCGAGCTCCTTCAGACTTCCGACGGTCGGGCCTTAGTCGAACTCCTTCCTCCGACCGAACTCCTCAGCAGTCAAGCTTCAATCGAACTCCTGTGAGAGCCGAACTTCCTCCGTGCTCTTTCAGTCAGACGCCTGCGGGAGCCGAACTTCCTCCAAGCTTCTTCTTTGACTAGACTTCTTCAGGAGCCGGAGCCAGACTCCTCCCAGACACCCCCTTCGGTCGGTAGGATTCCTCAGCGACTGAGCTCCTTCCGAACTTTCCAGCGATCGAGCCTTAGCTGCACTCCTCCAGCCTGACGCCTGTGAGAGCCAAACTCCCTCCACATTCCTCCGACCGAACTCCTTCCGAGCTTCCCCTCGATCGAACTCCTCCAGAAATTCGAACTCCTCTGGAATTGATACATACCAAAGTCCATCGATCAATGCCTGCTTTCTCAGAGCCACGGCTATTAAATCTGGATGAACGGTTACCATCAGTCTGTCACAGATGATGCTACAGGTGGTGCCCCCTCCATAACTGACTCTGCTAGACCTCGAGCAACCCACCACTATCGAACGATATGGCTGTCACTATCGGTCTGACGATATCATCCTCTCTGCACCAAATTCCGTGCAGTCTCGAGCGGCCCACCACCAGGCGGTATGGCCATCACCATCAATCAAGTTTCGTCTATAAAAGAAACCCTCCAGATATATTTTCTAGAGGCTCTAAGCTCTTCTCTCCTCTAAACTCTGCCGAACTCATTCCAGAGCACTTCATTTCTATTGGCCAGAAGAGCTGACTTGATCATCGGAGGGTTCTGCCGGAGTCACCCCCACCAACTTCGAATGGAACTTTATTTTGTAGATCCCCGACGGCGACCTCGTCCTCCTCCGCTCCAGTTGGATCCGGCGACAACCAGATTCTGCACCAACATGACCCATGGGCTCTTGTGCACCTCCATCCCTTCCGCCCCCACAAAAAAGAAAAGAAAAGAAAAAGGAAGTCCACATGATAATTACCATCACTAATCCTCCATATTGTAAAAAATATCTCATCATTTTATTGTTGTTATCCATTATTTCTCAAATGAATATTAATAAATCTCCATGCAGTTTAATAACTGATTTCAAAAAGGAGTCAAATTGAAAACTAGATCGAAAAAATAGTGTGATATTACCTTAATTTTTGCACTCGGTTACAAGTTTGAATTCTACCGTCCTGGCCTTTCATCCCGTTTTTGTCCAACCAACACCTCCATGCTTCCTCACCTTCATACATAGCGAACAACATATGCGCAACATCTATGGATCATCTACAACAGATAGCAAAAGAATACCTTAACCTTATTCTGTCAGTCATCAATCTTCAGTCATCAATCTTCTTCTCACTTGCATTACACGCTATCATCGCACGGCGGATCTCCTTTGAAACCGTTGCAACGGCCGTTATTACGAACCAAGGATTTTAAAACCGACCCGATTCAGCTGCATGTTCCCGGTCCGGCCAATTAACCGCCCCCAGAGATTTATTAGGGAAGCAGCTTCTCTTGGACGGACTCGCTGACCCCTCCTTCCCGCTTCTCTCTCTCTCCCTCTCTCTCTCTCTCTCGATTTCGTTCACCGGGTTCTCTCCATTTCCTTCTCTTTAAGCCCTTCTTGGATTTTCCATTCCGGTTCCTTTTTCACGCATTTCGATCAATCGCAGCGTCCTTTTGGCTTCAATCTCTCAATGTGCGCAGCGAAATCGATTCTGTTTTGGAGTTGGATGGCTTCTGTTATCTGGGTCTGGTGATATCGTCCTCGTCTTCGTTGGATTTATTTTTGGGTTAACAGATATAGAAATTGGATCTTGGGGCACGAATGGCTCGCACATTGATCTTTTTTGTTCTCTGTTATTTTGAGATCTCCTCGTGGAGATGCCGCTTGGGTTGTTCTGATTCAATTCTTGTTATCAAGATTGGATTTTGAGGCGCTGAGCTTTGATTCCTGCATCGATATACTCTCAAATTAGTTTTGGAGAAATTTTTCGAGGAAAGGTGGATTCTTTATAGGATTTGCGATAATTCGAAGGGAAGAGGATTGGAAGATAATTTAGAGCATTGCTGCTGGTGATCGAAGGATGGGGAGGGTGAAGCTAAAGATAAAGAAATTGGAGAATAGCAGTGGTCGGCAGGTCACCTACTCGAAACGGAGGGCTGGAATATTGAAAAAGGCAAAGGAGCTATCGATATTGTGTGACATAGATCTCCTCCTTCTCATGTTCTCACCCACTGGAAAGCCGACATTATGCGTTGGAGACCGGAGGTACTTGTTAATCATTCAGTTTTATTTCAACTATTTTGGGTTTCTCAACTGCAATTATCTAATAATTAATCTGCCATAGAATTGGAATGAATCAGAGCGCTTGATTTAGGCTGTAGGACCATAAGCAATTTCTAAGTGATCCTAAAGGATGGCTATTTAATTGTTCCTTGGAGCCTCTTTTGGAGAATGGATTAGTAAGAACCGTTTCAGTTAGCGTATTAAGAAAAAGTATTAAACAAAAAGTATAACTTACTAGCTCAATCAACTTTTTGTACCAATAATTCATCTTAGTTAGATTATTGCTGTTTTGTATTATATCACATGGTCACTGTTTATTTGCTAGCTGCAGCACCTCTTTCTATTTTTTTTTTTTTCCTGATATAAAAGGAGACCATTGTACATAGTACATAGTCACCAAAATTTATTAAAGAAAGAGAGTACAAAAAAAAACATTAAAAAAAAAAATCCCCACCAAACCCACAACACCAAAATTCAAATTTCAAATCCCCTAAATAAGCAGTACCTCTTTCTATTAATTCTTAGTTTGAAGTTAGATAATGGCCACAATTTTCTTTACACTTCATCATTTATTCTTTGCTTCATGACAGCACCATTGAGGAGGTTGTTGCAAAGTTTGCGCAACTAACTCCACAAGAAAGAGCAAAAAGGTACAATAGAATTCCTTTGACCTGTGTACTCTTTTCCTTGCATTCAGACTAAATGTTTATAACCTTTCTGAAGAATGCTTCTACATGATTTGGACAGGAAATTGGAGAGCCTTGAAGTAAGTCCACCGTCATTTAGCTATTATCTGAACAAAAGTTTACACTTTTTTTCATTTCGGTGAAACACAGTTTCATACTTCAGCATAACCTCAAACAACCTTAGATCAATATTATGCATTTTTGAAAAAAATTATTCTTTTTTTCTTGTTGAGAATATAGGCACTGAAGAAGACATTCAAGAAACTGGACCATGATGTTAATATTCAAGATTTCATGGGTTCAAGGTAATGATAATCTTACATTTATTTGGATAGCAGAACTCAAGTTCCAAAATTTTAATATTCTTCCTTTGTTTTTATTGCAGCAGCCAAACAGTTGAGGTGCTTATCACAAACATCACATTTACAAATTCAACATTCTATTCTATAAGCATCACCTTTTCTCTCTTTGAATATTTGGTTCTGATTGAATCCCTTGCACAGGACTTGACGAACCACTTAAGTTCATTGCAAGCTCAACTATCAGATGTACAAAAGAGGCTGAGGTAATATTCTTGAACTTTGACCTGCAGCTTTCTTTTCTTGGATATCAAGAAAATGCCAAATGATTAGAGAAGCATGCTTCTAAGTATTTAACAACCGAGGGAGACAGCTTATGAGATGAACAATCATGTTATAAGATAGGATGATAGAACAAAGCATAATCATGCAATTTCAACAAACACTACAGCAACATTGAATAGAGGTAGGAAAAGAAGAAAGTAAAGAGAGATGTTACAAAGAAAGGGGAAGAGAGGGAATAGAGTGTCCTATTGCCTTTCAATCCTAGGCCTATCTCTTTGTATTCTTTGGTTGTGGCGTGAGAGCGAAGCACAGACAGATGATTGAAGTGCACCCAGCATTAGTTTTGGGAAATGAAACAAATCCATATTGGGAAGCGTTTTACCTTCACATTTGTTGCATAATGCTAGAAGATGCGCATCTAAATTTTTTGGATCCTTATAGTAACGTAGCCATTTATGGCACTGCAACAAGTGAATCGCTGAGTTGCTCTAGTTTCCACCACGTACTAATGCATTGGTGATTTTTGTTATATGTAACATTGAGCTGTTCCTTTTCAGTTATTGGACCGATCCTGAGAAGATTACTAATGTAGACCATATAAGGGCTATGGAACAATCTCTCAAGGAATCTCTCAGCCGCATACAGGTGCATAAGGTATGTTTCCCTTGGCATTCTGGACATTTGCTTTTTGTCAACTAAATGGTCCATTTATTAACATTTTTTGCATTTGTTGCATATTTTGGTGACTTGTATGCATAATGATTCTAAGTGACATATAGCACCATAGCATAGATGCACAGATTTATACAGGGGAACTTAGGCCTAATTAACCTAAAGCAGCTGTTCCATAGGAGCTAGCTTAGTTGCCTTTTGTTTCTGCATTGAAGTAAGGCCACTTAGAAACCTTGGTTCTAAAACCTCTAATGCATCTAGAGATTTTTCATTCACCTCTTGCAATGATATCGTATTCTTCTTATGTGAATCAGAGGGATACACAATTCAAGTGATTTCTATAGGTTGTTTTTGTGCATAACTGCATATGTTTGTAGTGCTAGATAATTCATCATGGAGATTCCATAGGGCTTTTTATTTATAATCATAAATATGATGTATGTTTAGTAAGTGATATATCCATGTCCGTTTGTATGTACCATTTATATTTATATTACATATATATGCATGTAATATGTATATGTATATGTCAGCACATACATAAATACAAATGTACATGCATAAATACATAATGTAGGGATGAGTTGAAATACATCCAAGTGGAAAGAGAAGAGCCCTTGCCCATGCATCAAGTACCACCAAAGATAAAACACTTTAAGATGCCATTTAAATTATTAGTTTGAGATGATCTGATGTATGGGCAAGCAGTACTTCTTTGTTTATAGGCATTTTAGGTCTTGTAGATCATATCCGCTAAATTTTCTTTTTGCTGTCCATCTTTGAATTCGGCAGCATTGTCCAATCTTTCACTTTCTGTATCATAATTCAATCCTGATTTAAATGTTGCATCATAGATTCAGGTCATCGTGATTTTTAGTTGCTATTAAAGTCCCTCGTGGTTGTTTTTTCATTACTTACACTTTAAACTTAGCAGATATACTTTATGCTTCATTATATACACATGTTCCTTTCACTAATGGAGTGTGTAGTTGAAGGTCTAATTTAGTGTTTTTCCCTTATATATAAAGTTGGCATCACGAATTTAAATACCAATCATCCTAGCCAAATCATACTACCATGCCACTTGGTATCGTACCATTCAAACACATGATATGCACTACCATATTTTTGTTCTCCCAGCACTTGTAGGCTTACTATTTGTTGGTACAGTACCATATTGGGAACTAGTGCTTTGTCCCTTGGTTGGCATGCTAATCCAGCTCATTTTGCTAATTGTTTTTCATGATTATACTAATTACAAAACATCCTATATCTTAGAGTGGGATGGTAGATGATAATTTTACCGCTCTTTCGTCATTACGTGCTAGCCTCGGGACTGAGTTATCATGCATGGGCTTGGTCAAGTGGGAATTTGTGGGTTTGGAGCCACCTGGCCTTAAGGTTCATCATCGCATTGGTATCGTACTAATACTCATGCTATATGGTATGCTTGCTACCATATGGCATAGCTCCTGTGCCAATATAAGGTCAGGAGGCCCTTTTCTCACTCCTAGCCATGGTACTGCTCAAAATCAGGAGGAACTGGTTAATTCCACCCCATACAAGTTGGTTCTAGTCCTTTGTCATACTAGACCTTGGTATCATACCAGTGCAATGTAGCACACCCGAATGGGGCGGTATGGCAAACCATGCCAAGCTTTGCCTGCATATTTTTTCTAGTTCCATGAGTTTATACTTAGTTACAGAAAAGTTTCCACTATCTGCATGGATCTACTTTGCTCTAATGATGGTGTTTCATTGATAGTAGCAATTTTATTAATACCTACACGGTAATATTCATAACTAGCTAATACCTTCCAGTATATAGAATGAGAGATCTAAGCACACTTTTTCTGAAAGATATGCATTTTTAGTGAACTAAGTGACCACCTTTCATCCCAAAAAGTGATGTGCAGCCTCAAGGCTGCACATCTTGTGGACCAAAACGACCATGCAGGAGCTTTTTTAACTTAACCAAGAGCTAAACTTTTAATATACATAGCTGATTTTCTCAAGCTTTATGCAAGTACTTTCAGCCCCTAATATATAAAAAAATAATACAGTTATCTGAATCAGCACTTTGATAGAAATTTAATATTATAGATAAGACATTGATTAGGAGAAGAAAATATTAAACTATAAAAATAGCACAGTTTGTAATAATTTTTTATTTATCTTTTCCTCATCTTAAGAGTTGATCCTCTGCTCTTTGTAATGACAGGAAAACCTTGGAAAACAACTTATGTCTCTAGATTGCAGTAGCCAGGTAAAAGCACTTCTTGGTGGAATATATGTCTGCTTCCAGTCATTTGCTGCCTTAAATTAGAAGACAATTCCATGTTTCTTTATCAATAACAGCTATCTACTGATATCACGCTGATTTTTTTAGTTCCAAAATGACATCCATCTACCCTTGGGATTAGGCGGTGAGCATGGTCCATCGCCCGTACAATGGCTTCATAACAACGATGGCCAACAAATGATGCTTCCAGAAGACCCTGATTTACTACCTCAGAGGTCAGCAGGCAATTTACTACCTCATAGGTGAACAAGATCAATTTTTTAAAATTCCTCTGAGGCATAAACTATTTTATTTCCTATTTTCCTAGTCAACATAGGGTCTCCTGATTTTTTCACTTCTATCATAAACAGAAATCACAAGTCTTTTTGCAATTTAAATTTGATCTTAAAGCCTTATGAATGAAACTGTAGCAACTCAACCCATTCTTGCTCATACCAGATTGTGCACCAAAGTTTTGGTCTGGTCAATCTCTTGTTGTTGACTTCTTTGACTTTAGCATGTCAACCTGTTCCTTTAGTCAAAACATGGATGGATCCTTTTGTAAAAGGTTCCAGGCATTTATTACGTTACCTAAACCTGCAATATGGTAAAATTAGTTATTTCCCAATTTGCAATACTAACTTTAAATTAAGAGGCTCATTGGGCTTGGTTTGTCAGAATCATCGTTTTTGAAGATGGATGCATGCACCAAAATTACCTGCAAACTCTTCCATAATCTTTTCAGCAGATGACCATTCCCATCACTTTTAAATTGGATGAAATGGTTTGTCCAGTATATATTTGCTGATGTGATGGATGTGGTTGTTTTATTTTGCAGAGATGTCGGATGCTCCACAGACACATCTATTCAAAGTTATTCTGGCTACTTCAACACAGGTAAACAAGCAGAGGCCAATGAGCAATTACAAGAGGATTCTTTGCATGGGTTTAGCCAAAACGCATGCTTGAGGTTGCAGCTAGGAGGCCAGTACCCTTACCAGTCCTATTGTCAGAATTTAATTGGCGAGAATGCGTTCAAGCCCGATACAGAAAATAGCTTACCAGAAAGCACTATAGATTACCAAGTTAACCACTTTGAGCCACCCAGGTCTGGATATGATGCAAGCTTTCAGAATTGGGCTTCGACATCCGGGACATGTGGTGTTGCTATATATGACGAGCAATCATACTCCCGAGTAAGTTCAAGATTTTCTTTTATTCATTCTTAATGATATTGGAACATTTCTGCTAGGTTTAGTAACCAGAAGCAGTGATAACCATACTGAAAGGCAATAAAAGCTAGGAAGTAGGATATTTTAATATTTCGAGAAGAGTATTGCATGATTTAGGGAAACCTTACAAGCCATGTGGTGCATTTTAAAGTTTATCATGTGAGAAATAATATCAAGCTTTGCATAAATCAATTAGAAATCCATTTCATAAAACATGTCAAAAAGTTTGCCGCTACTTCATCTTCAAGACTTCAAAATACTGGAGGCAATAGATGATTACCATATTTTCTAATTATCATTTTGGCCATTTTCATGATTTTGCTTTTGGCAATTCAAGTTTTTTGATGTTATGGTTCCTACCAATGCTTGTTTGGTTGCTTAGGTAATTTAAACATGCATTTACTCTGAACATATGGAATTACAAGGATTCTGAACATATTTGCTCAGAAACTTTGAATGAAAACTAAAATAGAAATTGGCATCATAATTTGAGATTAAAGATTATGTTCCGAACTTTGAAATTTATTATATGCACAGCTCTGTTGGTAATTTCTATTTACTTCAGTTTTGGCAACAACATTTCAATACGACCTAATTAATGAACTTTACGATTTTGTGACAGACGCAAAATGGGTTTCCTTAAACCTTTTTATTGATATGATCAGCCTCTGCTTTTCACTGCTGGTGGTTAAGAACTTGTCTGAGCTGCAATATTTTTCAGTCATGTTGAAGCCCTTTAATTGTTTCTTGCAGCAACCAAACTAAGACCACACAAATCATGCTGTTTATCAGTAACCCTAGTAGGCTTCTCAGGTCGTTTGGTGGCCTTCATTCCATAGAACATGCACCACAGAAGCTACAAACTCGAATGAATCTTCAGCAGCCATTGACATGGTTTCCTTAGTACCATATTCGGGCCATCTGCAAGATAAGGATGTGATGTATATTCTTACCTTCACACAAAAAAATAGTTGTAGCTGTGAAATATGTCATACAGAAAAATCGTTGTAGATATAATGGTTAATGAGCCCCACCTCTGCCATTATGTTCAGGTCGGTTGTAACAATTCACCTTGTAAATTTTATTTGAACAATGAGCATTGCCCCACCTCTCTCTCCAACAATGGCCGATGGATTGACCATGCATGAAACGTGTTTTCCTATGTGCATTGTCCCACCTCTATCTCCAACTATGGCTATGGTTATTGGCTTTCTGGGTCTGGCTTTGTTCCATTGTAGTCAGGAAGAAGACCTACCAGAGAGAGAGAGAGAGAGAGAGATTGGGTAGCAAATCCATGCAAATGCTACCTTTGTTGCAGAAAACCAAGCCACAGTTTCTGTCTGCAAGCATGCATTGCTCCAATGAAAAATTCAGCTTTTAGATTATTGGACAGTACAAACTAATATGTTCCTTTTCGTAGTCCAGAAATCTTAAACGTAGGTTGAGCTAACAAGAGTACAACACCGTTCATGCCCTTAATGACAAACAAAGAGCCTCCTTCCCAAAATCAATCAACCTAAAGGGAGTGAATAGCAAATTTGATTCCCCCACAAGCAGCAGTAATTTCAGCCACTGGGTCAAATGGAGTAGCAACGGAAATTGGCCCCATCGCTGAGAGCAGTCCACCATGATCCCGCATGAAAAAGCCTGCAGCTGCTCCAACTTTACTGATCTTTAACTAACCAAGTTGTGGGGGACCCCAAGAGATGGGGGTTGTAAAAGGTGGAGGAGGAGAGTCACTGCTCACCTGGAAATGAAAGAGAGTGGTGACTTCATAGACATCGTCATCCTTATGCACTTGGCAAATTATAACCTACCCCACATGCACCATTCTCTTTCCTATGGGCTCTATTCACCATGCGCTTGAGGAGAGATGAGATGATTGATGTGATGCATAGCCATATTGCAGTGCAGGATACGATTTCTCCATGCACTTACGTATGATCCCAAAACTTCGCACTAAAAAATGTGAACAATTGTATGCTGGCCGGCAAAGCCAAAGAGGATAGGCAGCTGGAAGCCTGGAACACTCACTTATGCTGGGGCTGCCATGGTTGGATCCTCCTTTGGAAATTGCATAACTCAATCTCAGTTACATGCATCTACCTACCAAGATAAACGTAGGCCTACCCATAATCCGAACCCTTGCCATATGGACGATGAAACAGAGTATACCGAATATCCTCAACATGAGTGTGACCAAGGACATTGTTGACGCAGATTCTAGTCATCGCCGGAGTCCACTGGAGTGGAGGCCGGTGAGGTCGCCGTCGGAGACCTGCAAAACAAAGTCTCGTCCAAAGCCGATGGGGGATGGCTCCGGCAGGACTCTCTGACGATCAAGTCAGCTCAGGCCAACAGAAATGGAGTGCTCGGGAATGAATTCCGGAGCTTGAAGAAGAAGATGAGAGCTTAGAGATCCGAGAGATCAGAGTTAGCATATCTGGGGATCTTTTTTATAGCGGAGCTTGATAGTGACAACTGCAGCCGCGTGCTGGCGGGCCGCTCGAGGTCCGGTGGAGTCAGTCTGATGGGAATGTGCCGTCTGCAGCGGATTGATGGTGATAGCCATCGCCGCCTGATAGCGGATCGCTGTCGTTGGCGGCGGACTGATGGTGATGGCTGCAGCTGTCTCGATGCTGAGCTGCTTGGGGCCAAATGAAGAGTTGAAGGTCTTCAACGTGAGCCCATTTCGGAGTTCGGGCTCCTGAGGAGGAAGCTCGAAAGAAGTTCAGCTCCCGTAGGTGTCTGGCTGGAGGTGCGCGGCTAAGGCTCGGCCGCTGGAGAGTTCGGCAGAAACTCGGTTGGTGAGAAGTCCGACCCCTGAAGAGATCCGACCGGAGAGGAAGCTTGGAGGGAGTTCGGCTTCCGCAGGCGCCTGGCTGTAACGACGCAGAGAGAGTTCGGCTCTTGCGGGAGTCTGACTGAAGCTCGACGGCAGAGTTCGGCTAGAGCCCGACTGCTGGGAGTCCAAGGAGCTCGGCCGCTAAGTAGCTCGGCCGGCTGAAGGGGTTCGGTCCGGACGCTGAGAGTCCGAAGGAGCTCGGCCGCTAAGTAGCTCGGCCGGCTGAACGGGTTCGAAGAAGCTTAGCCGCTGGGGGTTCGGCTAAAGCCCGACTACTGGGCATCCAAAGAGCTCGACCGGTAAGTAGCTCGGTTGGCTGTAAGGGTTTGGTTAAAACCTGTCCGCTGAAGCTCTTCCATGGCTATTGGTGCTGAGTATCGAACTAAACTTTGGCAGGAGTGGGGTTTATCTCCAACAGTAGCCCCCCCCACTTTCGAGTTCGAAACTCGAAGGAAGGGAGTGCAGAAAAGGTGCTGCCGAAGTCTTCTTCTGGGCTCCGTGCTGGTTCAGCTCGAAGCTCGGGGGGATCTCATCTGTTGAAGTTGAAGCTCGGGGGAGATCTCATCTCCAGTCGAGATTGAAGTAGGTCTCATCTCCCACGGTCGAGGTCGAAGGTTAAGCTCATCGGGGCGACATTGTCTCGAGCGCTCTAGCCGAGGTTGTCACGGACCTTATCTCTAGTCGAGGTTGTCTCGGTCGCTCAAGAGAGTTCTCATCTCTGGCCGAGATTGTCTCGATTGCTTGGAAGAGATCTCATCTCTGACCGAGGTTGCCGGACCCTCAGGGGAGATCTTGTTTCTTGCGACCGAGGTTGGTGCGGGCGCTTGAGGGAGATCTTATCTCCTGTCGAGGTTGATGGAGATCCTATTTTCTGTGGACTTCGGAGCTCGGACTTGGACTTTGCTCGCATTAGGACGAGGTTCTTCTCTTGTTCCTAACGGACTGTGAGGGCATATTCGGACCGTCGTCCATCTTTCCTCATCTCATTTAAGGTGAACGAGGCCTTCAGCTTTGCTCGCGTTAGGACGAGGTTCCCCTCCTGTTCCTAACGGGCTGTGGGGGCACATACGGACCATCATCCATGCCTCTTCCCCCATCTCGTCCTTTGTGAACGAGGTCTTCGGCTTTGCTCGCGTAAGGACAAGGTTCTCCTCCTATTCCTAACGGGCTGTGGGGGCACATTCGGACCATCGTCCGTCTACCCCCATCTCGTCCTTTGTGAATGAGGCCTTCGACTTTGCTCACATTAGGACGAGGTTTTCCTCCTGTTCCTAACGGGCTATGGGGGCACATATGGACCGTCGTCCGTGCCTCTCTCTCCATCTCGTCCTTTATGAACGAGGCCTTCGACTTTGCTCGCGTAAGGACGAGGTTCTCCTCCTATTCCTAATGGGGTGTGGGGGCATATTTGGACCGTCGCCCGTCTTCCCCCATCTCGTCCTTTGTGAATGAGGCCTTTGACTTTGCTCGCGTTAGGATAAAAATTTTCCTCCTATTCCTAATAGGGCTGTGGGGGCACATACGGACCGTCGTCCGTGCCTCTCCCTCCATCTCGTCCTTTGTGAATGAGGCCTTCGACTTTGCTCGCATTAGGACGAGGTTTCCCTTCTGTTCCTAATGGGCTGTGGGGGCACATTCGGACCATCGTCCGTCTCCCTCCATCTCGTCCTTTGTGAACGAGGCCTTCGACTTTGCTCGCATTAGGACGAGATTTTCCTCCTTTTCCTAACGGGCTATGGGAACACATATGGACCGTCGTCGGCGCCTCTTCCCCCATCTCGTCCTTTGTGAATGAGGCCTTCGCTCGGAAGAGATCTTATCTCTAGCCGAGGTTGATGGTCTTTGATCTCCTCATGTGAGGATGAGGTTTTTCTCCTGTTTCTAACGCGGTGACTATTGACTGCTTCTTCCCTGTCATCGCACAGTTTTTGCATCCAGAAACAACATTATTAGAAGGAAAGAATTTTACCGAAGAAAAGTTACGGACAGCATATCCCCATTTCAGGGTCGTCGGGGCGTTGTTCCTCGGAGTTTTCTTGAGCAGTAAGTCTCGTCCAGACGACCTCCTCTATCTCATGCTGGCCTCCTCAATTTGGAGCATGCTTCTCTTGGCTTTGACGCTGGGAGGTGACGAATCATCGATGAACCAAGCTCCTCCCGAGGGTGATGTTGATGACGCCGGAAGGCGGCCGACCTTCTTGTTGTTTTTGGCTACGGCAGCACCCTTGGCCGATCATCTCCTCCTTCAGGCTGGCATCGAAAGAATTTACCCAGCCACTCCTTTTTGACGAGCTCTTCAATTTAGTCTTGGAGCTAAGTGTATTGCCGTGGTCGCGATGGTAGGGGCATTACTTGCTTCGATCGCGTACGTTTGGGGAGGCCATAGTCCTTCCGATCTTGGCGGCTGGCTCTTAACTTCGCTGAAAATTCGAGTTAGAGGAGCAGGGCGTAGTTGCGGAACCTTTCGGAAGGGCTTCTTCGCGCCCTTTTGTCGGGACTTCCTTGGTGGTGAGCTCGAGGAGTTTGGGGTTGTAAAATCTATGGGAGAACTTTATGCCCCATTATCGAGGCTTCCTCGATGACGAGCTCCAGGGTGAGTTCGGCAGCCTTGCTTTCGCTAGGGAGGTCATGAGTGCAGCCAAACTTCATTCCGCCTCCCGTGAAACCTTCTGCGGAAGAACTTCCTTGATGACGAGTTCGAGGGAGAGTTCGGCCTCGGTCGAACTTCATTCTGCCCTCTTGTGAAACCTTTTGGGGGAGAATTTCCTTGATGATGAGTTCAAGGAAGAGTTCGGCGTTGCTTGCCTGAGCTTCATTCCACCTCCTGTGACTTCTTTGTAGGGGGTTCCCTTGGTGACATACTTGAGTGGGAGTTCGGCGTCACTTGCACCGAACTTCATTCCAATAATGAGGTTTGAGGGAGGAGTTCGGCCTCACTTGCGCCGAACTTTATTCCATGGGAGAACTTCGTTCCGCCCTCGCTTGCACCGAACCTTATTCCATTTTTCCGTGGAAGCTTCCGCGAGAGGACTTCATACTCCTCTGTCGGGGCTTCCTCGATGACGGGCTCGAGGGAGACTTCGGTCTTGCTTGCATTGGGGAGGTCGTGAGCGTGGCCGAACTTCATTCCGTCTCCTTCTGAAACCTGGGGGAGAACTTCTTGCCCTTTGTCGGGTCTTCCTTGGAGTCATATACTCGAGAGGGAGTTCGGCCTCGCTTGCCCTGGGGCAGTCGTGAGCGCAACCAAACTTCATCTCACCTCCTTGCGGAACCTCCTGTGAGAGAAGTTCATAACCCTCTGTCGGGGCTTCCTTGACGATGGGCTCAAGGGAGAGTTCGGCCTCGCTTGCGCCGAACTTCATTCTGCTTTTCCGCGAAACCTTCCATGGGAGAACTTTCTTGACACTTCCTTGACGACGAGCTCGAGGGGGAGCTCGATTTTTCTCTCACCGAACTTAATTTTGCTTTCCTGCTCGCATCGGACTCCATTCCACTTTCCCGTGGAACCTTCCGTGGGAGAACTTCCTTGTCACTTCCTTGATGACAAGCTCGAGGGGGAGCTCGGCTTTCCTCACGCCGAACTTCATTCCGCTTTCCTGCTCGCGCCGAACTTCCCTCCGCGGGAGAACTTTCTTGAAACTTTCTTGACGACGAGCTCGAGGGGGAGCTCGGCTTTCCTCGCGCTGAACTTCATTCCGCTTTCCTGCTCGCACCGAACTTCCCTCCATGGGAGAACTTCCTTGACGATGAGCTCAAGGGAGAGTTCGGCCTCACTTGCACCGAACTTCATTCCGCTTTTCCGCGAAACCTTTCGCGAAAGAACTTTCTTGACACTTTCTTGACAACGAGCTCGAGGGGGAGCTAGGCTTTCCTCGCGCCGAACTTTATTCTGCTTTCCTGCTCATGCCGGACTCCATTCCGCTTTCCCGTGGAACCTTCCGCGGGAGAACTTTCTTGTCACTTCCTTGACGACGAGCTCGAGGGGGAGCTCGGCTTTCCTCGCACTGAACTTCATTCCGCTTTCCTGCTCGCGCCGGACTCCATTCCGCTTTTCCGCGGAACCTTCCGCGGGAGAACTTTCTTGTCACTTCCTTGACGATGAGCTCGAGGGGGAGCTCGACTTTCCTCGCACCGAACTTCATTCCGCTTTCCTGCTCGTGCCGAATTTCCCTCCGTGGGAGAACTTCCTTGACACTTCCTTGACGACGAGCTCGAGGGGGAGCTCGGCTTTCCTCGCACCGAACTTCATTCCGCTTTCCTGCTCGCACCGAACTTTTCTCTGTGGGAGAACTTCCTTGACACTTTCTTGACGACGAGCTCGAGAGGGAGCTCGGCTTTTCTCACACCGAACTTCATTCCGCTTTCCTGCTCGTGCCGAACTTTCCTCTGTGGGAGAACTTCTGCTCTCCATTTCTCTCCTAAGGGCGATTGGCATGTCCAAATGCTCTTCCTTAAGGCCGGCTCCTCGCATTTTTCTGGCAAAGTCTCCGTCGAAGGTTATCGCACGGCCAAAACTCCCGACGAGCTCAAAGCTTGGTCGTAGGAGATAAGATCTCCACCGAGCCCCCGACAAGCTCAAAGCTCGGTCGCAGGAGATAAGATCTCCCCCGAGTGCCCGGTTCAACCTCGACCGTAGGAGATAAGATCTCTCCTAAGGAAAGCTCGGCTGCAGGAGATAAGATCTCCCCCGAGGAAAGCTCGACTGCAGGAGATAAGATCTCCACCGAGCTCCCAACGAGCTCAAAGCTCGGCTGCAGGAGATAAGATCTCCTCCGAGTGCTCGGTTCAACCTCGGCCGTAGGAGATAAGATCTCTCCTGAGGAAAGCTCGGCTGCAGGAGATAAGATCTCCCCCGAGGAAAGCTCGACCGTAAGAGATAAGATCTCCCCCGAGTGCTCGGATCGATCTCGATCGTAGGAGATAAAATCTTTCCTGAGAAAAGCTCGACTGCAGGAGATAGGATCTCCCCCGAGCACCCGCAACAACCTCGGCTGCAGGAGATAAGATCTTCTCCAAAGAAAGCTCGACTGTAGGAGATAAGATCTCCACCGAGCTTCCGACGAGCTCAACCTCCGACCTCGATCACAGGAGACTAGGCCTACCTCAACCTCGGTTGGAGATGGGATCTCCTCCGGGCTTCAACTTCAGCATCAACTTTGGCTGGAGATGGGATCTCCCCCGAGCTTCGACCTAAACCAGCGCGGAGCCCAGAAGAAGACTTCAGCAGTCGCCTTTTCTACACTTTCTTCCTTCGAGTTTCGAGTTCGAAAGTGGGGGGCTATTGTTGGGGATAAACCCCGCTCCTACCAAAGTTCAGTCCGATGCTCTGCCTAATGTAACTAGTAATCATGGAAGGACTTCAACGGACGGATCCTAGCCAGACTCCTAAAGTTGGCCGAACTACTTAGCGGCCGAGCTCCTCGAACTCCTAGCATCCGAGCTCCTTCGAACTCGTTCAGCCTGCCGAACTGCTTAGCGGCTGAGATCCTTGGACTCCAAGCAGTCGGGCTTTAACGGAATCCCCCAGCGCCCGAACTTCCAATGGCCGAACCCTAGCCGCACCCCTCCAGCCAGATGCATATGAGAGCCGAACTCCCCTCCTAGCTTCCTCTTCGGTCGGACTTCTTCGGAAGCTGGACTCATCCCAGACACCCTTCGGACGGACTTCTTCAGGAGCCGAACTCCTTCCTGACATCCCCTTCGACCAACCGAGCTTATACCGAACTCTCCAGCGGTCGAGCCTTAGCCGCGTACCTCCAGCCAAATGCCCATGGGAGCCGAACTTCTTTCAAGCTTCCTCTTCAGAAGCCCAAACTCCACCGAAATGGGCATACGATGAAGGCCTTCAACCCTTCATTCGGTTAGCTGTGTAGCTGTCACCATCAACCCGCCGCATATGGCACCTCCCTGAGAGACTGACTCTGTCGAACCTCGAGCGGCCCACCAGCATGCGGCTGCAGCTGTCACCATCAACCCACCGCATATGGCACCTCCCCGAGAGACTGACTCCACCGAATCTCGAGCGACCCGCCTGCATGCGGCTGCAGCCATCACCATCAAGCTCCACTATAAAAGGGACCCTTCAGATATGCTAATCTCTCTGATCTCTAAGCTCTCCTCTTCTTCTTCAAGCTCTGGAACACATTCTTGAGCACTCCATTCCTGTTGGCCTGAGCTGATTTGATCGTCGGAGGGTCCTACCGGAGCCACCCCCCACCGACTTCGGATGGGATTTTATTTTGCAGGTCCCCAGCGGCGATCTCACCGACCTCTACTCCAGCGGACTCCGACGACGATCAGTTTCAGCGTCAACAGACATTATTCCTGCCAATGCAGGATGACAGCATCAATATTAATTATACCACTCCAACATGAACCAGGGATCCAAGATATCTCGAGGAATTGATGCTTTGGACTGGATGTCCCGACCATCTTCGTTGTATCAACCTAAAGATATAATTGGAACAGTCAAGAAAACCATGACATTATCATTATTTTTTTTCTTCTTGTTATTAGATGTTGGTGCAGAATTTGGTTGATGCCGGATTGAGCTGGAGTTAAGGAAGAAGAGGTCGCCGTCGGTGACCTACAAAATAAAGTTTCGTCTGAAGTTGATGGTGGTAGCTCTGGCAGAACCCTCCAATGATAAAGTCAGCTCTTCTGATCAATATAAATAAAATGCTCAGGAAAGAATTTAACAGAGTTTTGAGAAGGAGAAAAGAGCTTAAAGAAAATGCATTTAGAGAGTTCTTTTTATAGATAAAGTTCGAAGCAGATTAATAGTGACAATCATAATCGTCCGGTCATGGACCTCTCGAGGATACGTAAAATTTATTACGGAGAGAGGTGTTGCTCGTAATAGACTGATAATGATAGTCGTAATCGTCTGGTAGTGGGATCGCCTATAGCAGACTGATAAATGACAGTCGTAATCATTCGGTAGTGGGATTGCTTGTAGCAAATTGATAAATGACAGTCGTAACTGTCCGATAGTGAGGTCACCTGTTTGTTAAGATTTAATAGTCAAAGTCTGAAGAAAGCGGATATTGGTTGGTGAAGAACTTCAACATATATCAATTTTAGAGGAGTTTGGACTTCTAAAGAAAATACGGCTAGAGAAAATCATCCGAAAGGAATACTACTTAAAATCTGGAAGTAATCTACTGGAGGAATCCAGATGAAGTTCAACTGATGGAGAAGTCTAGAAGGAGTTCAGCTCCTAGAGGAATTCGACCGAAGGAGAAGTTCGTAAGGAGTTTGGCTCCTGAAAGAATCAGTCTAAAGAAGAAGTTTGGAAGAAGTTCGGCTCCTGGAGGAATTCAACTGAAGGAGAGGTCCAGAAGGAGTTCAGCTCCTGAAGGAATCTGATTAAAGAAGAAGTTCGGAAGGAGTTTGGTTCCTGTAGAAATTCAACTGAAGGAGAAGTCTGGAAGGAGTTTGACTCCTATAGGAATCCAACTGAAGGAGAGGTCCGGAAGGAGTTTGACTTCTATAGAAATTTGACTGAAGGAGAAGTCTGAAAGAAGTTCGACTACTCGAAAATTTTCGATCGAAACTCTTCTATGATTATCAGTTACATTAGGCTAGGTACCAGATTGGACTTCAGCTGGAGCGGAGTTTATCCCCAACAATAGTTCTCCCATTTTCGAGTTTGAAATTCGAAGAAAGAGAGTACAAAAAAGATGACTGTCGAAGTTCTTTTTCGGGCTCTGCATCCGTTGAGGTTGAAGTTCGAGGAAGATCTTATCTTCCATGGAGGTTGAAAGAAATTTTATCTTTTTTTGAAGTTGAAGCTCGGAGAAGATCTTATCTCCTGTTGAGGTTGAAGAAGATTCTATTTTCTTTTGAAGTTGAAGTTCGGAAGAGATCTTATCTCTAGCTAAGATTGTAGGAGATTCTATCTTCTGTTGAGGTCGAAGCTTGAAAAAGATCTTATCTCCAATCGAGGTTATAGGAGATCTTATCTCATGTTGAAATTGAAGCTCGGAGGAGATCTTATCTCCGACCGAGTTAGAGCTTCTTTTCTTACCTCGTCTAAAATGAACGAGGTCTTCGACTTTGCTCATGTTAGAATGAGCTTCTCCTTCTTATGTTAGGACGAGATTCTCCTTCTATTCCTAATAGACTGTAGGAGCATATTAGGGCCATTGTCAGGATCTCTCCCCTCATCTCGTCTAAAATGAACAAGATCTTTGACTTTGCTCA
This sequence comes from Cocos nucifera, assembly GCA_006176705.1. NCBI lineage: Eukaryota > Viridiplantae > Streptophyta > Magnoliopsida > Arecales > Arecaceae > Cocos > Cocos nucifera. The sequence goes on along the minus strand of QRFJ01001372.1, from coordinate 714,599 downwards.
TGTTAGGACAAGGTTCTCTTCTTGTTCCAAATGGACTGTAGGAATACATTAGGACTGTTGTCAGAGTCTCTTCCCTCATCTCATCTAAAATGAATGAGGCCTTCGATTTTGCTCACGTTAGGATGGGATTCTCCTCCTATTTTTTATGTACTGTAGGGGCACATAAAGACCATTGTCGGAGCCTCTCCCCTTATCTCATCTAAAATGAAAGAGGTCTTCAACTTTGCTCATATTAGGATGAGGTTCTCCTCCTATTCCTAATAGACTGTAGGGGCACATTAGGGCCATTATCAGGGCCTCTTCTCTCATCTCATCTAAAATGAACGAGGCCTTCGACTTTGCTCACGTTAGGATGAGGTTCTCTTTCTATTTCTAACAGGCTGTAGGGACATATTAGGATCATTGTCAGAGCCTCGATATATTAGGATCATTGTCAGAGCCTCTCCCCTCATCTCGTCTAAAATGAATGAGGCCTTCGACTTTGCTCATGTTAGGACGAGGTTCTCCTCATGTTTCTAACGGACTGTAGGAGCACATTAGGGCCGTTGTTAGGACCTCTCCCCTCATCTCGTCTAAAATGAATGAGGTCTTCGACTTTTCTCACGTTAGGACGAGATTTTCCTCTTATTTCTAACGGGCTGTAAGGATACATTAGGACCGTTGTCAGAGCCTCTCCCCTCATCTTGTCTAAAATAAATGAGATCTTCGACTTTGCTCACATTAGGACGAAATTCTTCTCCTATTCCTAACGAATTGTAAGGGCACATTAGGATTATTGTCAGCACCTCTTCCTTCATCTTGTCTAAAATGAATGAGATCTTCAACTTGCTCATGTTAGGATGAGGTTCTTCTTCTGTTCCTAACATGGCCACTTTTGATTGTTTCGTTCATATCGTCACATAATTTTTGCACTAAGAAACAATAATGTTGAGATGGAAGAGTTTTATTGAAGAAAAATTACTGATAGTAAATTCTCAGATTTTCTGAATTTCAAGATTATGAGAGCGTTGTTCCTCTGAGCTCCTTCAGGCGATAAGCTCCAGATCGGACGATCTCCTCTATTTCATACGGGCCTTCCCAATTTGGGGCAAGCTTTTCCTAGCTCTGAAGCTAAGAGATGGCGACTCGTCGAAGCACTAAGTTTTTCAGAGATAGTATTGATGATGCCGAGAGACGGCTGATCATCTTGTTGTTTCTTCCTCCTTAGTGGTTCTGATTGTGGCAGTGCCCTCGATCGATCTTCTTTTACTTCAGACCGAGTTGCTCCTTGTCTCCATCAATACTTGCATCTTTGGAGCATTGAGGGGGGCGTAGTTGTGTAAATCTTCTGAAGAAAGAACTTCATTCGTGCCCTTTCTATCGGAGGCTTCTTTGACGAACGAGCTCGAGGAGGAGTTTGGGCTCGCTTGTGCTCGGAAGGGAGTCCGTGAGCGCAGACCGAACTTCATTCGAGTCCCTTCCATCAGCTGTGGGTTTATTAGACTCGTTTGTCCGTAGCTCTACCGCTACGATCTTGCGGCTTCCTCATCCTTCAACTTGAAGGCTTCTTCCGCTCGGATGCATATCCTTCAGCTCCGAGCTAGTAGATCAATTGGCAAAATCTCCTGAGGGTACTTCTTCTCTAGGAAGAACAGCAAATCATTCTTCTAAAGGCCATCCTTGAGTTCGCGACCATTGCAACAGACTGGTCATAGATTCCGGAACCTCCAATGCAGCAGCATTAAACCGGAGTGACATAAGCTCCGAATAGATTCTCTCTCCTTCCTGCCTTGATATTCATTAGGAAAAATCCGAACCTCGGTGGAGACGTCGGCTGCTAACGAAGTAAGGCCGCAAACTGATGGCTTGATCTAGATCAAAGAAGAAGATCGTATCCTGAATTTTAATGCCGAGTACCAGCTTTCTTGCTGCTCTCCTTTAAGGTAGACGTGAAAAGCTCAGCATAAGATGGCGTCTGATACGCCATGGAGCATCATCATGGTCTGGAAAGGCCTTCAGGTGATCGATCGGATCAGAGGTTCCGTATCGTAGCTTTCAAATTGGGAAAAAGCTTGAAGTTCGACAGGAACGAGGCTCTTACATAATTTAGAGGGAGAGAAAAGGAGGATTGGTGCGTAGACGTCATCATGGTGAGTCCAAGGGGCGACATGGCGGAGTTTCCTCAATCCATCGGTCCATCTCTCCGCAGTTTCTGGTCGAGGACGTCATCTTCGATCGTAGATCTTGGAAAGACTTTCTAGCTGTAGAATGGGAGGAAGATCTCTTTCGGAGGAAGAATCATAGGATCTGAACAAGAGAATCCTCTACTCTCTATTTTTCTCTTTCCAAGCGGCGACAGGATATGCTAGCCCAAGTGCTTCCTCCTTTGAGAACCGATTTCCGACATTCCCGATGGCGGATTTTCTGATGCAAAACCGCCATCCGAGGGGTTGCCGCATGGTCCTGCACCATTTCGGTGAGACCCTTGAACCCGTTCTGCATCAGCAGGTTAAACTGCTCCGGATCTACCACGACCGCCGTTGATGGAGTAGGAGGTTGAAGCGCTGGCAATGATGGAGCAAGGAATGGATGGATCTAGCACAGATCTGATGGTAGAAGCGGTAGATCTCCAGATAGTCGTCTTCTTTGGAGGCATTTCTTGGGATTGAGGGAGAGAATGGAGATGAACCTTGAAAAAGAAGATCCATAAGATCAACTGAGCACTCCTTTAAGAATAAGGATACATCAGGAACAGAGGGTCCTTCCTCTAGCGCCAATCCTCTTGGTGCAAAATCTGATTTATGCCTGATCGGACTAGAGTTGAGGAAGAAAAGGTCGTCGCTGGTGATCTGCAAAATAAAGTTCCATCCAAAATTGATGGTGGTGGCTCCAGTAGGATCCTTTGACGATCAAGTCAGCTCTTCTGACCAACAGAAATGGAGTGCTCAGAAAAGAATTCAGCAAAATTTTAAGAAGGAGAAAAGAGCTTAGAGAAAACGTATCTAGAGGATCCCTTTTATAGATGAAGTTCGGAGCAGATTAATAGTGACAATCGTAACCGTTCGATCATGAACCCCTCGAAGACATGTGAAATTTATTACGGTGAGAGGTGTCACTCGTAATAAACTGATAATGACAGTCATAACCGTCCGATAATGGAGTGCCTATAGCAGACTGATAAATGACAGTCGTAATCATTCGATAGTGAGGTCGCCTATTCGTTGAAATTTAATAGTCGAAGTTCGAAGGAAGCAGACGTTGGTTGGTGAAGAACTTTGACATATATCAATTTTAGAAGAGTTCGGACTTCTAAAGAGAATACGGTTAGAGGGGATCATCCGGAAGGAATACTATTTGAAATCTGAAAGTAATCCGTTGGAGGAATCCGGATGGAGTTCGATTGATTGAGAAGTCCAGAAGGAGTTCGGCTTCTGGAAGAATTCGACTGAAAAAAAAGTTTGGAAGAAGTTCGGCTTCTGGAGGAATCCGATTGAAGGAAAGGTTCGAAAGGAGTTCGGCTGCTGTAGGAATCCGACTGAAGGAGAAGTCCGAAAACTCTTAAAGAAATTTGATTGAAGGAAAAGTTCGGAAGGAGTTCGATTGCTGAAGAATTTTCGATCGAAGCTCTTCTATAATTATCAGTTACATTATGCTAGGTATCAGACTAAACTTCGATGAAAATAAAATTTATTTTTAATATTAAATATTCTATTGCATCCTAATCATGTTAACCCAAGAACGTTAACCACCTAGAACGGGTCTTTGTTTTGAGATTTAAATCCAAACAATCCTTTAAGGCCGATTTGTATGCCTAAAGTTCAGAATCCTATAAGATTCATAGACTAGTATTAGAAAAAATTAATTTGGATTGGATTTATATTACCGGACACTTAAAAGTCTTTAAAGTAAGTCAACCTGTATTCCACGGGAAGAACAAAATATGCTAAGATTTTTTTTTTCTATGACATTCGGACCGGTCCATTCCATAAATTGTTTAATATTTATGGATATAAATCTAATCCAAACTATTTTTTTCTAATAATACTGACCTAATTTATAAATTTATAGAATTTTGGGTCCAGAAACCTAAACTGATGTTAGATATATTTAAATCTTTCCATATATCCCAAGAACATATCATCCGAGAAGCCAACCCAAGAACATACCATCAGATAATTTCTTTTTTTTAATGTAAGAATATAAATATAATTTTTTTTGACCATCCACTGCACAGCTTTCGAAGCGCTCCGAATTCCGTCACCGTCGCCCCCGCAATACACTGTGGATCTCAAGATACCTGTCCATGATCATGTGTTCCCCAATGCTTCCCCATATCCACTCACATCTGTTCTACCAGCACCAAATCACGATCGTTCCTTCCGTAAACGTAGGCTCAACGATATTCATCCAGTCACCCCCCCCCCCCCACGACACGTAACTTACACCCTACCCTTTCCTTCGATCCCTCAAAAACCCTGTTGGAAAATGGAGAAGTCAGAAGGATGTCGCACGTGCCGACCCGCTCGGACCTCCCAACACGTGCCAGTCGCGGCACCCACACGTTCACGCCAACCAAAAGCGAGCGAATAAAAAAGTACTCACACGTGTCAGCTTTATAACATCCTCCCGTAACGCATGCATTATTTTATTATTTTATTATCCCGCTTAGATCGCGGTGACCGGACTCCCAGTTTCACGTATAATAAACGAGCTCGACGAGCTCCGATTCCTCTGATCGCTCCGCGATGGCGACACCTCCCGAATACTCACCATCGCTCCTCCTCCTCTTCCTCCTCGTCGCCTTCTCTTCGCCGTCGATCTCCTCAGCGACGGCCGTGATCAAAGACGAAGACCCAGGGGCCTCCGTCCCGCCTCCCCCGGACGGGGTGGCCTGCACCGCGTGCGCCTCCTGTGACAACCCCTGCCAGCCTCTCCCCTCCTCCCCTCCTCCTCCATCGCCTCCGCCGCCATCGCAGCCGCCGCCAGAACCCTCCATCGACTGCCCTCCACCGCCGTCCCCTCCGGCCGAGGTCTACTACTACTCCCCTCCGCCACCGTCGCAGCCGGATGTGGAAGCCGCTCCTCCACCTCCCTCCTCCGGCGGCGGGGGCAACTGCCCTCCACCGCCGCCCAACCCTCTAGTCCCCTGCTTCCTTTGTTACTCCCCTTCGGAGTTTCCTTCTATGTCCCACCAGGTGGGGCATCTTGCTCTGGTCTCTTCTCTTCTTCTCTCCCTCTTCTTCTCCCTATGTCTTCTGCTGTAAATTCTTGGGTGTTCCCAAAATGGGCTCCTGGGGGCTCCCAATGTGCTATCCTTCTTCCATCCTTGGTGGTGATCTTCTCCCAGTAATGGCTATTCCCAAAAGTAGCCCCATGGTTCAGAGTTAAGAAGCTAGAGCAGCGCTACGTGGCCACTCGGGCTATTACTTTATAGTTCTTCTGGGTCCACTTTTATTTTGGCTATGTATATGCCTACTGCCAAAGTGTGATAAGTGATTTTTGTAATAAGTGGGGAATGGTTCAGAAATAAAATACAGAGGTCAGAAAGTGGGGGAATTTAGTGATTGCAAACGCTTGGAAGTATATTCCTTACCTAAATATAGTTATAATTAATTTTTATAATTAAATGCAAAAAATTGTTACAATTGTCATTAAGATCAAGTAATTAAATGTTGCTTACTAAGAAATTACTTCTTGCGTCGATGCTGTCTTGTTACTTGGTTCAAATGTAAACTGATGATTCTACCTCACGCTGCAAGTTGGACCTGCTTGGCCGGTGGAAAGCATGTAACAAACATGACCGTAATGTATCGCTGGCTTCCATGTAACATTTGTTACCTGACCGATCGAGATTATCAGTTTTTCTTTTTTTCTTTTTTTTTTTTTTTCTTTTGAAGGTGAACACCGACCAAGATTATGGATGAAAACGTACTCTCCTCCTTTCAAGCACTCATGATGTGTACACAAATTTAGTATCATGATGCCAATGCTTGAGGTGATCTGACTCCCGTTCGATTATGTCCATGTAATACTGAGAGAGGTCACGATGGTTCATCAAGCATTGCTTCATGTCACATATTAGCAATTATTGTTACTAGTTGTATATTGTTGCTCCAAGTCTCCGGTCTAATGCTAACATCACTAAATGTCATTTGAGGATCGGAACGCCAGAGAAAACCTGAAAAGAAAGTTTACACTTACTGAAATTTTCGATGGAAGGTTCTTCAATGTCTAAACTAATTAAAGTTTGAGAACAATATATAAAAAAAAAAAGGAGAAAAATATTGAGAGAAAGAAAAAATTTTCTCCTTAAATTATTTTTGCTTGTTGAGCTTGCTCGGGTGGGCATAACTGAGATCCCATTGGTATCCCTTTTTATTAAGGTGGAGTAGGTTAGTCGGAATCTTTAGGCCATTAGGCCTAGTCCTCTAGGCCTTCAAATCATGTTTTGATAGTTTGTTAGGATAAGAGATCCTCCATTAATTTATGAATCAAAGTTGTTAGTCATGAGCTTTAGTTATGAATTTTATTTACGTGGATAAGTAATGCTGGTGTCTGTGCCTAAGATTTTTGGGATGTTATCTTTTCTTTAGTTGATTATGGGACCTTGTTTCCTATTTTTGGTGAGAACTCAACCACAGGGTAAATAAGATTTCGATCACAGGATTAGTAAATATTCAGACCGAGGTCAGGAAGAAGCGGATGAAATAATAGTGGTCCATCTCGATTTCTCAACTCTTCCTGATATCCGAGATGGTTTTGCCGAGTTGATAATGAGTGCTTGATTACAATTTGAGGAGTGAAAGGTTGGTTCAGATGGTAGGTAACTTCTGCAACATATATGATATTTATAATTTTTATTATTTTATTTTTTTCTTAAGTATAAAATAATATTTTATTTTATTCTGCATTTTGTGTATTATGGCTATGAAGCTTCAAAGCATAAATGTCAAATAACTTCAGCATTCATGATACACTCATGAACTTAGTTTTTGAGAGGTAATTTCTTCCGTAATTTTTTGCACACCACATGTGGTTATTAGTAAGCACATGATTTTAGAAGAAAAGAAATTTTTTTTTTGAGCATTGTGCTTCAATCTCGTGCACCAATCAGCACGTGCGATTCATTCTGCACAATAAGAATTTCTCCTGCAAGATTTTAAGTGGGCTCAAACTAGCAGGGAATACCATTCTGTTCCGATGATTCATATTTTTTATGCCCTTGGCTTATTTACTGGCAGTGTCACGCAAGTTTTAGTCATAATTTTTCTAACTCTAGCTTGGCTTATTAAAGCCTATATAGTGATTCTCTACCGCAGCTGCTGCTGCTTGGCTTTGATGGAGTTGATCATAGCTTAACAACTAAGCAGGATCTTATATATATATATATATATATATTTGGGTTGGGGCCGGGGTGGGATGGAGATTTGGGTTTGAGTTTATTTTAAGAGGAGGCATCTGGCCTGTTTGGCACCGGATGCGGCACCAGATGGTGGAAAGGATGCATCTGCTAGCATCCATGTCGAACATTTTTTTTTTATGGGAGGAAATTTTGGTGGTTGAAAATTACTATGTAGAGCAGGATTAGTTTTCAATTTTTTTTTAAAAATTTATTATTAAAAAAATCGTAAAGGTATTATTTAAAATTTTCCTGCTCATGTTTCACGTTGTGGCAGCAGAAACCAATCTGCGGTTACATGGTAACTAGCCTCGGAATTGCACCTGGTCTGAAATTTTTATTTCACAGGTAATTTCTGCGGTTGGGAAATGATAGCGAAAGATGAAACCCAGAATCCTTTAAATCCTACATTATCCTCGAATTATTTTCAGGTCCACAGTTCGTACCAGTCCATATTTTGCAAATTTCGGGGACGGGACCTCGGTATCTAAACCTAACGTCTCCGTCCCATCCTCCCCAAATCTCCGCCCCCCCTCCTCCTCCTCTCGCCACTGCCTGCCATGGAGGAAGCTCACCACATCAAGGCTTTTCCTCCTCTCGCTCTCCACCCCCCCCCCCCGCGGGAAACTTGGGCCGTTCTAATCCGTTTTGCTGGCTAGTGCAATCTTTTCTCAAGATCCCATCTTTTGTTGCCTCTTTCCGTAAATCTCAGATTTTGTTCTAAAATTCCATCTTTCTCCCCTTCTTTCCTTCTCCCTAGTCTCCATTTCCTACTAGCTCGATTTATTTAGTTTGGTTTTCTTAGATGCATTGGAGTGAGCTGGAACTCTAGTAATTTTATTTGTTTTGAGGGCAGGATGATGGTAAGAGAATGGTGCTGAATTTTATCGGAGCGAGGTAGCTAGTCCTATTTCCGATTTCTTTTAATATTTGGTTCTTCTTATAAATGTGTTCAAAAAATTAAACCTTGATTCTATCAGATGCTACGGTCATTGCCAGCATTTTCTTAAAGTGATTTTTCAGTGATCTCTAATTGGGATACATGAATTTTCTTGTTGTTCCTCGATCTCTTCATAATTAGGATCTTTCACGAAGTAATCATCCATATACTTGATTACATTACATTTCAGGTGCTGTTCTTTTCCCATCCCTCCCATTAGCATAAAAGAGCAGTTTCATTTCTATTTGGTTGCCATCATCATTGATTTATCGTCTACTCATTTCTTTCTTGGTCTCAGAGGTTTCTCAACTTCCGGTGGATGGATGAACTGGAGCATGACTTATGGTCAACACCATTGGTAATGTTATCCATCTTTGGCACCTTCTTTCCGATGTATGTGTTCGATCCTGCACTCTACCTTATCTTTGCTGAAGGACTTATGCTTCAGTGTCTCATGTTCATTGAGCTGACCATGAAGATCCGTACTGACTATAAGTTGGACTTTGTTGGTTGCACGCTCTGTAACGAATTTGCACTTTTCATCTAGATTCTTGATGTAAGATTTTGGAGGTGGGCTTCTAAGCATGCATGTGTCAGTGTTATGGATACCTTGCACGTATTGATTTTCTTTCTTTTTTCTCCTTTTGTAAATCTTACCACTATGTTTTACTTCATCATTGCGTTTCAAATGTCTCATAGGTTTCATTACCCTTAAGTGACCGACTGCAATGTCCATTTTTTTCCAATATTGTCTCTTTAAACCAAAATAAGAAGATATAAGTTTGTCAGACATTGAGATAATAGCAATCAATCATATATCACATGTTAGAAATTGGAAGAAGTTTATCAGAAACAGGTCTAGCTTAGGACGAGGGGCACGACAATACTGATTACTGACCCCCTAAAATCATCGTCGTCTCCCCTATGTGCAGGTATTGGCGGTCACCAGCAGTTCCAAGGTACAACTCCCTAGGAGCTCTTGTAGAACAACTCCACGTGCATGAATGTAGAAAGGTGATTGAACCAATCCTTTCTCTCACAATTTCCTACAAAAGAATGAAACAGATTTTGGACATGAGAGAAATCTTGATGGAGAGAGAATCACGCAAGATAATAGAGCGTGGGAGCTCGAGAGACTTCAAGTCTTCTATGATTGTATTCCACTTACAAAAGGACCACTTTTTTATATAACAACCCTAATGTCATGAACAAAGAATTTCTCCAATTGATCTCAGGTTTCACAACAGACCCATAAATATCTCAACAACCCATCAATGCTAAAAACAGTAGCTTATAAAATAGACATAAAAATAAGAACAAATAAAAGATTTGAATGTTTAAGAATTTTGGAAAAAAAATAAAATGCTTATAAGTCATAATATATAAATACTTAACTTTAATGGTCTGCACTTTGGTGGGTAAATATCATGAAAAAGTTAGTCAACTTTCCTATTGACCAACTTACCCAAGTTCTCATGCTTTTCAAGATGGGTAAGTTACTTTCCCATGGGTAGCATTTATCCATGAAATGGAAAAATATCTTACCCACCTAAAAAATGGCTAAATCATTTTTTCATCGGCTAATAAAGTAGATATTTAATTTTATTCCTAAGATGCTCCATTCTCATTTTCAATGCCTCCATCATTCAATGCTCAATAACTCAGTTGTCCGTTTCTCCAAACCTAAAAAGCATAAAAGGTATTATAGAAAATATGGATAAAATTTAGCAACTTACCTAGGAAAGTAGTAATGCAAAAAAACATGGGTAGCAAATTTCGAAGCCATTTTCCCATACATAAAAGAACACGAGCAAGTTATTTTCCTATCTAAATGTTGTCTAGAAAATATTTACTTAGAAAAATATAGATTCCTAGGTAAATTTTTTACCCACAAAAGAACGGACCCTAAAGGTCAAATTCCAACAAGTTTTTTCCCCTTAGTCCGTGAAACCCAAGAGTAATAAACTGGAGATACTACAAACATAACGCTTCAATAAAAAAGTGAGTGTCAAATATCAATTAATGGAATTGGTACACAACACCTAAGAAAATTGAGAGATTTGTATGGTCTTAGACAAGGTTTTGAGTCGTGGTGGGATAGGGGGCATCCCAACCATCCCATCCTATTCTTATAAGAAAATCAGATCGAGATGAGACCGGGAAGAAGAGAAAGAGAAAAATGAACAAAAGAAAGAAGAAAAAAATTAAAAAAGAAGAAAGAGGAAAGAAATGAAGAGAGAAGAAAAAGAAAGGAAAGAAGGAAGCAGGAAAGCAAGAAGAAAAAAGGAAAAAAAAAAGGAAGAGACAATAAAAAGAAAGGAAAAAATAAGGGAAAGAAAGAAGAAGAAAAAGGAAAGGAAGAAAATAAGGGAGTAGAAAAAGAAAGAAAGAAAGGAGGGAAGGAGAAAGAAGAAGAAAAAAAGAAATTAAGAAAGAAAAGAAGGGAGAAGAAAAAGAAGGAAAGAGAGGAAGGAAAGAGGAAAGAAGGAATAAAGAAGAATAAAAAGAAAGAAAGGAAGGAAGGAATGAAAGAAGGAAGAAATGAAAGAACAAAAGAAGAAGCAAACAAAAAAAAAATAGGGAAATAAGGGAAAGAAGAAGGGGAGAGAAATGGATACCTATCGAGATGCTTAACCAAGATCGCTGCCAAGACGGGTGGGAGAGCGGAGTGTCCCATTCCATGGAGCAGCCAAGACATCCCTGTATGTGAGATTTAAAACCTTAGTCTTAGATTCAATATGGTTCAAACTACAATTTTTCATAACAAAAATAATGATACTTATCTAGATCATCCCGATATTTGTTTTACTTTGAGCAACGATCTATGGCTTGTATGTGTGTTTGTCGTCATGCATGTATGAACATATACATTTACAGGCATGATTTTGGAACTGAGCTTAGTCTTAATCAACAGAAAAAAGATGCTTCTAGGATCCAAAGGAACCGTTGATAACATATCAAATTTCACTCTTTCTTCCTATATTATGATCGGCTCATTGTTTAGGTAAGTAAAAAATGACTAGTTTTGGTGCATTTTCAATGAACAAAAAAATGTCCGCAATATGTGCAATCCAATATAGATATCAGTCGTATCAACCTTTACACCATGTAAACATATTAGCCTACGTGTCACTGGCCAATGTAAGTCTGTGCATGATGGCCGATGTAGCATAAGAGTTTGAACCTTTATTTCATTGTCATGGCATTCATTGTATTTGTAGGAACTTTTTCGTTGTTAAATATTATGTGCAAAATCATACAAAACATAATAAACCTTGGTTCATGTTATGTCATTTGACACCACCGTAGAACCTCACCAGTTTGACCATTCTGCTCTTCTCTGTTGGATGTCGTTATCTCTGTCTCCTTTCTCTTTAAATAATCACATCAAATTATCACTGACAACTTAGTTTCTTCTTTCAGCCTTTTGTCATATTTCTGTCATATGTCTGTTTTATGCTTCCATCTTAGCTGAGACTCAATTTGTACTATAGCGGGAAATACAGTTTCATAAGCCCAATGATTTCTTAACTTGAATGGCTTTTATTCATTTGTAGTCTGTTTTGTGCTTTCTATGTTTAGGTCATAATGTAATTTTCCCTTTTTTCCCCCTCTTTTTCATGTTTTCACTTAAGAATGAGGTTGACTTTGTTTCTTATCTTCGCTTGATAGATGAAAGTTGTATGGGATTTGGGGAGAACATGGACAAGCAGTGTTGGATCAAGCAAGCATATGCTTGCTTTATTTATAGTCCCTACTGGATCTAAAGCTTTGAAAAATCTTGTTCTTGATGGCTTTGGGAGTATCATCATGGTGGATGGGTCTAAAGTTGCAAAAAATGATCTTAGAAACAATTTTAGGTCTACAATCATCTCCTGGATAATGTAATTTTGCCAATGTCTTGAAATGGTCAGTGAATGAAGAAATGCTGGCAAAATCAAATGCAAAAGGCCTATGTTCTTTTCTGCAACAGTTAAAGGACACTGCTAAAGCCAAGTTATTGAGGAGTACCCTAAGACCTCCATCGAGACAGTTTTTTCTGTTTCTGCTCAATTTACCTTTGCCATAGCAGCTCAGCTATATTACTATTTTTATTATTGTATTATTACATTGGTTCCTAAGAATTATTTTGTTTGGTATGTATGGTTGAATATGTGAGCTTGCACTTGCCCTGAGTGACATTTACAGACTATCCTTAAATGATGTTTGGATATTATAGCTATCAACTTTGATATAGTTTGATTTAGTGAATGCACTTATGCAGATCCTTTCTTTTTTATGAAGGATTAATGGAACTTGTTTGGTGTAGTTCATATTGAATACTGTTTTGTCAAAGCTAATTTTTGACAAAATATATATAAAGAACAGTGAAATAGAAGATATTTTTTATCATGTAGACACCCAATACAAATTTTAGATTGTCTTTCTCAGCTTGATGAAAAGATAAGATTCATTTTGTACAAGGTAGTAGAAACAGGATCTTTTCATGATGGATGAGAAGAGAGGGAAGGTTTTGAAGACATCTACAAATACCTAGTGATGATCTAAAATGATATTGAGTAGTTCTTCACAAAAATATTAACAAATGCTGCAGGATATATCTACAAGTACCTAGTAATGATTTAAAATGATATTGAGTAGTTCTTCACAAAAATATTAACAAATGCTGCAGGATTTTGATTTGTCATTATTAATGAAGGATGATAAAAGAAATCTCAATGGATGAAATTAATAGGTGCTTTGAGTGTTTGCTGTCTAATTAAGTGTGCATGGAAGTAGGAAAGGGTACTCAGGAATGTTGCTATTGAAAAAGCTGTGTTGTTTTCACTGATATCAAAGTAAATCAAAAAGATGCAGGTGAAAAAAAAGCATTTTTTATCATGACATGGGATACTAAAGTGGTGTAAGACATCCAGGAATGAAAATTACGGAATAACATGCACTTTAGTAGCTAATATACTTATAGGTTACTAATCCTAGTTTGGACATTGTAGATGAACTAAACAACACCCAAAAACACCCAGAAAGTTGCATATTTTTTCCAGGACTGCACAAAGAATTCCTTTGGAGGGCTGGAGGAACTTGACACCACTCTCCATCTTTATAGGAACCTGACAATGATCTCCACATGTATATTGGAGTTCGAATTGTAAATGTGAGAAGAATAACAAAATTAAAATTCTAAGGTTAAAATTGTTCCAATAGGCAGGATATCTAGCCATGTGGTCAGTGCATTCAGTTTCTTTTGAATGTCCGGAATTTGGCACAAAGGAAGTTCAACTTGGGATCATAGAGTAAAAATCCTAGGCATAATTCTCTGTTTAATTTCATTTTTAGGAGTGTTTAGCCAGTTTTCAGGGGTTTCAGGTTGTATCTTTTGCATGAAAGAAAGATTAATCTTCTTTCATGATGTCAACCATTGGATCGCGCCACTCACAGATCTCAAAGCATTTTGAACTCCCTCATTCATCTGTCTGCACATATCTCGAAGTAACTTTCATGCGATTCAATGGTGGATTCACGCAAAGGTAGGGGAACTGTTCTTTCGCATGCAAGGTACAACCCCTGTCCATTTTTAGAAGTATAAGGGCTTCTTTGCACTTAGTTTTTAAAGGGGCTCTATCTAAAAATTTAAACCATTATTTGTTTAATTGCTGAGATTATGGATCTCAAGATTTGTCTTTTTGTTGATGATTTCGTACAGTAAGTTGGAGGGAATCTCACGGTTGAAGGCTAAGACAGTTGGAATATGAAGTGACTTGGGATTCCATGGTCCACTGTGATCCAAGTACTTAATCAATGAAGTTTTCGGATTTGGAGATGCCAAGCTCCATGTAGTCGCTGCCTTCATAGTGTGTGGCTTCCGGGGAAGTAGTCTAAATCTCTGGATCTTTAAGTTCTCTTGACAAGCTCATTTTTGCAAGTGTAGCTGTCAATTATTTCTCCAACTTGTCTTGCTGATGCCATTGACCGGGATGTTCATATTTAGGTAATGGATCAAAAGGCACAGATCCTAACATCATGAATGCAAGCTTCAACTTAAAAGGCAGCAGTAGCTCATCTTGTGGCTGGAGAAACCTAATTCTTTTTAGCAGATTGAATTTCCTTACAGTGTACTGGATTTTTTTTTTAAAATCTTGCACCTTTTCTTTTGCTGATGGGGTTGCTTACTGCATGTGGTGTTGCCCTGCCAGGAAACAACCAGGAAATTTTCATGTCTTACAAGGTGAACATCAGCAAACATATAATTATAATATCAAAAGGTTTTAGGAAGTTTTTCCCCCCTAGTTACAACTCAATATGATACAGGAATTTGTTAGAGGAGGCTGGTGGTACCGTTTTGCTACCCACAATTTAATCTCAGAAGGTTCATCTGCCAGGCACCTCTACTCATAGTTTGTGGAAGGTGGTATACAAGGTGACCAAGATTTTTCAAAAAAAAAAAAAAAAAAAAAAATCCCGATCCTATTGTTTCAAGTTGAGCAGACTATTGACTGCTTTTAAGATACTAAATGCAAGATGATGTTGTCGGGAACACAACTGATTGCCCATCTCAGGTATGTCATGGCCGTGTGGAAACTTTGCTAACAAGTAGGAATTTTGTTATTAATGGTGTTTTGGCGCATTGAGCACAGCTAAGCTCTTATTATGGATGCCGCAGGCCTTGAAACAATTGGTGAAAGGTCAAGGCTGTGGAAAGCCATGCCTTAAGACAGATTAGTGGTAGCTCGTAGCCAGGATTTTGTGTAAAACTGAATTGGAATTCTTCAATTTAATGAGCTTTAAGCTTCATTGTTTATTTATTTATTTTCTGTAGAGAGCCGTGGTCTTTGTTGTTTGATCAACTTCAGGTAAATGGGTGATGCCATCTTGATTTTGATTTTGCTTCGAATAATGTGGGACTGGTTTGATTATTTACACTTCTTCAATTTCTCGTGTTCTGTTTTCAGAAACAGAAATATAATGTCAGGATTTGTTAAAAGGAAAACTTTTCTGCAGTTTTTATTATTTCTTAAAAAGTTCCAAAATTTTAGAAGAAAATTAAAGGAATAAAAGAAAAAAAAAAGTGCGGCAGCAACTAAAGAGGCTAATTCATATCAGCTTGTTTCATTTCTGAGTTAATAGCTGCCTACCCAGGGTCAGATCAGTACAGTAAGTTGCACGAGCATGACAGTCAATTGTATTTGACGTTTATAGATTTTCTCTCAGTTGATCTTTTATTTAATCCTTCGATTCTGTTGCCCTGACGTAGCAATTGACTGCCTAAATTCTAAATAAAAACTAAGAAGTGATCTTTCCATCTTGAAATAAAATTTAATGAAATTGCGTTTGCCTTCATCACTCTATCTTCATATATAACAAATTCTAAGAATCAGATAAAAATTTGTTTATATAATCAACTAGGAACAATACAGGGCAAATATTTGAAGAACAACTTAATGGACACGGACGAGGAAGAATATTGCGTCTCATAACTATATAAAATAAGAGTTCTGATGCACTTTTGAGTTAATTGGTTGATTACGGTGATGCGATCGGTGAGGAGAAAATTGGTAGCACTTCAAAATGTTATAAATTGGTGGTTTAGTGATTTATATAATTTTAATTTGACTCTCACTAAATCAAAACTCTTTATCTTAACGACAGTTTCTTATTTTATGCTCTTCCTATCCATAAGAGCGCACATGAAGGTCGGGCGTACGCCGACTTGCATAAGCACCCTCTGTTTAATAAGTGCCCCTTTTACACTTCATCATTTCTAACTTTCTACATTTTAATTCAACCAAAGAATTCTTGATAACCGTGTAATTACTTTGTTCACTCTTTAGATGGTTATAACTCAAAGCACGAAGCCTACGAAACCAGTATCTCTCTTGAAGCAAGTCCAAGGAAAGAGATTGCCAACATAAAAGACAACAGCCTTTCCTCTGAAGAAAGGACGCAACAAGATATATTAAAGATTCATCATCCATCAAATGGTCCCCCAATCATCTTCTTATGATCATAATGCCACCTTCCTGGAGACAAGCGATTAAGACTCACCATTAACCAATTGGCGCAAAACCTTAGGATTCTTGGCAGAGATTTACAAATAAAGCACCTGATGATTGAGGCCATCTGATTGATGACCACAATTTTTTAGGCCTTCCCAAATCCATCAGTCAAAAGCTCTTCATGCTCCAAGCTTGGTGGTCCTACCGACAGTTGCAGGCCTTTCCGATAACAAACTCCCGATCACTCGCAAGACATTCCTCCTTTCTAATCATAACACCCCATAACAAATTAAAAAGTCTACCAACATAGGGCATCCATTACAGAAGATTCAGAGGACAAACAATTACATGTCAGACAATATTTAAGCAGCCAATTAATATATCTTTTTCCCCCCTTGAAACAGCCAATCAGTAGATATTATTAGATCACTCCTCTGATGCCCCATGCTTGCAACTACAAGCCAACCAAGATTATGAAACCACAAATGACTCGATCAAAACATTCATTCACACAGTGCTTAAAGGAGTCCATCTAGAAAGAAAATAGTAACTACAGTGAGTGTAACATCAAGATGAAAACCAATAGAAAAGCCAACAAAATTCTCCATTTATGGTGACATTATACATTAGAACAGGGATGACATTATACTTGATTGACCACCACCCCTCTTCTTAAACCAAAGAAAAGAAACACAAAAAGAAGACCAACATCCAAAACTCCCTTTTCTTCTTCTCTACAGTACGAATAAGGACTAATATAACAACATAAAGCTAGGCATTGAGGAATCCAGAGGAGAGAGCCATCAAAAGCACAGCAGCCTGCTCCACTTCTCCCATCCTTCTCCTCTTCCTCTCAAGCACAGATCTTCTCTTCACCAACACCTCGCTTCCCAACCCCAACATCCTAAGCTTCATCGAGACCCCACCCAACTCTTTGGTGGTGGTGGTGGTGCTGCTGGTACTATCATCCTCTCTCTTCTGCTTCCTTTCTCTTCTTTCCCCTTCCTTGTGCCCCAGCACTGCCCTCCTGTTCTTCCGGTAGCGAATCCCACAGGCGTTGCAGAGCGACTGCGATGAGAAGTAATAGCACAAGCAAACAGCAAGAGATCAGATCGACAGTCCTCAGCAAACGAATTAAAATCGAATTCTTCGAGTGGATTTGGGTTTAGATCGATCTATGGTACCTTAGGGCCCGAGGGGCCGCCTCGCCAAAGAGGCGTCTTGGTAGTCCGGCAATCCGCGCAGCTCTTCGGCTCCCCTGAACTCTCTCTGCTACTACTCAGATCTATAGATCCAGTGTCCTGAAGCCAAATCAAAAGAAGAAACAGATCAGCGAACTGAAATTAGTTAAAAATCGAAAGAAATCAGATATCAAAATGGAATAATCGATCCAATATCTGACCTTTTCGCCCAAGAGATCCATCACTCGCCCTAAAATCGCTCTTTCTCAAAGATCTGTAAAAGAGGCACCTTTGGATTATGGAATCAAGAGATTGAAGGAAAAATAGGCTCTAAAATGGCTCCTTTCTCCCAGATCTGATGCAGGGCTTGCCGCGGAAAAACAAAACCTCACTCTAACTCAGTCTCCTCGCGAGATCTTCGATCCCAGCTTATTTGATAGCAAAAAAGTAGAGATCTTTGAAGAACACGAGAGATAAGAGTAAAGACCGCCGGTAAAGAACAAAACCTCACTCCCCCTCACTAACCTCTGTGAGATCTTTGATCTCTTCTCGATTTCATGAGAAAATAGAAAAAACCTTGGAAGCTTAGAGAGTGAAAGAGAGAGAGAAAAGAGATGAGAGGGAAATCTAGAGAGAGGGAGAGAGAGATAGAGGAATGGAGGGAAAAGGCGTGGAGGGAAGGAGGGAAAAAATAGGAGCAAAGGGATCAGGGAGAAATGGATCCAATTATTTAGTCTATAATAAAATTTAATTACTACAAATGCCACAGAATTAGATTTAATTGATAATTAAATTAAAGGCTTGGGGGCCAAGCTTCTGCGGGCGCGGTGCAGCCTTTCTTTATCTGCTCGTGCGGGCGCGAGTTACCGTATCAACCGACATAGTATCGGACACGATTCCAGATCCCCTGCAAGCTTCAAACAGCATAGAGCTTACAAACCCAAGGTCGCTGCCATATGTTACATTTCGAGAAGAAATACACGTGGGCCCCACTGTGGAAAGCTGGCTAGAGGATGGATTTCTGCTTTATGTAAGACAGCTGATCTGTCAGCGGAGGGTGCTACGGCACCGCCGCAAAAGCCCTAAAGGCCGGAGAGCTCGCGAAAACCCTAGAGCTAGTTGTTTCTCTGAGATGACGATAATGCCCTTAGTTATTTAAATTTTTGACCGTTGTCTTCGTGTCCGCAGGTGCGGCGGCGCCAGGGGAAACCTCGGCCGGCGGACCGTGCGAAAGGGGTGACGCGTGGTGGGGAGCATTCGGTCATTTGGGCCTGGTGATCAGGTGACGGTCTGATCGAGATCGGGCGGTGGGATTTGGGGCAGTGGAGTAGGGGGATCGACCGTTGGAATGGTCCCGGACTTTACGGGCATCCGGGTCCGACCGGACTTACGGTCCGGGTCCACCGTGTGGCGGAGAGAAACACCTTTGGTTAAAACGTGATGTCATACCAGCCATGTAAACAAACAGACCAATTCGTTTCACTTAGGATGCAGCTTTGGCCTCCACCCGTGCCGACCAAAGTACGTTCATGGGGGAGATTAAGGAGCCGTAGACAACGGATCCTCTGCAGTCCCGCCCACTGCACCGTAGAATACAATATAATCATCTATGGATGCCATTAGGAGGTTATCCGTTATCCAAATCAAAAACTATAAAAAAAATATATATTTATATATAAAAATGTAAGACCGAAATGATAGCATAATCGGATGCAGAATCAAAGCATCGTAAATATATTCAGATAAGAATTAATTTATTTCAAATTCATAGGATATTGTGCATAATTTGATCATTCCGACTCAAACAAATCTTTATCTAGATTTTCGATCCAATCGTTATCAACCAATTCCAAACTTTGGTAACCAACATGCTTTGATTATCTCGCTCTCTACTCTAACTAACATCATGGGCTTGACTTCTGACTTCAGCATTTACATCAGTTGATTTGCGCCTTAGTAATCTCAACTCATGCTAGCCAATTCGGTCAGAGCCCTCGGTTTAAATCTAAAGGAAACTGCAGTGCCCCAGGTAGTGCCAAAGCAGACAAGGTAAGCTAATCATCTAATCCCATAGATTTCGATCTAAGATCATGCCACGACCATGCCTAAATCAGCTAGATGAATTTTCTTAAAGGCATGATAGCCCTCATCTATAAAAAAATCAACAAGGGACCTCAAGAGGTATGCAAACATTTTCTCTCTACTCTTTCTCTTCTATTGTCTAAGATTGACTTGAGCGTCGGAGGACCCTCGCTAAATTCAACTTCGATTAAGTTTTCTTTGCATGTCATTTCTCCAAGAAGACATGCTATCGCTCTAGCCATCCACTCCAATCGATAGCCAGATTTTAGCATCAAGAGTTGCCATTAAAAAATGGATGGCTATCAAATAAGATAATCCATAAATATATACCATCATGTTATTTAATGGCCATCTATCCAAATATACACAGCATTTTACAGCGCATAGGCCACACCACAATTCTAGTTAGAAATTAAAGAGCATGAGTAACAAACTATATCCTAATGTACCATATCATTTTTATGTTTACCATAAAGAATATTGCTATTGCTATTATTACTATTGTTTTAAGTTATTTTTTAAAGATACTATAGCTATCGTATCAACGAAAAAAAGGAGAGGGAGAGAGAAAGAGACTACAAATTCAATAATTAGATATATAATCAATAATACATGTAAATATGAATAACTTTTTAAATATAAAATAATTTGGCTTTAGTAATATTGCTAAAGTAGTTTGGTATTATGGTGATGTAAGATAATTTTATATTTTTATAACTGGATCATGCACTAATATTTATATAAAAATTAAAATTATAAATAAATCATATCTTGCGCTATCGTCTTATCAATACGATGATCACATAGTTTACAGAGTATCTAATCTTTCTTTCGTAGATGGCTGATTTTCTCTCTCCTTATCTTTCTCTTTAATACTGATAATCGATGGAAATCGTCATACCCTTTTAAGAGTTAGAAAAAAAGGACCAGGCCATCATTATTTATACATGTACTTATTTTGTCCTATCAAAAGATTTATTTCTAATTAGAGTTAAAATTTTAGTTTAAGTATTATTAGAAATAGAATTTTTTAATTAATTAGACATACTGTAATTAATTTAGGACTTGATCCAATGAGTTAAACCTGATTAAGTGATAATTAGATCATATTAGAAGCTAAATTCAACATTCTTCCACTTTGACCTATATTATCACTTAAAATTAACTCTTTGATTCTTCTAAAATATTTTAAAATAAATAAAAAATATTTTTTAATTTTTTAAAAATAACAATCTTGAATTAGAATTTTAAAATTGATCCAACAAGAGCGCATTTTTTTCTAAAAAAAATTATCCAATATTCTATTCCTTGAAAGATCCTTTATACTTTGATTAAGTAAAAACATTAACATAGATTATGGTGGTTATATATCTCAATTGAAATACTTTCTTCCATGTATCATGATGTCAATAATTTTTACTTAATTCAGTCTTATATACTGAAATACATAGGCTATTAAAAATCATAATGCCTATGATAATGGTCCTACTATTATATCATATTAATGTATATAAAAAATAATTAAATAAAAATAATAGCAATCATCAAATTATTAAGAGATCTTAAATAAATATCTATTATAAATTAAATATCCTAATGATAAATGTTCATAACTTTTACATGCTCTTTGAAAATCTTGGGTACTAAATCTTTCATCAAAAGATCAGCTATCATACAAGCAGTACTAATAAAATTAATAGATACCTAATGACTATTAATTTTCTCATTTATAGTAAAATACTTAACATCAATGTACTTATTTGCATTGGTCATCTTACTACTATTGAAGAAAAAAATTATAGCAAAATTATCACAATAAATTTTTAGTAGCTTGAAAATAAAATTCATAATTTTGAGTCCTGAGATAAATTTTCTCAATCATAAAGCATGTGAAAAAGCTTCGTAGCAGCTTATATATTCAATTTCTATGGTAGAGCAGGCAATAATGCACTATTTTGTGCTCCTCTATGAAATTGCTTCACTAGCCAACAGAAAGATGTAACATGATGTGGACTTCCTACCATCGAGACAACCAGCATAATTTATATTTGAATAATCAATCACCTCCAACCAATCAGTCATTCTATAAGTGAGTATATAGTCCTCAATTTTCTAAAGATATCGTATCACCTTCTTGGTAGCTTTTCAGTGGTCCATACCTAAATCATTCTGATATTTACCAAGCATTTTCAAAGCAAAACTGATATCAGGACAAGTATATACTTGAGCATACATCAGACTATTCACTATAAATGCATAAGATATATTCTTTATTTAATTTCTTTCAATCTCGTTCATGGGATACTGAAATTTACTAAATTTATCATTCTTAATAATTGGTACTTCACTTGATCAGCAGCATGACATTTCAAATCTTTCTAAGATCCTAATAATATAATTCTTCTGAGATAGATCAAGTAACATGTTACTTCTATCATGATGGATTTTTATACCAAAAATATAAGAAGTATCTTTCATATCTTTCATGTCAAAATATTCGAAAAAAAAACTTTTAGTTTTATATAAAAGATCCAAATCATTATTGGCTAGTAAGATATTATCCACATATAAAATTAAAAATATAAATTTATTCACATTTACCTCTAGATATATATATTGATCAGTAATATTTTTCTTAAATCAAAATAAACTACTAATATCATAATGATTCTGAATGAATTTTTTCAGAAATAGAAGAAAATATTTTGTAATAATCGATACTCTTCTTTTAAGTGAATCCCTTTGCTACAAGTCTAATCTTATATCATTTAATATTGCCTTTAGAATCTCATTTAATTTTAAAAATCCACTTATAGTTAACAGGCTTAAATCCTTCAGACCATGGTTTATTTTACTGAATCAAACCAGCCAATATAGGATGAACCGAGCTGGATCGGTGGGAAATCGAGATGGTTTCGATCGATTTTTTGGTTCGGATATGGTTCGGTATGATACAGTACTATTGGTAATATCAACTCTTATGATACCACTTGTTGAAGATCTAGTACGAAATTATTGTGATAGAAAGAAAAAAATAAAATAAGAATAATTAAGTACATGAATCAATCTAAAGACTCATCTCTATAGGGCATGCAAAGCTCCACTATGAAAAAAATAAATATAAGAGGAGAACACCCACTCTTAACTTATCGTACACAAATCTCTCTCAACTAGAAGTTATTCTCATAAAAGCTCTCTCAAAATTTCAAGATGATCCTTAGAAGCTACAAGATGCTCTACCCTCACAGTCTCTGTGTTGTATGCTATGCACTTATTGCTTCTCTCTCTCTCTTGTGGGCTGTACGTACTCGATGCTCTGTCAAGATCTTATTAGCGGCTATCTGAGTCTCTCTACGTGCCTCTCACATTACACATGTCATACCTTGCTCCATAGCATCTTAGTCCTTTAAATAGGATGAGAATTCTATTCTTAGCAGTTCACAGAAATCCTAACAGGACTCTTTCTCCTAACATGAGTCGAAGAGGATCTTGATAGAGTCTTAAAATATTTTTTAATCTTTAGATCATGACCACAACCCTCCATGACTGCTAGATCCTATGGTCCATGCGCAACTCTCATAGATTTCTTTGGATTAATCACAATCTAAATTCAAACAAAAAATCTTATCCTATTTTGTTTGCCTCCATCGAGCTGGCTCTATCAACGATCGAGTTGGTTCGACTGCGTCTCGTTCGAACACCTGCTTTTTATCTACCTGAGAGGGCTGACTTGACTCCATATTCGAGCCAGTCCAACTACTTTTTGATACTAATTCTTCTCTTACTGTAGGTCGAATTCAAGGCATCAAATCCTAACAATCTTCATCTTGACTCAATATTCGGCCTCCATCTGATTTTAAGAGCTTCTTAATCTTCTCGCCTCTATGCTCTAAGGCAATCGCCTACTGATCATGGATGGATAAATGTGGGAGTCAAGCTAGGCCACTCGATCTCACCTCCATCAATGGCTGTGATCCTCCTGACCTGAGATCTGTTTGGGGTAGCCTTCTGTGGTAATAGAAATTTTACCTTATAACATCGTATGTCGTTCTTCCGAGTCTCTCATCTCGTGTTCGATCTATATCCACCTGGAGCTCCACCTCACACTGACCTTTCTGTCATGAAGTAATGTCCTCCATATTTTCTTTTTCTTAATACTATCCTACTGCCGCGCATGACGTTTAGAATTTTTCCATCAGTTTTTCATCTAAAATCGATCAAATTTAGTCTGCTCAGTGAGAGATTTTTCTTAAAGCTAGGTTGTATCGGACCTCATCCAACTTTTGCACTGTTCCATCATGGAACTTCATACTGACTGTCCCACTGCTCTTAATCTCATAGCTCGATTCGTCTGATAGAAATATAGTGCCCTCACTGATCTTTAGGGAGTCAAACATCTCCTCTCTGCAACATAAATGATGAAAATAAGTAGAATCTATAATCCACTAGGAGAAAGAAGTAGATACCTCATCAGTAACTAGAAGGACATCATCACTATCTTATATATCGCTACTAGCCATTGCCACAATAGCATATGTTCGATCTTTGAATTATGGGCAATTTTTGACTCGATGTTCCAACTTATCGCACCGATGGCATCTAATCTTGCTATGGTCTCTCATCTTGGATCCGAATCATTCTCTTTGCGATCCTTTACCACTCCATCTATTGCCTCCTGCTCTTTCAGAAACCAGCAAAGCTGAGCTACTATCATTTGAGCTTGAAACTAGGTTCTCTCTTCTGAGAATCTCATTTTGGAGAATTGCTGCAATGACTTCGTCCATCTTGATGGTGCTCTTGCCTACAAGAAGAGTAGTCACCAAGGATTCATACGAAGAGGAAAGCGATGCTAGCAAGACCAATGTCCTGATCTTTTCTTCAACTTTTTCGTCAATGCTGAGGAGGTCAATGAAAATCTTCTGAAAGTTGGATAGATGTTCCTGCACGCTCTGACCTTTGCCCATCCACAGCTGGTAAAACTACCTCCAAAGAAATAGCATGTTGGTGAGTGATTTTGCTAAGTACAACTCCTCGAGCTTCGACCACAGCACCATTAAAAAAGTCTCATCAAGTATATGAATCACAACATCATTCGCTAGATACAAGTGGATTATGCTCATCACCTACATCTGGAT
This sequence comes from Cocos nucifera, assembly GCA_006176705.1. Taxonomy (NCBI): domain Eukaryota; kingdom Viridiplantae; phylum Streptophyta; class Magnoliopsida; order Arecales; family Arecaceae; genus Cocos; species Cocos nucifera. The sequence goes on along the minus strand of QRFJ01001372.1, from coordinate 689,889 downwards.
CCGCTTCCAATCCTTCACCTCCATGGTGGCTGGTATTTTTTCGTACAAAAGAGCATCGATCAAATTCTATTGGATAAGGACATCCTTTACCCTTGCTTGCCATAAGAAAAATTATCCTTCCCATCAATCTTATTGATCTCCATCTTGATTATGCTTATCTTCTCCATATTCTTCAATCTTTAACATCACTATTGCAATCTGCGCTCTAATACCACTTGACTTTGATACCAATTATTGGTGATATCAGTTTCTATGATATCACTTATTAAGGATCTAGTACCAGATTATTATGGTAGGAAGAAAGAAGAAAAATAAAATAAGAATAATCAAGTACGTGGATTAGCCTAAAGGCTCGTGTCCATGGGATACGTAAAGCTCTACTATGAAAGAGAAAAAAATAAGTACAAGAGGAGAATATCTAGTCTCAACTTACTATACATAAATCTCTCTTAAGTAGAAGCTATCCTCATAAAAGTTCTCTTAGAATCCCAAGGAGATCCTCAGAAGCTATAAGATGCTCTGTCCTCATAGCCTCTGCACTGAATGCTATGCACCTATTGCTTCTCTCTCTCACAGGCTGCACGTACTTAGCGCTCTACTCTTGGCAGCTGCTTGAGCCTCTCTATGTGCCTCTCACGCTACATGCACCATAACGTGCCCTACAATATCTCAGTTCTTTAAATAGGATGAGAATCCTCTTCTCAATAGTTCATAGGAGTCCTAACATGGCTCTTTCTCCTAACATGAGTCGAACAGGATCTTGATAGAGTCTTGAAATATTTTTCAATCTTCAGATCATGACCGCAGTCCTCCATGACCACTGGATCCTATGGTCCATGCACAACTCTCATAGACCTCTTTAGATTAATCATAATTTGAGTCCAAATAAAAAATCTTATCATGTTCTGTTCGCCTCCATCGAGCCAACTCTGTTGGTAGTTGAGCTGGCTCGATTGCATCTCATCCAAATACTTGCTTTCTGTCAGCTTGAGAGGGCTAGATCAATTATGATTTAAGTCAGCTCGATCTCAGCCTGAGCTAGCTCGACTCCGTATCTGAGTCAGCCCGACTGCTTGCTGATATTGATTCTCCTCTTGCTGTGTATCGAATTCGAAGCATCAAATTCTAATAGGTATGGTACAGTCTGATTCAATCTAGTTTGACTTGATTTTCTTTTTTTTAATCATTGGATAGAATTTTTTAAATTTTTTATTATTGATACGGATCGGTATAATATGGTACGAATCGATATAGTACCATACCGACCAGCAACTAGCACGATGTCTAGTATTGATATGTAAAATCTTGTTTAAAATAATTTAATAAATTTTTAGACTTAATTTTTATTCATGGATTCTATCTCATCTTTCATGGTTCTAACCAAAATTCATAATCATCACTATTTATGGCATCCTTAAATAAACTGAATTATCTTTCATCCTAGAATCATAATCACATTCTTGTAAGTAAATAATACTATTGATGTAGAATCTGGTTGACGCCGGATCGAGCTAGAGCTGAGAAAGAAGAGATCACTATCGATGATCTACAAAATAAAGTTTCATCTGGAGTCGGTGGTGGTGGCTCTGATAGGATCCTTCGATGATCAAGTCAGCTCTTCTGGCCAACAGAAATGGAGTGCTCAGAAAAGAGTTCGATGAAATTTTGAAAAGAAGAAGAGAGCTTAGAAAAAACATATATGAAGGATCCATTTTATAGATGAAGTCCGGAGCAGACTGATAGTGACAGTCGTAGCCATCCGATGCTGACTGCTCGAGGTCGCATAAAGTTTGTTACAGAGAGGAGCACCGTCTGAAGTAGACTGATAGTGACAGTCGTAGCCATTCGATAGCTGGCCGCTCAGAACTATACGAGAGGAGCGCCATCTGCAACAGACTAATAGTGATAGCTATAGTCATTTGGTAGTTGACCGCACAGGACCGCATGAGAGGGGCGCTGCTTGCAGCGGACTGATAGTGACAGCCATAGCCGTCTGGTACTAAGCCGCTTGAGGTCACGTGGAGGGGTGAAGATCTTTGATGTATGTCAATTTTAAAGAGGTTCGAACCTCTAAAAAAAATACGGCTAGAGAAAATCATCCGGGAGGAATGCTACTTAAAATCTGAAAGTAATATGCTGGAGGAATCTGAATGGAGTTTGACTGATGGAGAAGTTCAGAAGGAGTTCGACAGATGGAGAAGTTCGACTGAAGGAGTTCGACTGGTGGAGAAGTTCGATTGAAGAAGAAGTTTTGAAGGAGTTCGGCTCTTGGAGGAATCTGACCGAAGTAAAAGTCCAGAGAGAGTTTGGCTCCTGAAGGAATCCGACTGAGGAAGAAGTTTAGAGGGAGTTAGACTCCTAGAGAAATTTGACTGAAGTAGAGATTCAAAAAGAGTTCGGCTCCTGGAGGAATCCATCTAAAGAAGAGGTCCGAAAGGAGTTCGGCTCCTGAAGAAATTCATCTGAAGAAGAAATACGGAAGGATTTGGGCTTCTGGAGGAATTTGATTGAAGGAGAAGTCCTGAAAGAAGTTTGGCTCATGAAAGAATCCGATTAAAGGGGAGGTCCAAAAGGAGTTCAGCTCCTGAAGAAATCCATCTGAATGAGTGGTCCGAAAGAAGTTCGATTTTTGAAGAAATTCATCTGAAGGAAAAGTCCAAAAGGAGTTGGGCTCCTAGAGAAATTCGACTCAAGGAGAAGTCCTAGAAGGAGTTTAGCTCCTGAATGAATTCAATTGATGGAGAAGTTTGGAAGGAGTTTGGCTCCTGAAGGAATTCGACTGAAGGAGAGGTCCAAAAGAAGTTCGGCTCCTAGAGGAATTCATCTAAAGAAGAGATTTGGAAGGAGTTCGGCCTCCGAAGGAATTTGATTGAAGGAGAAATCTAGAAGGAGTTCAGCCACTGAAGGAGTTCGGCTGGGGTTCGATCGTTGAGAAGTTCGATCGGTTGAAGAAGTTCGGCTAAAGTTCGACCACTGGAGGGATTTAATTGGGGTCCAACTGCTGGAGAAGAATTTTTGATCGAAGATCTTCCATGATTACCAGTTGCATTAAGCTAAGCATCAGGTTGGAGCGGGGTTTATCCCCAATAATAGTTCCCCCACTTTCAAGTTCGAAATACGAAGGAAGGAAGTACCAAAAAAGCGACTACCAAAGTTTTTTTTCGAGCTCTACACCCATTGAGGTTGAAGCTCGGAGGAGATCTTTTCTCCTATCAAGGTTGAAAGAGATCTCATCTTCTATTGAGATCGGAGCTCTTGGATGCTTGGAAGAGATCTTATCTTCAATCAAGGTTGAAGAAGATCTCATCTCCTGTTAACGTTGACGTTGAAGCTCAGAGAGATCTTATCTCCAATCGAGGTTGACGTTGAAGTTGAAGCTCGAAGAAGATCTCAACTCTAGTCAAGATTGAAGTTGAAGCTCGGAAGAGATCTTATCTTCAATCGAGATTGAAGAAGATCTTATCTCCTATTGAAGTGGACGTTGAAGTTCGGAAGAGATCTTATCTTCAGCCAAGGTTGAAGAAAATCTTATCTCCTATTGAAGTCGACGTTGAAGCTCAGGTGAGATCTTATCTTCAATCGAGATTGAAAGAGATCTTATCTCCTATTGAAGTGGACGTTGAAGCTCGAGGAAGATCTTATCTCCAATCGAGATTGAAGAAAATCTTATCTTCTATTGAAGTGGACGTTGAAGTTTGGAGGAGATCTTGTCTTCAGCCAAGGTTGATGTTGAACTTGAAGCTCAGAGGAGATTTTGTCTCCAGCCAAGGTTGAAGTTGAAGTTGAAGCTCGGAGGAGATCTTGTCTCCAATCGTGGTTGACGTTGAAGTTGAAGCTCGAAAAAGATCTCATCTTCAACCGAGGTTGAAGTTGAAGCTCGGAAGAGATTTTATTTTCAACCGAGGTTGAAGGAAATCTTATCTTCTATTGAAGTGGACGTTGAAGCTCGGAGAAGATCTTATCTTCAGTCGAGGTTGAAGGAGATCTTATATTCTATTGAAGTAAACGTTGAAGCTCAGATGAAATCTTATCTCTAACCGAGGTTGAAGGAGATCTTATCTCCTGTTAAAGTGGATGTTGAAGCTCGAAAGAGATCTTATCTCCAGCCAAGGTTGAAGGAAATCTTATCTCCTATTGAAGTGGATGTTGAAGCTCGGAGGAGATCTTATCTCCAACCGAGATTGACGTTGAAGTTGAAGCTCGGGGGAGATCTTATCTTCAACCAAGGTTGATGTTTAAGTTGAAGCTCGGAGGAGATCTTATCTCCAATCGAGATTGAAGTTAAAGTTGAAACTTGGAAGAGATCTTATCTCCAGCCGAGGTTGATGTTGAAGTTGAAGCTCGAGAGAGATCTTATCTCCGATCCTGGATTCCCGTGCTTGCTGCTTGTGGCGGACATCGAGCTTATTATGAATGCCGAACTTATTCTGATCGTCGAACCTGATCCTCTCTTGCAAATCAAGATAAGGTTCTGCCTTTCGCATTTGACATAGTCAGGTTATCGTGGAAAAATATGGATAAGGATTCTCCACCGAGCTTCTTCCTTCTTCACATCTTTGGTCTATGAGGTTTCGACTTTTGCTTATGTTAGGATGAGGTTCTCCTCCTATTTCTAACAAGCTGTAGGAGCGCATTAGGGTCGTTGTCAGGGCATCTCATCTCACCTTGTCTAACATAAACGAGGCCTTCAACTTGCTCATGTTAGGATGAGGTTCTCCTCCTATTCCTAACATGGCAATAACGATATAGACGAGCCATTGAATGGACCTCTTTCTTCCTCCTATCTTAAATAATCGAAGGTCTTCGACTTTGCTCATGTTAGGATGAGATTCTCCTCCTATTCCTAATGGACTGTAGGGGCACATAAGGGCCATTATCAGAGCCTCTCCCCTCATCTCATCTAAAATGAACGAAGCCTTTGACTTACTTATGTTAGGATGAGGTTCTCCTCTTATTTCTAACATGACAATAAGAGCACAGATGGGCCATTGAATGGACCTCTCCCATCCTCCTATCTTAAATAATCGAAAGTCTTTGATTTTACTCATGTTAGGACGAGGTTCTCCTCATATTTCTAACGGACTATAAGGATACATAAGGATCGTTGTCAGGACCTCTTTTCTTATCTCGTCTAAAATGAATGAGGCCTTCGACTTTGCTCATGTTAAGATGAGATTTTTTTCTGTTCCTAATATGACAGTAGGGGCATAGATGGACCGTTAAATGGACCTCTCTCCTTCTCCTATCTTAAATAATTAGAGATCTTTAACTTTGCTCATGTTAGGATGAGCTTCTTCTCCTTTTTCTAACGGACTGTAGGAACACATAAGGATCATTGTCAGGGCCTCTCTCCTCATCTCGTCTAAAATGAACGAGGCCTTCGACTTGCTCATGTTAGGATAAGGTTCTCCTCCTATTCCTAACATGGCAATAGGAGCATAGATGGGTCATTGAATGGGCCTCTTCCATCCTTCTATCTTAAATAATTGGAGGTCTTCGACTTTGCTCATGTTAGGATGAGGTTCTTCTCCTATTCCTAACAGACTATAGGGGCACATAATGGCTATTGTCAGGACATCTCTCCTTATCTTGTCTAAAATAAACGAGGTCTTTAACTTGCTCATGTTAGGATGAGATTCTCCTCCTATTTCTAACATGGCAATAGGAGCATAGACGGACCATTGAATAGGCCTCTCTCCTCCTCTTATCTTAAATAATCGAAGATCTTCGACTTTGCTCATGTTAGGATGAGGTTCTCCTCCTGTTCCTAACGGACTGTAGGGGCACATAAAGACCGTTGTCAAAACCTCTCTCCTCATCTCGTCTAAAATGAATGAGATCTTCAACTTGCTCATGTTAGGACGAGGTTCTCCTCCTATTCCTAACATGACAATAAGGACACAGATGGGCCATTGAATGGACCTCTTTCCTCCTCCTATCTTAAATAATCGAAGGTCTTCGACTTTGCTCATGTTAGGACGAGGTTCTTCTCCTATTCATAATGGACTATAGGGGCACATAAGAGTTATTGTCAGGGCCTCTTCCCTCATCTCGTCTAAAATGAACGAGGCCTTCGACTTTGCTCACGTTAGGATGAGGTTCTTCTCCTATTCCTAACGGACTGTAGGGGCACATAAGGGCCATTGTCAAGGCCTCTCTCCTCATCTCGTCTAAAATGAACGAGGTCTTCGACTTGCTCATGTTAGAATGAGGTTCTCCTCCTATTCCTAACATGGCTACTATTGATTGCTTTTTATCTATCATCACTTAGTTTTTGCATCAAGAAATAATAATATTGAAATGAAGAAGTTTTATTAAAAAAATTACTGGCAGTACATCCTTAGATTTTTTGAGTTTCAAGATCGTGGGAGCGTTGTTCCTACGAGCTTCTTTAGAAGATAAGTTTTGAGCCAGACGACCTCCACCACTTCATACGGGCCTTCCCAATTTGGGGCAAGCTTTTCTTGGCTCTGAGGCTGAGAGATGGCGACTCATCGAAGCATTAAGTCTCTCACTCTGAACGTTTTACTTCTGACTCTGAAATTATACTATCGGATCATTCTTCGTCTGTAGGCCACCATCCGAACCTGAGTTTTCTCTCTTTTTTCTTCCAGCAGATCGAGATTGACTCTTAGGTCCTGTAGGTTATGTTGCTCAATGAAGGCCACGACCCGTGCTGATGGGAGTTTAAGCTCGATTGGTATGACTACCTCCATTCCAAAGGCCAAGACGAATGATATTTTTTCAGTCGATAGCCTTTGAGTAGTTCGGTACGCTCAGAGGATGTGGTAGAGTTCGTCCATTCAAGCCTCCTTTGCTCTATCGAATCTTGTCTTGATACCTTGCAGCAAGATTCGGTTGGTCACTTTAGCTTTCCCATTTACCTATGGGTGAGCTACCGATGTGAAGTGATAGGAGATGTTTAAATCTTCGCAGAACTCGACGAACCTCATCCCAACGAACTGTCGCCCGTTATCTATTATGAGGGTTCAGGGCAAATCGAATTGACAGACGATTGACTTTCAAACGAAGTTCTGTACCTTGGCTCGATAATTTTTGCTAGTAGTTCAGCTTCAACCCATTTGGTAAAGTAGTCGATTGCAACCAGGAGGAACATTCATTGTCCGAATGTCGTCGAAAAAGGGCCAAGTATATTTATTCTTTACTATGCAAATGGCCAAGGTGCGCTCAGTGGAGTGAGCTTAAAGATTGGCTGTCTTTGTATGTTTGCATTCTTCTGACAGCGATTACATTTCTTGACATACTCCATAGAGTCGTGGCACAAGATCGGCCAATAGTACCATTATCGATGTAGTTTTTATGATAGGGACTTGGCTCCTGCACGATTTTTACAAATTTTCTAATGCACATCCCATAATATGGAGTCGACCTCTGAAGGTCAGAGACATCTCAACAGCGGTAGCGAATACGACCTCTTATACAACTTACCTTCATATAAAACATACTGAAAGGCTTGATTCCTGAGTTTTTTAGCTTCTTTCGGATTATAAGGAAGAACTTCCTCTTTGAGATTGGCAGCTAACGGATCAATCCAGCTCGGCTCGAGCTTCGTCTGCATAATAAACTATGATTTCTCTAAGCTTGGACATTTTAGAGTCTCAAACAATACTTCTTTGGACAATTCAGCTAGAGCTGAAGTGGCCAATTTAGAAAGAAGATCGGCTCTTATATTTTCTGCCCTCAAAATCTATCGAATGCTAAAACTGTCGAAGGCCGGAGTCAAATTCTTTACTTTCTCAAGATATTTCGTCATACTTTTCTTCCGCACTTCATAGTTGTTACTAACTTGGCTGACCACTAATTAAGAACCACTATAGGCTTGAAGTCGGTCTACTTTTAACTCTCTTGCTATTTTCAATCCGACAATCAATGCTTCATATTCGGCCCCATTATTAGTTGCAGAAAATTTGAAGCATAACGCGTACTTGACGACGACTCCCTCGGGGCTGACTAAGACTAATCCCGCATCTGCTCCAGTAGAGTTGGACGAATCATCCACGTATAGAATTCAAAAACCTTCGAAAAGGTTGGCACTTTTTTTGAGGAGGCTCAGTTGCGACAACAGATAATCGATCTCATTCTGTTCAAGCTCGGCATCATCTAGAATGATACATTCTACTATAAAATCTATCAATATCTAGACTTTGATCAATGATCGGGGTTGATAGTTGATGTCAAATTTTGTGATCTCGATTGTCTAATTTACGATTCTCCCGGAAGCATCCATTTGATGAAAGACTATTTTTATTAGTTGATCCATGAGGACCATTATGGTGTGCGCTTGAAAGTAAGGTCGGAGTCTTCTGATAGCAATTAGAAGAGAGTAAGTCAATTTTTCTAGCTTAGAGTACTTGGTCTCTACATTCCTCAAGATTTGACTTACGTAGTAGACCGATCACTGCATCTTCGCTTTCTCCTTAATCAGGACTACTGCCAAGGCCACCGAAAAGACTGCTAGGTATAGGAATAATTCTTCTTTGGATTCAGACTTTGTCAGCAGTAGGGGCGAGCCAAGATAGTTTTTAAGCTCCTCAAATATCCGTTGGTACTCCATTATCCAGCAGAAATTCTTTGGTTGCCTAAGAACTCGAAAGATGGGCATGCATCGCTCGATCGATCTCGAGATGAAGCGATTTAGGAATGCCACTTTTTCGATCAGGTGCTAAACTTCTTTGATTATTTTTGGAGCAGCCATCTTCTGAATAGCTTGAATTTTCTCTGAATTTACTTCAATCCCACGCCTTAACATCATAAACCCCAGAAACTTTTCTGATGTCACACCAAAGGTGCACTTGGTCTGGTTCAGCTTCATCTTGTGCTTCCTGAGTGCACTGAAGGTCTCTTCGAGGTCGACGAGGTGGTTTATAGAAGCTCGACTTTTGACGAGCATGTCATCCATATATACCTCCATATTACGATCGATCTGCTTCTTAAAGATCTTGTTGACCAAGTGTTGGTATGTTGCTCTTGTATTTTTGAGTCCAAAGGATATAACCAAGTTGATCGATCCTGGGTAGAGAGTAGCTATCTTTTGAATAGTTCTTGTTCAACTTTTTAAAGTCTATATACATCCTCCACTTGTTGTTTGCTTTTTTGACGAGGACCATGTTTGAGACCTAGGTTGGATAGTTAACTTTTTGATTGATTTCAGCTTGGAGGAGCTTGCCTACTTCTTCTGCGATTGCTTTCTATCTCTTCGGGGTGTGGTTGCGCATCTTCTCTTTTATCGACTGATACTTAAGATCAACGGCCAGCTAATATTTCATGACCTCGGCATCCATTTCTGGCATATCCATTGGAGTCCAGGCGAAGACGTTCGTGTTCTTCCTGAGGAAGGTGACAAGTTACTCCCGAACCTTATCCCCCAAGTTGAAGCCAATCTATACAGCGTGCTCCGTATTTTCATCATTTAAGGGTATAGATATGAGGTCCTCCATAGGCTCGCTCCGCTTCTCGATGAGGTCATCGTAGACATCTAGCCCGTCAATAGGATAAGGGTCGGATTGTTCTTCTTTTTGCAGGATGATTGAGTAGCAGTGTCTTGCCAGAGCTTGATCTTTCCTGATCTCTCCAATCCCATGACTTATCAAAAATTTTATATTCAAATAATAAATTAATACCATTTTTTGAAGTGCATTTAGATCAGATCGGTCGAGAATAGCATTATAGGTAGATGGAGCCTTTACAACTAAAAAATTGATCTATGTCTTAGCCAGCTTCGGACGTTGTCCTGCAGTCACAGCCAAAGTTATTATGCTCTCAACTGGTACGGCATCGCCAGTGAAGCCTACCAATGAAAAGTTCATAGGTCCTAAATGGTTATTGAGTAAGGATATTTTTGAAAAAATATCATAAAATAAAATATCAATCGAGCTTCCATTATTTACCAAAATATGGCGTACATCATAATCGGTAATGTTTAAAGAGATTATAACCACGTAATTATGCGGAAGCTAGACTCCTTGAGCATCTACCTCAGTGATGGTTATGGGTTCTTCAGTCCTCCATCTCTTCATTGATCTCTTGGATCCGCTGACCTCTTCTCATCGAAGTCCCTCCGAGATAGTGTTGATGATGCAGAGAGGCGGCCGATCCTCTTGTTGTTCCTTCCTCCTTGATGGTTCAGGCTGTGGTAGTGCCCTTAGCCAATCTTTCCGCCCTTCAGATCGATGCCGTAGGAATCGATCGAGTCTGCCTCGCTTGATGAGCTTTTCAATCTCATCTTGGAGCTGAACATACTCTTCAATATCGTGACCATGGTCATGATGATAAAGATAGAACTTGTAAGGATTGCGCTTGCCAGGGCAAGTACGCATCCTTTTCGATCTCGATAGTTGCTCCTTGATTTTCATCAGTACATGAATTTTTGGAGCATTGAGAGGGGCGTAATTATGAAATCTTCAGAGAGGTGAATTCCGTCATGCCCTTCTGTCAAGGCTTTCCTACCTCCGAGCCCAGGAAGGAGTTCGGGCTCGCTTACGCTCAGAGAGAGTTAAAGAGTGCGGCGAGTTTCACTCAACTTTTCTTCCTCAGTGGGCCTGCTCGGCTCATCGATTCGCCACTCTCCAACAGCTTCATCATCCTTGACCTTGAAGGCCTATTCAGCTCGGGCATAACCTTCAGCCCGAACCAGCATATCGATAAAGTTTCTGGGATACTTTTTTTCTAGGAAGAATAATAAATCATTCTTTTAAAGGCTACTCTTGAGTGCGGCCATCGCAACTGACTGATTTAGATTCCGAACCTCCAATGCAGCAGCATTAAATCGGATGACCTAAGTTCGGATGCATTCCTCCACCTTCTGCTTGATGTTCATCAAGGAATCTGAACCTCAATGAGGATGCCGGCTACTAATGAAGTGAGTCACAAACTGATGGCTCATCTGATAAAAAAAAAGATGGTATTCGACTTAAGTATCGAGTATCAGTTTCTGACGACTTTCTTGATGGTGGATGAAAAAGTCTGACATAAAATGACATCTGGCGCACCATAGAGCAGCATCATTATCCGAAAGGTCTCTAGATGATCGATTGGATCGATGGTCCCATCGTAACTCTAAAACTATGGAAGTTTGAAGTTCGGTAGAATCGGTTCCTGCATAATCTTTTAGAAAAAATGAGGATCAGTGCGAATATCATTACCGTGTGAGGAGGAAGTATGATGGAACTCTTCGATCCATCGGCTCATTTCTAGGATCCATTGATCTAGGAGATCTTCACGATCGTTGATCTTCAGAATTTTTTAGTAGAACAGATGTGAAGCTCCTCCTAGGTCGAGTCATGGTCCGAGCAAGGGTCCTCCATCCTCTGCTTCTTCTTTTCAGAGATCAAAGGCCGCATAGCCGAAGTCGATCATTTCCAAACCAAACCATGGGGCTCCAAAGAAATCTGCTCCAATTGAATCGATGTCGGAGCCTACCAATGTACGATCTGCACTGCCTTCATGAGATCGCAAACCTGCTGGATCAGTAGGTTGAACTGCTCTACATCTATCATGGCTGCAGGTGGAGCCTGAGATGCTGTGGCTGAAGCGGGAGTGGATAGGTTTGGATGGAATTTGGCTACAAAGGACGTTAATCATCGGATTGAAGCTTTTTTTAGAGGCATTTTTTTTCAGAAAAGAACTTTAGAGAGGAAGAAGAGAGATCACTGCTGAGCACTTCTTTAAGAATAAGGGTACCTTAGAAATAGAGGCCCTTCCTCTAGCGCCAATTCTGTTGGTGTAGAATCTGATTGACGTCAGATCGAACTGGAGATGAGGAAGAAGAAGTCACCATCGGTGACCTACAGAATAAAGTTCTATCCAAAGTCGGTGGTGGTGGCTCCGATAGGATCCTCCGATGATTAAGTCAGCTCTTCTAGTCAATAAAAATGGAGTGCTCAGAAAAAAGTTCAATAGAATTTTGGGAAGAAGAAGAGAGCTTAGAGAAAATATATCTGGAGGATCTCTTTTATAGATGGAGCCCGGAGCAGATTGATAGTGACAGTCGTAGCCGTCCGGTAGTTGATCGCTCGAGACCGCATAAAATTTGTTATGGAGAGGAGCACTGTCTAAAGCAGACTGATAGTGACAGCCATAGCTGTCCGATAGCTGACCACTTAGGATCGCATGAGTAGGGCATCGTCTGCAGTAAACTGATAATGACAGCCATAGCCGTCTGGTAGCTGATCGCTTAGGGCCACATGAGAGGGGCACCACCTACAGTGGACTGATAGTGACAGTCATAACCGTCCGGTACTGAGCCACTCGGAGCCATGCGAAGGGGTGAAGATCTTTGATGTATGTCAATTTCAGAGGGATTCGGATCCCTAAAGAGAATACAACTAAAGGAGATCATTCGGGAGGAATGCTACTTGAAATCTGAAAGTAATCTGCTAAAAGAATTCGAATGGAGTTCGACTAATGGAGAAGTTTAGAAGGAGTCTGATAGATGGAGAAGTTTGGCTGAAGAAGTTCAATTGGTGGAGAAGTTCAACTGAAGAAGAAGTTCGAAAGAAGTTTAGCTTCTGAAGAAATTCGACTGAAGAAGAAGTCTGAAAGAAGTTCGGATCCTGGAGAAATTCGATCGAAGTAGAAGTTCGGAAGGAGTTTGGCTCCTAAAGAAATCCGACTGAGAGAGAAGTTCGAAGAAAGTTGGGCTCCTGAAGGAATCCGACTGAAGTAGAGATCCGAAAGGAGTTCAACTCCTAGAAGAATCCATCTAAAGGAGAGATCCGAAAGGAGTTCGGCTTCTGAAGGAATCCATCTGAAGAAGAAGTTCGAAAGAAGTTGGGCTCTTAGAGGAATCTGACTGAAGAAAAAGTCTTGGAAGGAGTTCGGCTCCTGAAGAAATTTGATTGAAGAAGAGGTCTGGAAGGAGTTCGGCTTCTGGAGGAATCCATATGAAGGAGAGATTCGGAAAAAGTTCGGCTCTTGGAGGAATCCATGTGAAGAAAAAGTTCGAAAGGAGTTGGGCTCCTGAAGGAATCCGACTGAAGAAAAAGTCCTGAAAGAAGTTCGACTTCTGGAGGAATCTGATTAATGGAGAAGTCTGAAAGAAATTCAGCTCCTGGAGAAATTCGACTAAAGGAAAGGTCCAGAAGAAATTCGACTCCTGAAGGAATCCATATGAAGAAGAGGCCTGAAAGAAGTTTGGCTCTTGGAAGAATTTGACTAAAGAAAAAATCTGAAAGAAGTTCAGCCACTGGAGGAGTTCGACTAGGGCTTGACCGCTGAAGGAGTTCGGTTGGGATTCAGCAACTGGAGGAGTTCGTCTAGGGTTCGATCGCTGAAGAAGAATTTCTGATCAAAGCTCTTCCATGATTACCAGTTGCATTAGACTAAGCATCAGGCTGGACTTCGGTGAGAGCAGAATTTATCTCCAATAAATATAATCATCTAAAATAATTAATTTTTTAATTTTAATAAATCTTCATAATATTTCAGATTCAATATCATTATTGTGATTATTTTCAATCCAATCAGGTTCATTGAAAGCCTATTCAGAAAGTGATGTATCAATCACCTATTGATGTTCCATAATTTTAGGTTAAGAAGATTTATGTGGAATATCTTAGATGTTACTGTAATAGAAAGAGATTCTCTTATTTTCTGTAACACTATATTATGCGGTTCACTATTTCTATTTTCACCATCCTCAATGAACCTAGTAGTTCCAATTTTAATAATTCTAGTGGTGTATGACAGACAATAAAATTTAAAATTCTTTAATCCTTTTGGATATCCTATAAAATAATAACTAATAGTTTTGGAATGCAATTTCCTTTTTTATGGATTATATAATCGAGCTTTTGCAGAATAACCCCATACATATAAATGTACTAAAGATAATTTTTTATCCATCCATAACTCAAAAAGAGTTTTAGAAACGGCCTTACTAGGAACCCAATTTAAGATATACATAATGATTTTCAACGATTCTCCCCATAAATTCAAGGATAATGAGGAATTATCAATCATACTCCTCACCATGTTCATGAAGATGCGATTATGCCTTTCAGTCACATCATTTTGTTAAAAAATTTTTGGCGTAGTATATTATGTTATAATGCCATGCCATTCAAAAAATTTGATAAAAGATTCAGAATTATGGCCAGATTCATCATATTACCATAGTATTCATCATCTCTATTAGATTTTATAATCTTAATTTTTATATCGAATTGATTTTCTACTCCAATTTTGTACACCTTAAAGGCCTCCAGAGCTTCAGACTTTTCATACAATAGAAAAACATAACCATAATATAAGAAACCATTAATAAAAATGATGAAATACTTTTATCCACTAAAAAAATATAAAATAGCCAAAAATATCGGTATGTATCAATTCTAAGAATCCTTAACTTCTGATGGTATATTTTTTTTTATGATTTTTAATTTTTTTAATATAATTGATGCACGTACCGAAATCGCTAAAATCTAGATTTAGTAAAATATCTTTCTTTATCAATCTAGTCATCCTTTTTTTTTATATATGATATAATCGTCTATGCCACAATATTGAAGAACTCTCATTTATAATATTATATTTTATTCTGATATTAACATTCAAAATAAATAAAGATAGTTCAAAAGAAGAATCCAATATATATAATCCATTGTACAATGTTTCAGTACCAACCAAAATAAAATTTTTTATTAATTTAAAACTTAAATTTACAAAAGTAAATAAAAAATCAAATAAATCAAGTTTGATAAATAAATTAAATTTTTAGATACTGAAAGAATATAAAAAACATCATATAGATCTAATTAGAATTTGATGTCTGTAATAAGTCTGTAGGTCCCTACTGAAATAATCTTGGACTTTATCTAATTTTTCATAAAGATCCACCGCTCTGTATTATTTGACTTTCGGTTTGAAAGAAATCACTATAATGAACTGAAAACATGAATTGCAGCATTCGAATTAATCCACTAAGTATTAGAAGGAATAATAATGAAATTTATTTCAAAACAAACAAGTGATAAGGGAATATCCTTCTTTCAAACCATTTTTTTCTTTTCTGATAGTCCTTCTTGACATATCCCTGCTTATTATAGAAGAAATATCTCAATTTATGGAAACTTTTTGTTGGTGGATTACTGAATTTTTTATTTTTTTCTTCATTTTTTTCTTTTAGAATGCTCTTGTGAAACTATATTAACAACTGGAATCTCTTCCTGCTTTAATCTCTCTTTTTCTTGCATATACTAGGAGATGAGTTTATTCATTGATTATATTTCTTTGTATGTGTTGTAGTAAATCTTAAATTGGATAAATTTGGATGGAAGAGAATTAAGATTAAATTGGACAAGAAAGTTTTCGGATACCATCATATCTAAATTATTCAATTTCTCAATTATATCATGCATTTTCATAATATACTTTTACACTCTAGAAAATTTATCATATTTTATAAAGATTAACTTATTCATTAGAGTACCAATCAAGACTTTACTTGATTTGATAACTATTATTCTATAAAGAAAAGGTACTTAGAGGCTAATTCATTATCAAAAAATAGATTTTCTAATGTCTCTCGCTATGAAATTTTTAATAATCATGAGAGACAATTTATTAAAATGCTTTCATTTTTTACATATTTATAATCAAAAGAACTAGTGTAGGTAAGTAGAACAGGCTGAGGCTTACAAAGGACTAAATCTAAGTCTAGATATTCTAAAATAATGAGAAGCTGCTTGTGCCAATCAAGATAATTCGATCCATTTGGTGTGAGAATATTAGATAAATGCATTGAGAGTGAAGTAATGGTCATAGATATAAATAATAGAACATGATCATAATTATCATTATGATGTAGACTCTATAATATAATTTTGCTAATAATACTTATTATACAACTATAAAATATCTTTGAACAAGAATCATAGCAAATAATAAATATCGCAACTAATTTAATCATAAATTTAAACATAATAAATAATGCCAAAACATGCATCATATAAATAATAACCAATAATAATATGAAATATATAAATAAGAGCAACAATTATGGCATGTATATATAAATCATGTTTAAACTGTGATCCATCATATTAGTTGCACCTTTAGTAGTTAACTAACATGATTACAAAAATCCAAGATTATTTCTACCTTTGGATGTAAAACTTCCTATCTTTTTGCAATTCAAGTTAATCAATATTTTATCATTAGTTTTGTATCAAATTACCATCATCATTGGATCATCTATAATAGATATATCTTTATATAATTTCAAAACTATAATAAAAGAAAAAATCATTAATTCGATTCAGCTATCCAAGATTCACAGAGTACTCCGGGCCTTTTGAGGCTATGCGAAAATATATTTGAATATTATAATAGTGAATAAAATTATAAAATAAATAATATATAAATTATTTAAATATTTTATTATTTATAAAATTAAAATTAAAATATTTTTTAAGTCATTATAAGTTCAATGGTTCAAAAATTATTCAAATCGAATATAAAATGAGCAAGTTATAATGATTTCACCAAAAACTTTAAAATTAGAGGACTAAACCATAAATAATTGAATGAAAAAGACTTTTTTTGTAAAAGTGCAAAGACCTTCCTGCAATTAACTCTTCTTTGGGGGTTATATGCAAAAACAGTTTAAAACAAGATTGGGTTAACAGGTTCAAGTCTGATCCAAAATCTTAATGGATCAAAAATCCGAAACCCAATAGACTTTAATGGGTTTGGATCCATATTGGAACGATTTTATATCTAGATCTAATAGGATCCGAAACCCAATACCCAAAAAGCCCTTCTTCTTGCTCCTATCGGTTGCCGCGGCCCATGGCTGCCTCTTGAGGCTGCAGCCGCGGCTGTGGACCAGCACAGCGGTCGCCTTCGTCCGCCGCTACCCCATTGCATCGGATGCTGGGGCCGTCGAACCACCTGCCGCCACCCCTTGTGCCCCGATCCACCCCTCTTCCTCTCTACATCGCAGTTCTAGCGGCCATACAAGTGATGGACGGTAGGGAGCCACCACCAAGAAGTGGCAGCGGCTGCAGTTTCGACCCGCCATCGGCATGGCATGGCTGCTGCTCCATTCACCGGACGGCGTGGGTCGGCCGGTGGCCTTCCCTCTTTTTTTTTAGTTTTAGAAAATTAAAAAACTATAATTTAATTTTTTAAAGCCTTAATTAATTCTAAAAATATGAAATTATGATTTTTAAGTTTTTGAAAATAAGTCAAAATTTGTTGGAAAAATTTTTACATGAATATGAAGTATGAAACCGAGGCACTAATATCACATATAAGATAAATTTATACTTTTATGTCTGGATTGTACTCCAATATTTATGCAATACCTTGCGCCATCGTCTTACTAATACAATGATCACATTGCTCGCAGAGCATTTGATCTTTCTTTCACTGACAGCTAGTTTTTTCTCTCCTCATCCTCCTCCTTAATACGGATGATTGATGGAAATCGTTATGTCCTCTTGAGAGTTAGAGAAAAGAGCCCAAGTCATCTCTATTTATATCTCTACTTATTTTATCCGATCAAAAAATTTATTTTTAATTAGAATTAAAATTTTAATTTAAATTTTATTAGAAATAGAATTTTTTAATTAAATTAGCTCATTATAATTGATTCAGAATTTGACTCAATGAGTTAAATCTGATTAAATGATAATTAGATTATGCTGGGAGCTAAATCCAACAGGTGAAGCAAACAATAGTCCAGCCGTCCAATATATACACTTAAAGGTATTATATAATATTTAGAAAAGAGATACAAAGGAAAAAGATTTTTTAAAAGAAGCGATGGATATAAAGCTGCAGAGAGGCCGAGTTGATCAGTAACAGAAAACGATTCAATCTAGTTAAGCTCGATCCATTTCGTTCTAGTAGTGATGGGCTCAAACTAATCTCACTATATTAATAATGATATTGTTAACCTCTTAAAGTAATTATAGTTTTAGATAAATATTAATTTATAAAGTTGTGAGCATGCTAGCAAATAATTTTGTAGTAGTCAAAATTTAGTGACTTAAAAGTAAAAACAAAATTCTGATTATGAAATCTTATTCGTAAACAAATGTAGATCTACATCCGAATCAGATCTGTTCAGGACTCAAATATTTTGGGTTGGGATTGTGTCGTACATATCTCCAACTCAATCCAAATGTACCACAAAGCCTAAAAATTTATCCATGGATCCAACTTGACCTAACCTAATCATTTATTGAATTGAATCTGATTCAATGTTAAGATCCGCTAGGTCGGCATCAGCGCACCGGCCATTGGAAGGGACAAAGCCCGGCCGGACGCTGTTTTATGGGCACAGGAGGGCCGAAAACGAATGCTCGGGCACCCCATGTTTTCATCTCTTGTTTCCTCTTGACTTAATAATAAAAATGCCATCTACCTAAAACCAGCAAGGTCGAAACAACAATTGCAGCACCACTTGGAAGAGAAAGAAAGCGAAGCCTCTCTCCTTTTTATTTTTTTGGGTAAGAATGCTTATATTAGAAAAAGTTAGCTAAAATGCATAAGGAAACACAACCGCCAAATATTAATCGAAGGAAAAACTAGAACATTAAAAGAGCCAAAACATCCCCCAAGAAGCCCGAGCAAGCGGCTCTCACTAAACCCAAACAAGCAAACGGGCTCCAGAAAGCTGAAATCCAAGAAGACGCCTATAACAGCAAAGATGGACTTGCAGAGCACGTAGAGCGAAGGACCTGCAGCCACTCATCATTGCAAGCCAAGCAATAGAGTAATTACGATAATGTCTCACGATGATCTACAGCATAGTAAAATTCAGAATCCCTAACTTTCCACCTCAGACTGCCAACGAGAAGGTACGTGAGTGACAAATTCCAATACAAGCAAGGACCATATATCTCAGATGAAAAACCCCAAGCCTACGGCAATCGAATGCCGCATAACAACATGAAAACCTTTCACACTGAAACATTCAATAAAAGAATTCATTTAAATAAACTATAAGACAAACAGATAAATAAGGTAGAGATGAACATGCTAGAATATCCCTTTCTCACACTTTTGACAATGAACGAAGAATAGCTTTGATCAGAAGAGAAGCACTCTTCCCCTCTATTCACACCGCTGCTTCCAATCATCTCATCAAAATACCAACCTATCAATTACAATAACACATTTGCTAACGTTACAACTTGCGCGACATGCACGCACGACATGGATTAGTCTAACCCAACCAGCAAAAGTTTCCACCTTGACTTGAATCAACCCAGCATTTTCGAATCCAAGTGAAATTAGGGTTGCGTTGGACTCGAAGTCCATGACCGAATCGACTCGATCGAGCTATGATATGATATTGACAAAGCCAGCTCAAGTGCACCCCTGGTTAGACATCCCAAGCCACCTTCATTTCATTTTTCATTGTTGCCTAAATTTTTTCTCTCTGCTAGCCTTTGCAATCTTGGAACAACAAGCAGAGAGGAAGGCCAAGAAGGCCGCGAGGGTACACATGGACCAAGAAAGGACCAAGATGAGCCAGTCCTTGATGTTGGGCTTGGAGGGGTGGCCCTTGTCGGCCAGCAGGACGGCCCGGTAGACGGCCTCGGCCACGGCGTAGGCGATGACGGGATCCATCTCGTCCACCAGCAACCCGTGCTCGTTAACACAGACCACGTCGTAGACCCCGGCCGTCTCCGAGACACCCAGGTAGTCGCACACCCGCACCCGTGTTTCGATACGCTCCTCCGCGGTGAGCTCATCCCCGTGCGTCAGCACCAAGATGGGGCTCTCATCTGCCAACGAAGAACAAGAATTCGAGCATTAAGTCAAGGTCTTCATCAAGTTTTAAAATAATATTATGATGTTATGACCATCTTTTGGTATATTGAGGACTTTTTTTTTTTGGAATGCCTTTAGGCTGATTTCATTCGATTAATTTTCCTTCGGTGCCTCTGCTTTTCAATGATGGTTAAAAAGATAGGCGAGAGGGAGACTAAGAAGAATTATATATGTTTTTCAAAACATATCTTGCTAATAAATATCTTGAAGGGACAAGAATCTTAAGAAAGACCTCAGTTTGCAATAATGTGAGATATTTACTAACAGAAGCTTTAAAACAACAGTCATAATTTAATGTTACTTTGTTTTAATGCTCTTGTAAAAGGTAAACAAGCTGACAATTTTTCACTATTTATATTTTTTTAATTTAAATTCATAAGCTAGATATATAAACATATTTTGATTCATTGAGTTGTGATTTCAGGAAAAAAAAGAAAAAAGAAAAGATAACTTTTTTATTAATTATTATTATTCATTCTATATTAGGTAGCGCAGCCAAAATAGTGGTTATTACAATAGCCAAGTCCACCACCCCCCACCACCACTAATTACCATCAAAGAAGAAGTAACAGCTACCAGGTTTGTCCAATTAAATATAAATTCTTTTACCAAACTTAGCTATGAATAGATAATTTTCACATAAATCATGAATTTTATAGCAATGCAATTATTTATTTCTATTACAGTCTACAAGCGAAATAACGAAATATCAAGAGGATAAAAAGAAAAAAAGACAACTACAATGTTATATATATAGCTAATTATTATTTAATCCTGCTTTGTTAATGCTATTAAGACGTTATGACGGCCGTCAAAGAGAGAGAGGAATCACTGCAATGGTTATTGATGGAGAGGGAATGGAAGAGCTTCCGGGTGGCCTCGAGCCGCCGGAGGTCACCGGAGACGAGGGAGCGGTGGAGCTCCGAGAGGTCGGCAACGACCATGGCGCAGTTGACCCGTCGACGGACGAACCGCTTGGCGGCGGCGGTGGCGGAGGAGGAGACTGAAGAGGGGCCGGCGGAGACGGGTTCCGGGAGGGCGGCGCCGCGGCAAGGCTGACGGTGGCGGACGCCGTCCTCCATCCACTCGGCCACCTCGACGAGACCCTCCGCCACCAGGTCGTAGTCGAGCCCCCTCGAGTCGAACACGCAGAAACCGTTCCGCATCGATCTCAAAACGTTGTGCTCCTCCAAGTACTGCGTCCGCCCGTCCTTCCCTGTGATTCCGAGAATTCAACGGAACAAGGAACAAAAAATTAGACCAATGGAAGAAGTTTCCGCAATAAATGTCTCGAGAAATCGAGACTTTTGGCTTCAAATCCAGAGAAAAGCGATTAAATAAGAAGGGGAAGAAAAAAAAATCAATCACAACAACCAAGCTAACCCACTTCGAAAAATCAAATCTTCGTGAGAAATTTTTTTTTTTCTTTTTTTGTGTGATCGTTTTTTCAGAAGAGAAGTACCAGCAGGAGAGGCAGTGTGGGCGAAGGGGACGAAGCCAGAGCGACCAAAGACGGAGTACATGAGATTAATCAGCGAACTCTTCCCCGACCCCGCAAAGCCAAGAAGCAATATCGTTATGACCGGCGGAATTTCGGTCTCCTGCTTTGGGATCCCGCCGGTGGGGAACCAGAGATCCCCAGCTCTATAAGTAAGCAGCTTGTGCCGCAAATTGTCGAGCGACTCGTGCGCCACCACCGCTAGCCTCTCCAGCTCCCACACAACCCGGAGCCTTGGAGTCAGACCGGCGGAAGTCCTGGAGGCGAAGACCTCCGGTCTCCCGCGGTCGTCAAATTCGGCGCGGGACCGCCACCAGTAGACAGAGGATGACAGGTCCTTCCGGCGGTCGTCGTCGTCTCCGCCTCCCCCTCCGCCGCAGTCAAGGAGCGGCGGTACGGTGCTTCGCATACCCTCTGATTCGTTCCGGCTTCGTTGTGCGTCTCTTTTTTACTCTCTTCTCCGCGTTCTTGCGGGCTTCGCTCCGACGCTCGGAGGCGGCTCTTTTTAAAGTTTTTCTGGATTCTCGCGGTTCTTCTCCGTAACGCAGATCCTCTGCTGTGCACCACAGCGCAGCATGCAGCCGTCCATCGTACGATGGACGGTGCGCGCGATGCACCGCACCGCGTGCACAGCTCTCTTCTCCGAAGGTGGCTTTGGCGCTTTGGATCGGAGCCAACAGACCCAAAAAAAAAAAAAAAGAAGAAGAAAAATGGTCTTCTGTCATTGGTCATTTAGATCATGGACCCGCAACAGGACCAATGGTCTTTCGTCACGTGGTCCCTTGTAGGATTTCGTACAAGATTTAGGCCGTTGTAACTTATGCACATAAATTTGGTGAATGAAAAAATTATTAGGGGATAAATATAAACATTTTGTCCTACATGACGGGAACGGTTGCGGAGTTACGGAGTCTGAGAAGGTTTCTGAGAAACTTTCTGAAAATAATTAACTGAGATCAATTGGCATGCGGCAGGAGATGGATTAAGGTTGGAATTTTACGCTGGTGTGTGAAAGGATGAATTTTAAAGCAAACCGAATACGTTTAGAGAGAGAACATGAACGCACTTATTTCCACTTTTTCTTTCCTCGAGGGCCAAGAAGATTTAACAATATATAACCTCTTGCGTGTTCCAGTGAACTTTAGATCGATGGCACGTTTGGATGCTTCTTCCTCGCAACCCTACCTGTCTCGATGAATGCCAATAGGGAGGAAAGAGAAATATGGAAGGTCGCCCGAAGAAAACATGGGCTAAGGTTTTACACGGAAGATGGAAGTATGGATAGGAAACATAGGAGGTTGCTGAAAAGGAAATTGCCTGCCTTCAGGTATACTCATACTTAACCATAAAAAAAAGAAAGAAAGAAAAGAAAGTACATCCCATAGACCTAAAATTTTTCAAAGAGAAAAATAATACCTGACATCCTTTATGATGGAAGCCCGTCACCCCTTCGGTCGGCTCGTCCTTGAGGACGCCCAATCTATTTAACCCAAAAGAAACTAACAACATCCCTTGCCCTTGCAAGCAGCGAACTGTACGACCTACAAGTGAGCAGGAGGATGGTGACTAAGCCTTCATTTATAAATAATCTCAAGAGACTTGTCAGAAGATGCTATCACGACATGTGCTGACTTTTCGACAGGAGAAGCTCTGGTGATTTAGTTGTGGAAATGCAGACGTATTTTGGAGATCGTTGAAGTTTCTTTGTTATACCGGCTGAAGGGTTGATACTTGATAGGTGGCATTATTATAGCTTTGAAGCATGGCGTGAATCACATTGGTTTTTGCAGCGTAAACAAACAAGCAACCTTTGGAGCTATCGCAATTGATTGTCATGTTATTTTTGTTGGGAAGCCTATGATGATAATAGGGGACTTTAACGTTATTGTCTCAGGCCAAGATAAACGTGGAGGAAGGACGTTTGGAGCGGGTAGAAATATTTTGGAATTTGAAAACTTCGTTAGAAACCCGTCTTATGGATTTGGGTTACCATGGCAGCTAGTTTACATGGTGCAATAATCATCTTGACGAAGCCAAGAGGTTGGATAGAGCTAGGGCTATAAATAATTGGATTCACAAATTTTTCTTGAATCTCAACTTTATCCTTTGGCAAGAATTGAACCTGATCGCTATCCCATTTTGTTACAAATTGAATTTAACATAGAGACTATTGTGGTATAGAAGGAAGAACATCATTAGTTTCATATTGATTATGAGTCAAAGAAAATTTTGGCTTATATAGAAAGACACCATTCTTTCCATACGAGACATCTTTTGAATTAATGATGCAGGATCAGGCTAGTTATCTTGCATCTAATTAACAGTCAAGAAGTTTGAAAATAATCTTGCATAACAGTCAAGAAGTTTGAAAATAAGACTATTGATCGTTTCAAATAAGACTATTGATCGTTAAGAAACGATCCCCTCAAGGGTGGAACAGGCGCGGAAAAGGCCAATGGTGGAAGTAACCCACCGATCCCCTCAAGGGAGGGGAGCGGCCGAGGATGGCTGGGGTCGTATTTAAGGAGGAGACGATTTGGGAACAGTGGTGTCACAAGGGGGGTTGTTTAAGGAGGACTAATCGGAAGAAAGGAATGGCGCTCGCGATGATAGGTAGAGGCTCGGTTGGGAAATAGACGGTGCGGTGGTGGAAGACTGCCAAAGATGGGCTTAGATGGTGGTCGGTGATTCAGGAGTTTGAAATAGGGGACGGGTTGGGAGTTTGAGGAGGGAGGGATTTGTTAGAGAAATGGATCTCAGAAGCTTAGAAGAGGAGAAGAAGAAGGGAAGAAGAGTCGGGAGGAAGAAGACAGGGTTGAATTAATTTTTTATTCCGTTCTCTAAGCTGACTACAAAGGCCCATATAAACTGGGCTCCGAACAAGTAATAGATTTTGAAAAAAAAACCATATAATTCCCTAACCACCTCATGTTTTAAAATACATGCATGAGCTAAAAATTAAAAAAAAAAATATTTCCAATTCTCTGTACATTCATTCATGCACCTAAATATAATAATAATATGTAATACATATAGGTCTACATCGATAATTGTACTAGATGATGATGTCCTTATCAATTGAAATCCAAGGGACAAAATTGTGATGGCTATGGGCCAGATAGTAACTCATGTGCTGTGCCGAGCAAAATTTACTCCTTTCAAATTTGAAAGATTCTGGCTCTAGTGCAATAGGGTCAGGGAAGTTGGAAGAAGGGCATGGCGATTTAATGGAAGTGTTTTACATGGGTCAAGGCACCCAAGCTTATGAAAACTACTAAAGTGGCTCTTATGAAATGGAAATAAAGAATACACAGGTAACCTCTTTCAGAAGATGAATATACTGGAGCCACAGATTTAGACTTTACAAGAGGAAGATGTCCATTGTGGTGGCTCTAACCTCCATATTCAAAATATTCTAACAAGGAAAATTAAAGAGTGTGATGAAGTTTTTTTAGTAGTAGGAAATCCACTGGCAACAGGAATCTTGGATCCACTGATTGAAGGCGCTGCGAACTTCTCTCCACAAATCTGCAGTGATCACAAGAAAAAATAACAGAATTATAAGTCTTGAAAAGGAAGATAGAACAACAACAGAGAGTGAATTAGAGGTCAAGAATGTCATAAATGCTTACTTTATTGATCATTCGAACAGAGCTACTTCAAATTACCCAATTGGGTTCCCTCCAATCCAGAATCCATCAGCAGAATCGGTAGCTTATTCAAGAGGTGACAGAAGTTTAAATTCAATAGACTTTGGCTTCCGATGGCTTCAGAGTCTTTGGTCTATTGTTAAACCAGAAATCATCGCAGCTGTTAAATAGTTTTTCCGTACCCATCATATGGCAAATGATTGCAAAGTTACCTATAATATATTGTTCTAATTCACTAGAAATATGTTCCGAGGGAAGTAAGGGATTGTTGCCGCATTAGTTTGTGCTCCACCTTATATAAACTTGTTCGATGGGCCGAAAAGTGTTGTGCCGTATCTTATGTTCAAAAGGCTTTTGTACATCATGGATAACATTATGGTGGCGCAAGAAATTTTCCAATCAAGAAATCTTTCAAAAAAAACAAAATCATTAATGGTTATTATTGGTGCAGAAACTGGTCATCGCCGGAGGTCGTCGGAGTCGAGGCCGCTGGAGATCTGCAAAAATAAAGTTCCGTTCGGAGCCGATGGGGGGTGGCTCCGTCAGGACCCTCCAACGGTCAAATCAGTTTTCGGCCAACAGGAATGGAGTGCTCGGGATGAGTTCCGGAGCTTAGAGAAGAAGAGGAGAGCTCAGAGAGACTAGAGGTTAGAGAGCTTAGCCTTAGCATATCGGAAGGGTCCTTTTTATAGCGGAGCTTGATGGTGACAACTGCAGCCGCGTGCTGGTGGGCCGCTCGAGGTTCGACGGAGTCAGTCTCATGGGATGGTGATAGCTATCGCCGCCTGACAGTGGATCGCTATCGTCTGCGGCAGACTGATGGTGATGGCTGCAGAGCTTACGGTGGACTGATGGTGATGGCTGCAGAGCTAGCCGAATGAAGGGTTGAAGGCCTTCGTCGTGTGCCCATTTCGAAGGAGTTCGGGCTCCTGAAGAGGAAGATTGGAGGGAGTTCGGCTCCCATAGGCGTCTGGCTGGAGGTATGCAGCTTTCGGTAGGAGCTCGGTCGGTCGAAGTTCGGCAAGGGCGACCGCTGAGGAGTTCGGTCGGGCGACGACTGCTTGATAAGTTCGACCGAGGGGGCGACCGCTGAGGAGTTCGGCTGAGGGGGCGACCGCTGAGGAGTTCGGCCGATGGGGCGACCGCTGAGGAGTTTGGGCGCTGGGGGATCCCGTTAAAGCTCGGCCGCTTGGAGTCCAAGGAGCTCGGTCACTAAGCAGTTCGGCCAGCTGAACGGGTTCGAAGGAGCTCGGATGCTGGGGGTTCCAGGAGCTCGGCCGCTAAGTAGTTCGGTCGGCTGGAAGAAGCTCGGGTGCTGGGAGTTCGGCTGAAGCCCGTCTGCCGAAGCTCTTCTGCGGCTACTAGTTGCATTAGGCTGGGCATCGAGCTAGATTTTGGCTGGAGCAAAATTTATCCCCAACATTAGCCCCCCCACTCCTGAGTTCGAAAATTGAAGGAAGGGAGTGCAGGAAAGGCGATTGCCGAAGTCTTCCACTGAGCTCTGTGCTGCTCTGGGTCGAAGCTTGAGGGAGATCCCATCTTCAGCTTGAAGTTGATACAGTTGCTTTATCCAGCCAAGGTCGATGTTGAAGCTCTCTGGCCGAGGTCGTTACGGGCCTTACGTCTATTCGAGGTTACTTAGGCGCTATGGCCGAGGTTCTCGCAGACCTTATCCCTAGCCGGAGTTGATGCGGACGCTCTGGTTGAGGTCGTTGTGGGCTTTACCTCTATCGGAGGTTACTCAGGCGCTCTGGTCGAGGTTGATGCGGGCGCTCGGGGAAGATCTCATCTCCTACTGCCGAAGTTGGCCCGGTCCCCCTCGGGCGAGATCTGATCTCTGGCCGAGGTTGGCTACGGTCGCTCGGGAGGGATCTTATCTCTAGCCAAGGTTGTTGCTCGCGTTAGGACGAGGTTCTCCTCCTATTCCTAACGGGTTGTGGGGGCACATAAGGGCCGCTGTCAGAGCCTCTCCTCCATCTCGTCCTTTGCGAACGAGGCCTTCGGCATTGCTTTTCGGGAGAGATCTTATCTTTGGCTGAACTGCTCGGGAGAGATCTTATCTCTAGCCGAGGTGGTTGCTCGGAAGAGATCTTATCTCTGGCCGAGGTTGCTTTTCGGGAGAGATCTTATCTCTGACCGAACTGCTCGGGAGAGATCTTATCTCTGCCGAGGTTGCTTTTCGGGAGAGATCTTATCTCTGGCCGAACTTCTCGGAAGAGATCTTATCTCTGGCCGAGGTTGCTTTTCGGGAGAGATCTTATCTCTGGCCGAACTGTTCCGGGAGAGATCTTATCTCTGGCCGACGTTGCTTTTCGGAAGAGATCTTATCTCTGACCGAACTGCTCGGGAGAGATCTTATCTCTAGCCGAGGTGGTTGCTCGGGAGAGATCTTATCTCTGACCGAGGTTGCTTTTCGGGAGAGATCTTATCTCTGGCCGAACCGTCCGGGAGAGATCTTATCTCTGGCCGGCGTTGCTTTTCGAGAGAGATCTTATCTCTGGCCAAACTGCTCGGGAGAGATCTTATCTCTGCCGAGGTTGCTTTTCGGAAGAGATCTTATCTCTGGCCGAACCGTCCGGGAGAGATCTTATCTCTGGCCGACGTTGCTTTTCGGAAGAGATCTTATCTCTGGCCGAACTGCTCGGAGAGATCTTATCTCTAGCCGAGGTGGTTGCTCGGGAGAGATCTTATCTCTGGCCGAGGTTGCTTTTCAGAAGAGATCTTATCTCTGGCCGAACCGTCTGGGAGAGATCTTATCTCTGGCCGGTATTGCTTTTCAGGAGAGATCTTATCTCTGGCCGAACTGCTCGGGAGAGATCTTATCTCTAGCCGAGGTGGTTGCTCGGGAGAGATCTTATCTCTAACCGAACTGCTCGGGAGAGATCTTATCTCTGGCCGAGGTTGCTTTTCGGGAGAGATCTTATCTCTGCCGAACCGGGAGAGATCTTATCTCTGGCCGAGGTTGCTTTTCGGAAGAGATCTTATCTCTGGCCGAACTGCTCGGGAGAGATCTTATCTCTAGCCGAGGTGGTTGCTCGGAGAGATCTTATCTCTGGCCGAGGTTGCTTTTCGGGAGAGATCTTATCTCTGGCCGAACTCTCGGGAGAGATCTTATCTCTGGTCGGCGTTGCTTTTCGGAGAGATCTTATCTCTGGCCGAACTGCTCGGAAGAGATCTTATCTCTAGCCGAGGTGGTTGCTCGGGAGAGATCTTATCTCTGGCCGAGGTTGCTTTTCGGAAGAGATCTTATCTCTGGCCGAACTGTCCGGGAGAGATCTTATCTCTGGCCGAGGTTGCTTCGGAAGAGATCTTATCTCTGGCTGAACTGCTCGGGAGAGATCTTATCTCTAGCCGAGGTGGTTGCTCGCGTTAGGACGAGGTTCTTCCTCCTGTTCCCAACGGGCCCACGGTCGCTTGGGAGGAGGATTTCTTCGCGCCCTTCTGTAGGGGCTTTCCTTTGGGGTGAGCTCGAGAAGTTCGGGCTTCGCTTGCGCGGAACTTCATTCCGCTTTCCCGCGAAACTTTCCATGGGAGAACTTCGTGCTTCTTTGTCCGGACTTCCTTGCTCGCAGGGAGGGGGTCGGCTTTGCTTGCTCAAACTTTATTGCACCTCCAGTGAATTCGTTGTAGCGACGTACTCGAGGGGGAGTTCGGCCTCGATCGCCCTTGGGGCGGTCTCGAGCGCGGTCCGAACTTCATTTGGGGCGATCTGCCTCCTCTATGCCAAACTTCATTTGCGGGAGAACTTCGTTCCGTCACTACTTGCGCCGAACTTCACTGTGATGGTGGGCTTTAAGGTGGAGTTCGGCCTCACTTGCGCCGAGCTTCATTGATGGGTTTCAAAGAGTGAGTTCGGCCTTGCTTCCGCCGAACTTTATTTCGATGAGCTGAGTTCGGCCTCACTTACACTTACGCCGAACTTCGTTTCTGATGTGTGAGCTTTAAGGTTGAGTTCGGCCTTCGTTGATGAGCTTCAAAGGGAGAGTTCGGCCTTGCTTCCGTCGAACTTTATTCCGCGGGGGAACTTTGCTCCGCCCTCGCTTGTGTCGAACTTCATTCCACGGGGGGCTTCGCTCCGCCCTTGCTTGTGCCGAACTTCGTTCCGCTGGGGGCTTCGCTCCGCCCTTGCTTGTGCTGAACTTCGTTCCGCTTCCGCGGGAGAACTTCTGCTCTCCATTTCTCTCCTAAGGGCGATTGGCATGCCCAAATGCTCTTCCTTAAGGCCGATTCCTCGCGTCCTCGTGGCGGGCTTGCTGGCAAAGTCTCCGCCAGAGGTTGTCGCACGTCCTGCATCATCTCGGCGGGGCCACGAACCCGTCCAGAACTGCCCTGCATCTGCGGTGGCTTTGGGGCCTGGGCTGCCGGGGCTGCAACTGGAGTCGATCGTCGAGTCGAAGCTCTCGAGGCATTTTCTCTTTGGGAGAGAAGGAAGAACGGATCTCCTGAGAGAGAGAAATCGTCGCCGAGCACTCCTTTAAGAACAAGGGAACCTCGGAAGGTTCAGGCCCTTCCTTCTAGCGCCAATCTGTTGGTGCAGAAACTGGTCGTCGCCGGAGGTTGCCAGAGTCGAGGCCGCTGAGGTCACCGCCGGGGACCTGCAAAAATAAAGTTCCGTCCGGAGCCGGTGGGGGGTGGCTCCGTCAGGACCCTCCGACGGTCAAGTCAGTTTTCGGCCAACAGGAATGGAGTGCTCGGAATGAGTTCCGGAGCTTAGAGAAGAAGAGGAGAGCTCAGAGAGACTAGAGGTCAGAGAGCTTAGCCTTAGTATATCGGAAGGGTCCTTTTTATAGCGGAGCTTGATGGTGACAACTACAGCTGCGTGCTGGCGGACCGCTCGAGGTTCGACGGAGTCAGTCTCACGGGATGGTGATAGCTATCGTCGCCTGACAGTGGGTCGCTATCGCCTGCGGCGGACTGATGGTGATGGCTGCAGAGCTTGCGGCGAACTGATGGTGATGGCTGCAGAGCTAGCCGAATGAAAGGTTGAAGGCCTTCGTCGTGTGCCCATTTCGAAGGAGTTCGGGCTCCTGAAGAGGAAGATTGGAGGGAGTTCGGCTCCCATAGGCATCTGGCTGGAGGTATGCAGCTTTCGGTAGGAGCTCGATCGATCGAAGTTCGGCGAGGGCGACCGCTGAGGAGTTCGGCCGGGCGATGACTGCTTGATAAGTCCGGCCGAGGGGGCGACCGCTGAGGAGTTCGGCCGATGGGGCGACCGCTGAGGAGTTCGGGCGCTGGGGGATCCCGTTAAAGCTCGGCCGCTTGGAGTCCAAGGAGCTCGGTCGCTAAGCAGTTCGGCCAGCTGAACGGGTTCGAAGGAGCTCGGATGCTGGGGGTTCCAGGAGCTCGGCCGCTAAGTAGTTCGGCCGGCTGGAAGAAGCTTGGGTGCTGGGAGTTCGGCTGAAGCCCGTCTGCCGAAGCTCTTCTGCGGCTACTGATTGCATTAGGCTGGGCATCGAGCTAGACTTCGGCTGGAGCGGAATTTATCCCCAACAGTTATTAAGGCAAATATGGAAAAAGTATACGACAGAATGTACTAAATGGATTTCATAACAAAGATGCATCCAATGTCCCTCAATCTCCATCCGGACAATGGATGCTCTACCGATTACTGTCATCTGGTGCAAGCTTACGGTGTCAAAATATAACTTCCAGAAGTTGGTATTCTTATCAACTGCAAACACATATTTGGTGGTCTATTAGCTTTAGGGCCAAGCGGATTCATAACCAGTTTCAGTGGCATATTGGTGATGGAAGTAAAGTCGGAGTCCTT
Organism: Cocos nucifera; assembly: GCA_006176705.1. NCBI lineage: Eukaryota > Viridiplantae > Streptophyta > Magnoliopsida > Arecales > Arecaceae > Cocos > Cocos nucifera. Next base: position 659,165 of record QRFJ01001372.1, on the reverse strand, counting down.
TATGACCCGTGGTTAACAAATACAACAATCAATCAACTAACGTATGTCAAGAGCAATCGATGGTTTCAGATCTGAACGACAGTCATAGTCGCTGGGATCTTCAAATATTGGAACATGCTTTTGTAATGGAGATGGTTCAACAGATTAAATCTAATCATCTTTCAAAGTACCACCATCAGGACAGAATTGTTTGGGCAGCCACTAGATCTGATTATATTAAAGCAAGAGATGCTTATGCAGTTCTTAGCAACAACCGGGAAAGAATTGAAACTCGTATCAATTCATCCTCTGCTATCAGACATCTCGCACCGTGCTGCTCCATTAGAATACTTCGCAATTTCTCATGTGCTTCAGGTAAGAAATCAACCAGCAGACGGGCTATCAAATCTGCTTCATGATTCTGACTTCAATTCTGTTCGTGTCATCCACCCACATCAGGATTTTTTGGTTTTGGCTGATACTTTTGGCATCTTTTTGTTTAGACATCTCCTCTGTTTTTACCTTTCTTTTTAGGTCTTCTGAACTCCCAACGTACACCTCCCCTACCACCACCCACCCCCCATCCCCAACACCAAAAAAAAGTCATAAAAATTGGTAAAAAGAAAAAGTTCCCATACAGTACATATCCTCTTGTTTTCCATACAGGTTTTATGGAAACCATGTTTCATACTTATCTATTTTAAAAACTCACAAGTCATCTTGTATAATTATCTATTTTTAAAACTCAGACAATCCTATCACTCCAAGAAAGCACAAAAAGAAAAAGGGGTAAACCGTGAGGCTAGATGCCCGACAAGCTCCCACTTCCGGCACGAAGAAGGATGATGATAATCTCCCCATCCCTACTTCGGTGGTACTCCGCTCCTCATTCGAGGGGAAAGAGAGAGAGAGAGAGAGAGAAAGAGAGGCACCACATGACCGACACGCGCCAAGCGGGCCCTCATCCATCGGCTGGAGAGCATTAAGCCTGCTCCAGAGGCGCTCAGCCTCAACATACTGAATTACTCGCAGGAACCATCGCAACTCTGGAACTTTTGGAACCCTCTGGGCCCCAAAACAAATAATTTGCACCAAAGAAAGCACAATGCCAAACATTACAACCAAAGAGTGGGAAAACCAACGTATATAACTGACAAAATACAAGAGGTAAATTAAACATATAATTAGACAGAATTATCCTCAAATTATGGCTCTTTCTAAATTATCGCAGCTTCTGTGACCCACCGACTGAAGTAGCAAAGCATCAAACAACAATTATTATTAGAATCCCTACCAAGCAAGATCATTTAACACATTTTGCAATTTTAAAAGAGAAATCACATCTAATTTGCACCGATCAAAGTAGACGCGAGTAAAACCCTCATTTCCTTATCTCAACATTTTGAAGTTGCTAGACTTAAATGACATACTACAATATACTCTTAACAGAAAGCTCATACAATAGACACTTTGAAGATAAACAAACCAAGAATGAATTCTATCGAACCTCAAAAAGAAAACTCATGCTATACAGGAGGTAAAAAGACTATACCCTCTGCTTTTAATCACCTGCAACAATACATACTTTGACATTAAATTGGTCAAAATCATTTCCTCTCCCTTTCTGGCATTCATAAACTGATGACAAATGATCCACATCTGGCTACCACTGATCTACTGATAGGAAGCCAGAGACCTGTCTTAGAACCAAAATGCATCCCGGTACAATGTCTCCCATAAAAACCGCTCCTTTATTTGATACCACCCCGACCAACACTACCGGACCGACTGGACCTGACCGGACAACAAACACGACTCCCCCAACTGACATTTGACTCGGCCCCATCTGCGTTGCTGGGCCACCATCCTCCAATGTCTGCACAGCCTGCAAGTTGGGTTCAACAAATCCTCTATTCCACCAACTTAAAAAATTGAACATAAGCCATTCATCTCAGGGATTGGTCATATGCACACAAGGAAAAGAAAATTGTAGATCTTAAACCATCTAACCTTTTAGCTGAAGTTGAATCCGCCAGATGGAACTTGGAGCTGCTCGTTGTTCCCAAAATGGAATCCAGTTTGAGCAGCATCGCCTGCAGGCATGGCATCATCCTCCTCCAACCAATATGTCTCAAGGATCTTCACAGCCTTCTCATAGATCTCAGTGTTGTCATGGCTCTGAAGATTCTCAATCTTCTCCAAACCCTCAGCTTCATCAATCATCTGTGCATACAAGTTCACACCCCCGGTTGTCCCCAAGTTCTTTTCAGCTTCACCAACCTTCAGGATGTTTTCAAGCCCTTCCAAACAAACTGTGACAATTCTTGGGTCAGGGCAAACGAGGAGATCACACAAGGGCTTGATACATCCCTGGCTCACTAGAAACCTACACCAATTCACCACAACCAACAATGTTAAAGTTAAAAGCTGCGTGAAACCTCCAGACATGAAAAAGTAACCGATAAATGTTTTTGTGGAGACAGCACATACTTTATTTGATCATGGGTGCCACCAGAAGTTGCATTTGAAATGGCCCATGCGGCCTCTTTCTTGATATCAAATTCAGCAGTCTGTAGCAGGTGCACTAAAGGACCAATGATACCGGCAGCAATCACAGCCTGGGATTCAGTCATATCAACTGTTCTTAGAATGATAAAAGACTTTTGATAGGGACGAAGAAAAAGGTTGTTGCACTAGATAGTTAATAATTCAGTGAAATACAGAACTTCCACATATTTAACTTCATAGTCAAAGTTCTCTCAAGAGATGATGATTACGTTTCTATAAGCACAAGAAGTGGCCTCTTGTCATGCCATCAAGCATATCGCTGGCATATCCCATGATATCAAAACGAAAATTGGTATCTAATCAAATGCCTCTCATTTTCATCCTCCGTACCTGTATCTGTTCCTTATTCCCTGCTGTGATATTTGATATGGTCCAGCAAGCTTCTTTCTTGATGGATTTCTTATGATTGTGCGTCAAGAGGCTCAGGAGGCAAGGAAGTGCTCGATGATTGATAACATACTGGAGAGAGGAAACAACATATTGTATTATGACATAGGATAATGAGAGTAGATGAAGAAGTACAACAACCCATATTCTAACAAAAATTTCTTCAAAGCAAAAATCCACACATTTGAATACAGCAAGCTAAGGTACAAAAAAGCTGGTCACAACTGAGGTAAAAATTCAAACTGAAGAACATGTATTTAGAGAAAGCTGATATGACAACGGTAGCAGAATGTGACATAATTACCATAAAGAAACAGCAAATTAAGCCAACTAAACATAAAAGTGAAACAAATTCCTCAGCAAATAAATACGGATTTACGAAAATATATCACCAATACATGAATGATATAAAAATATGCATTCATTGTTATGTTACACACAGCTAAAGTAGGCAAAATATGCTTACTTTCTGACTTTCAGATATTAACAGAATCAGAAGTAGGAAATGTATATAAATTCAGAGACTAAACCACAATTTTTCTGCAACACAATCATCTGATATGCAAGCGAAAAAAGTAAAACGTACCATCATTCTTCATTTCCAATAGACATCTCAGTTTCCAAAATTCACTAATTTCACCTTCCAAAAGAACTTCTCAGCTAAAGAGAGTGTCCACTTGTAACACAACATGAAGAAAAGATTAAAATAAAGCAGCAGCCTGGAGTCACTCCCAAAAGGCTAATTAGTACCTAAACATGTACCACATCTGATGCAAGAAATTTTGTTGCCATTACAAAGCAACTTAACATTTTTATGAATACTTCTAAAAAATTACAATATTATTCTAGTTTTCACTACACTAATTATCTAAAGGCAGCAACGAAATATCCCAAGCGGACAAATTATGTTGTAATCCCATTACAGGCCCATGAATTGCGGAAAGTAAGGTGACTACCAGAATTGCAAAATACACACAAGGTTTTCAACTGCAAGCAACATCATTACTTTGTGATTTTGCTGATAAGGACCACAACTTATTAAGAATTCTACTTTAGGACTTTGTTAACATGTACAGAATTTGCTCCACATTGATATTGGGTTATAATATAACTTCTTCATCACATCCACATTGGTGAATTCTATCCTTCTAAAGACATAGCAAATATTTAAAAAAAAAAAAAATGCGTGACCATATAGCTAGATGACATCTGCACATTTCGAACACCACCCATCTATGGTGATCACTTGGGATTATCCAATCATATTGGCATATAGGATCTGAGATGCATCTAAAGGGTGGCAGTGGTACACCAAAGAAACCCTAGATTTCAATGATGACATGCTTTCTGATTTACCCTATACTCTTTCTCAGGCTCCTGACCATGCAGCTGAACATTCATCTTGTTTTTCACACAGGCAACATGACCAGAAAGCTGCACATCTAAAGATCCCAAAACCTTGCATCTATCTTTATTTGCACACTATCAATAATCCTATCAGTCCAAATGTAACCATGCAGCCACAGGGTAAAGGCGACACAAACAAGTGCAAACCAAACAGGAAAATGATGCAACATAAATCCAGGCAAGCATCCACGTATGGTGATAAAGGGCATTGCAACTACCATTAGAAAGAGCATTCCAACTACCACATCTTTGAAAGGGAGAAAAAGGTTCCCAACAATGGTAACAAATCAACATGAAAGCATGTCATAAGCATAATAGTGAGGAATATCATATGTTTTATGCCAAATTATCATCATTCTGATTTGTCAGTAAAAACAACAAAAATACATCATAGTGAGGAATATCATATGTTTTATGCCAAATTATCATCATTCTGATTTGTCAGTAAAAACAACAAAAATACATCATAGGTACTCACCATACATGGTGCCCAAAATTCTATTTAGCAATTTATAGAGTAAATACTTGTCACAAGGCATCAAGCACAAGAGCGCAATATCAGAAAACAATGCAAAATGGTTGTTAAGATACCTGTGTCTGCACATCATCTCCAGTGACAATGTTACCAACAGTCCGAAGAGCTGGAATAAGCACAGAAGGTGAAGGATGCCTGAAAAAATAATAGGTTAAATTAATAGGACATTCACAATGAAGTAAAATTTCCATAAAAAGTTCCAAACAAATAAGTAATTCATACAGAAGCAGGTCTACGAGCCGAGGGATGACGCCCGCTTCAATTACCGCTTGGATTTTGTCATTCGTACCATCAGACAGATATGACAATGCCCAGCACGCATCAGTCAGGACTTCCTCATCATTTGAATGTATGAGGCGCTCAAGTGCAGGAAGAGCTGGCTTGACCTGATCCTCAAAAAAACACAAACCTTCAGTACAAGCACAGAACACGCTGCCAGATCAATAACAACAGAATCATACTACCAACATCCAGACCTGCTCAAAAACTGGTTGTGGCTTCCCCCTGCAAAAGTTCGATAGAGTCCATGTGGCGTTCCTCAGCATGGAAAGCTTCGCATGCTCATTCAACTGAGCCAGCAGTGGAATCAATGCGCCATTGGCCAAAACAAGATCACGGCATCTTGGGGAATCACCGGCAACGTTTCCCAAAGCCCATACCGCCTAAAATTCAGTACAGTATCACAGATAAGCTAAATTAAAAGCCACAAAAAATAAACTTATCTGGAGTTATCAACAAGTATATTTTATTTATTAAAAAAATTCCAGATTCTAAATATACAGATCCCTGTATACCTGCTCACGGACATCATCACTCGGGGAACTAAGAAGTTTAACAAATATCGGAACAGCCCCATGATCTATCACAACCTTGGTGTTCTCCGAGGTTCCTGAGGCGATGTTGGTGAGCGCCCAAGCTGCTTCAAACTGCCCAAATTACACCAAGCACAAGGATTAAAATAAATAAATCAAACAACAGCACAAAAAGTACGAGCAAATCAAATTCGTTTCGATAGAATAAATTCTGACCTGAAGTTGGGGAAAATCTTCCCTTGTAAGAAATTCCACGAAGCGGGGAACCACTCCAGCTTGGATAACCTCCTCAATTGGAGGGCTTCGTTCTTTTTTTTAAAAAAAATAAATATAACAATACAATTAAAACGATCGATTTCTCATAAAAAAACACAGATGAGAATATATTATTGAAGAAGAGGTGCCACGAAACCATCAAAACTGAGGAAAAAGAAAAATTTTGATCAATCCAATACCTATAGAAAGAAGTTTTCGGAACTGTGTGGTTGCCTCTAGCTGAAGCGCGCTGTCGTCCGAATAAACACCCGCCACCATAGCCGGAAGGCTCTCCAGCTGCGAATTCGAACCCGACACAGAAAAACCAGAAAGGACCGTGAGCTCCAAATCCAAAACCGTAGACCTACAGCTAGGAAAACCCTAGCAAACCCATCGGTCGGGCGGATCTCGCGATCCAGGATCCTAGAACTACAGATCAAAAGAGGAAAGTGGATCACCTTCTTCTCGAGGGCGGAAGTGTGGATCGAGGAAGGGGGAAAGGGCTGGGCCTGCATGCCCTCGCGGCGCTTCTTCTGGAGGCTCTCCTCCCGGCGGCTCTTCCGGATCTCAACCATGTTGTCCTCCCTCCGACGGCGGCCCTCCTCCGCATCCACCGCTACCTTATACTTGTTCCGGCGGACCTCCGCCCGCTCGCTCGGCCTCAGCGACATGGCTCCCGAAGCCGGAGAACGAAAAAGAGAGACCTAGAAGAGAAAGAAACACTAGACGAAGAAGCTGTAGGCTGAGGGCAAAACCCTAACCCTAGCGGAGCTCGAGAGAGAGAGAGAGAGAGAGAGAGAGAGAGAGAGAGAGAGATGCAAGGAGGAGGGGAGAAAGGGGCAATCGTTCCCTTTTTTTATAGGTTGAAAGTGACGCGACGAGGGACGAAAAAACCCTAGAAGGCTTGGAACTTTTAGATAATTTCAAGCAAAGGGACTCAAGAACTACACCAAAAAAGGCACCGAAGTCATATTCATGGAACATATGTGGGTCGCTGATTTTCTTCTGATGAAATAGTGTCGCGGGTGAAGAAGTGGGGGGTTTTGTAAGAGTGGTCGGTGGAAATTTCCGGATAACGGTGGATCGAATCACCGAAACGTGCTCTCGAGGCAGAGACTATTAACCTGCATCCGAACACGTGGCGTAAGATGACTGGCTCGCATTTGACTAAAGAGACGGTTAATCTAGGCAACTCTGAAATTACCCCCGTCGGAACCCAACCATAATATATGGGTCCCGCAGTATTTTGTGGTGGAATGGGCGAGTGAAGAAGTGAGTTTTCCCGCTAGGGATCATGAAAAACTAACGGCGAATATGGGAAGAGTCACAGTGTAGTGTTCTTTCGGCATAGAATAAGGTAAACCTAAACTAAGGACGTGGAGAGTGTTAATTTGCCTGCATTTTGATTCACGAAGCGGTTCACCTCGGGTAAGTTGCACCCGGTTCGGTTTAAATTTAACATATGAAAGGGTCATGGATGTAGGATTTATTTACGATACTACCACCGACAACGAAGGTGGGGAGGCTCGTCGGTTGGCAAGAGGATGGGTGGTGGAGGAGGTACCATTGAAATCCGGTTTTCCGGACCATAACCTCACTGAAGATCATCGTTGGAATAAGAGTATAATTGAGCCATATCAAATTAAATAATTAAAAATTTAAATTTGAGTTTGGCTTAATTTAAAATATTTAAATTTAAAATTTGACTCTAATTCGACTGAACTTTAACATTTGAAGCTCAAATTCGATTTGATAAAAAATAAGTAAAATTCAAGATCGACTCGAACATGAATCGAATCATACTCGAACTTAAAATCAAATCTTATCTTACTAATAATATTTATATTAATATATATATTATAAATAAAAATAATATTATTAATATATATATATATATATATATATATTCAAGCATGTTCACGAGCTTTTGGGTTGAATATTTTGCTATTCGAGCTCGACTCGAACTCAATAATAATTGAATCGAGTCGAACTTGAACTTGAATAGCTCATGAACAGTTCGATTCATTTGCAGTTCTACATTTGAATTATTAGACGATCAAGCAGTTATGTGGAGCAGCAGTCGGTGATGGAACTCTTGACTTGGATATAGTCATGAGGTAGGTCTCGAGTTAGATATTTTAGGATCGTGGTTTAGTGGGAAAATTATTTGATTAACCAGCCAAACTCCATTTAAAAAATAGTGAAGGATTTTATTTGGTCCTAAGCATTTTTAATATCATTTGATGATTAGTAGCTTCAGCTTAATTATACTAAGTTTAATGAACAAAGATACAGACCTCTCGTACATTTTCAAGATATAGATTCAACTAATTATAAAATAGGTACATCTTCCATTCTTCATTCAGTTTTTATGGGCAAAATGCAAATTATACGGTCATGTTTCTAAGAATATTATTGATATTCATATTTGCACAATATCATGTTGTTTGAAAGGATATAACCTTCCTATGTTTTTTTCCATAATTTGATTTAATAAGGTTTGTCAAGTTGAACCATAAAATAACAAGAAAAACAAGAAATTAAAAGGCCCTAGCCATTTGGGGCCATAGCATCTTTTATATAATTAACCCATGAATATCGTAGGATAGTACAAGCCTAAAATATATAATAATTTCATTTGCATACATGAAAACTAGAGCTTGTTCTAATCTAGCAAAGCAAGAAGTCCACTTGAATGAATACCCTGGATTTTAGGGCCAAGAATTGAACTTGAAATTAACAACATCAAACCTCTAGACATCTTCTTACCAAAAAAAAAACCTCTAGACACACCAAGAAAAGCCACTATGAATTTGTTATCAAACCATATAAACTAATCTTAATCTTGGTTATTATTACATGACATGTTTTTTCCCGTACTTTTTTGTTTTTTTTAAACAATCGATATTAACGTCTAAATAAGGGCTTGAAAGTTGACATGAGCCCCGTTAAAGTCCAATTTGTGAGTACAGCAGGCTGTAGGTAATAGAGGCAACCCACTTTGATCCTGGCCGCCTTATTTACGGAGTCCATGTCTCAGATCCCATGAATTCAAGTTGGGCTGGGTTTGAGCTGGGTCAGATCCATCCACAGGTCTGCATGTGATCGGCCTACATGCAGCCCATTTAACTTATTTAGATATCCTTAATTAGACTGTTGTTTCCCTTTTCTGCTAGAAAAATTAGATTGCCTTGGCATGTCCTGCATACCTGATCTTTATTTTTTTTGTTCTTGTAAGTTGGCAAAGCAATACGGCCACCACGTCGCCCCTTCAGCATGGATTCAGGTTTGACTTTTTGCACGAAAGAATGGTTGGTTTTTTTATATGATCTTAACTATTGGATCACACACAGCTTTCAAAGCATGCTATCAATTTCTTCATCTATGGAGCAAAGGAAGAGATTCGCTGTTCTTTGAAAGATGTATAAAATATGATCTAATGATTGAGGTGTTGAAGAAAGATCAATCATTCTTTCATACCAAAAAATACCAACTCCAACTCTTTTAATAGTACATGGATGGAAACATCAAAATACAAAATATTACATCAAGTGCAATTTTTTTTATTATTTTTTTATCCAATACTCGGTGAAAATTAGGGATGGCAAATATGATCCGACCCAATAATCCGATCCATATTCGATCCACCATAAATAGATTTAGATTTGGGTTAAACATGTTTGGATCGTAAACAAGTTGATGCGTTTAACCTTTTTATTATTCGGATCGGATTCAGGTTTCAAATGTCTAACATGTTTAACCCATTTATTTTTTGGATTGGATCAGATCAGGTTAGATAACCTATTTAACCTTTCTGTCTGGGGTTGGGCCGCTGGGCAAATTAATTCGGTATTGTCGCCTATCCGTGGGCCGTGACTCAGTTGCACGGATCCATGGCTTTAGTTCCTTTGGCTTTCATTCTTTCCCGTGATGCTTGTGAAATCCTAAGCTCTCTTCTCTCTGATTCTCTTCTTTTCCTCTTGCAGCTTGCTCTTGGCCGACCAAGTGGTGCCTCATTTTCTCATCGATCAAGCGACAAGGCGGCGACCTCTTTCTCCTTTTCGGTGCATTCAACTCTCCAGGGATCCTTCTCCTCTTCCTCCATCTATTTTGCCCTCATTCTCTTAGGCTCCCACTCTCTCGACCACGAGCCACCGTATTCTTGTACTATCAACAGAGAAGAGCCTAAAGGGATATAGATTTATCTATATTTGATCCATAAGGTAATAACATATCTTCTTGTTTCTCATTTTTATTTTATTTTTGGTTGATTTTTCTTTATCGTCTTAATCATGAGTCTTGAGTAATTTCATGCCTACAATCTATTTGTAGTTTTGTTTTGCAATGAGATATCTATTTTTGGATTCATGTTATTTGATTTTTTTTTATCGTCTTAGATCATGAGTCCCGAGTGATTTTATGCTTACAATCTGTTTATGATTTTATTTTTGAGAAATCTATTGTTTGAAGACCGAGGATTTGGATGTCTCTTACCTATCCTTTGATGCATATTTCTCTGCTTTTTCAAAAGGATTGGGCCAAGTTGGGTTGGGTTGGGCTAACAGATTGTGTTTTAAATAGGTTAAACAGGTTAGGTTGGGTTGGGTTGGGTTGGGTTGGACTAATAGATTCTATTTTAAATAGGTTAAACAGCTTGGGTCGGGTTGGATTAACAGGTTACCCATTTAATAAATAGATTAAATGGATTGGGTCGGATTACCTGTTTATTAAACATGTTAGGTTCAGGTTCTAAATTCTGACCTATTTAATAAACAGGTTAGGTTCAAATTTAGGATTTTTTGATATGACCTAACCTATTTATGACCGATCCAATCCGATTGCCATCCTTAGTGAAAATATGTTCGGCCCCAATGCTTCTTATGTACCCACCAAATGTATGCCTGCTTGGTAGATGATGTGGCCTTCTATTTTTGTTTTCAAAAAAAAATTCTAAAGAAGAAAAGAGATTTCGATGTATTACTCCTCTTTTTTTTCAACTTAATTCTCTTTTCTACCGGAAAAGCTATGGAAAAAGAAAGTTGCAGCCAATCCACTTGTGCGTGCGAATCAATGCCAAAAAACCTGCAAAGACAAGTTTACACTGACCGAAGTTGGCTCCGACGGGAATCTTCAAAGCTTAAGTTAGTAGGATGGACTGATCGAACAAAAATCTAAGAGCAAAGTAATAGAGATTGCTCTAAAAGTATTAGATGTATCCTCCAAACTGATCCGGTTACCTTTCTTTTATAGATATTGGAGTGATAACCGCTGAGTACGTGGGTCCCTTTTTTTTGGTGTAGTATGATCGTGGATGAGTAATTAAAACTACTTCCTAATTATCATTGCCCGCTCTTCTCGAGGGCAGTTTTGTAGGATTGATCGAGAGCCGGATAGGTTATTTGGAGAGCTTCCGTCGGTTAGTCGACTAATTTGGGGCCGATCGATCATCGATCGATTGGTTGATTTTATGCCGATAAGTCATCGATCGGCTATCTTTGTGTCCACTGGTCATCGATCGGCTCATTTTGTGCCAATCGATCATCGGTCAAAGGGCTTTAAGCCAATTATTACCTTAATGATTCTCGACCGATGGTTAGTCAGTCGGAAGAAACAATCACCGATTGTTGGTTGTCAGTCCGATTATCCATCAGATGGTCATATGTCGGTGCTCCTATTAATGTATCGATGGGACGATTGATGGATCGACGAGTGTTAACCTTTCGAACAGCCTTCTCAATGGCGATGATTGATTGGATGTTAATTATCGTCCTTCAACTAATTGATCAACAATCAGCTGGATTAATGGAACGTCGATCGTCGAGTCGATCGATCAGTGGTTCATTGAGTAACTCATCGACCATCCATTATCCATCATCGATCGTCAGCCGACGAACATCCATCGATGTTCGATGGTCTGTTGGCTGGGTTGGTGAGTCGGATGGCAAATTGACAGCCCCTAATAGTTGCCCCCCACTTTCAAGTTCGATGTAATGATTTTGTACTTCTCACCGAATGCAAGGAGTCGACGTATGGCATTGCTTTGAGCTTCATTTTGTCATCTGCCATTAATAATTGCCCATCGTCCAATAGTCGAATCCGAACTAACATCACCCGTCAGCTTTTGATTCATCTTTGCCAAACTAGTTAAGTTTTTCTAATTTAATCTAGATGAACGAAGTTCATGTATAAAAATTTTGGTTGATCGGTTGTCAGCTAATCATTAGTCGATTTCATGTAACTAATCATCGGCTAGTTTTTAACCGACTTAAAGTCAGTTTTCTAAGCAGCCAATACTTAGTCATTTGTTGAGATATTCATAGGTCATGGATAAGCTAACCTTGTATTGGTTTCTAACCGACTTTTAGTCGATTTTTTAACAATCAATACTTGATCATGACGATCGGGTGCAAGCCAACCATCCCTCGATTCGGCCATAGCCAATCGGTAAAAGTTGTGTTCTTTACTAGTTGGGGTAAACCAACAAGTTCACAACCAGTAGCTTAATACTTTTCTTTCTTTATTATTTCATAAGAAAGTTATGCATCGGTATTGCTTGTTGATCTATCAGTCGGCTATTTGAGTTGTAGAAGATAGTCTTCTCTCCGATCGATCGATTGTTATGTCGTAAGGGACCAACTTATCTTGATCAACTGCACCGATTGTTTAAGATGTGCTGACCCATAGTCTTCTTTAAAAGAAATACCGACTGATGATCGCCATCCATCAGTCGGTTGTTGAATCATGCTAACTATGGTATGCCGACCATCGGTTTGTTGTAACATTTAGTCGACGAAAAGCTTGTCCATTTTTTTATCAATGATCTTCTGTCGCTCGGGAGCGAATGGTCATTTCTTAGTCGATTCTTCTTTGAATGTTGCCCTCTCGGCCCTTGGTCACCCAGAGATCATGTTGATCATCCCGATCGTCAGTTGATTTGGATGAATCTCCTCCGACACTAGTGGTTGATCGACATGAGGCTGGATCGAGTGATCGAACCGAAACTTAGCAAGAAATTCTTATCAAATGAGAGCTTCGATCTCATCCTTCAACTGGAAGCATAATTCAGTAACGTGCACTACTATAAAAAGAGCTTACGGTGCATACTATGGCAGTGATTTTCGAAATCGCTGTAATAGAGTCTACGATAGTGGTTACAAAGAATCACTACTATAGGTCCGACCTAAAGCAGCGGTTCTTTGTAACCGCTGCAATAGGTTTGATATATGGCAGTGGTTAAAAAAATCACTGCCATAAGTCAGACCTATAGCAGTGGTTTCTTGTAACTGCTGCTATAAGTCGATCTATGGCAGCAATTATTTATAACCATTATCATATATTTTTTTTTCTAAATATTATATAATTTTAAAATTTAATGTCCATCTTTATCGTTCATTATCTAAATAATTATTATTAGAATATCATCACAAAAGATCACCTTGATCCGATGGTCCTAGCTTCATCGATCAAAAAAATTTAATTTCAACGATCACGAATAACGATGCGATGATCTGATAGATGAATATCTTCGATAGATTCGAAAATCTGCAACGATGATCTTGGTTATGTTTGCAGCGTACTATCAAATTTTTACTTTAATCAGATATCGTTATCTTTGTCAATTTAGTATAAGTTAATTACGACCATTAAATAATAAATAAGTGATCAAAGGAGCAGACGGTATTCGATTATGAGATAATTTTTTTTATAAATAATTTTGGCTACTACTTTAATTATTTTTTATGGTGGTGATTATAAAATTTAACTCGTAAAATTAAGAACGATCTAAAACTATACATCGCCTGATAACCATTTTTAAACTCCGTTGGTTGTTATGCTCATGCTTTACAATATTTGCTTAATGTGAATAGTTCATACAAAAATAATTTAAATTTTACTATCATTTTCGTATAAAATGATTAAAATTATAATAAAAATTATTTAACTAAAAAATTATCTCGCAATGGGATGTCGTTTAGTCCTTTGATCGCTTATTTCTAATTTAACGATCGAAATTATTTCATACTAAATTGATCATGATATCGATATCCGATTGAAATAAAATTTTGATAGTATACTACAAATATCACCGAGATCATCATTATAAATTTTTATACAGATCGAAGGTCTTCATCTATTATATCATTACATCGTCATTCATGATCGTCGAAATTAAATTTTTCTGATCGATGAAGCTAGGGCCATTGGATCGAGGTGATCTTTTGCGATGATACACTAATGATAATTATTTAAATAATGAATGATAAAAATAAATATTAAATTTTAAAATTATATAATATTTAAAAAAATTTAAAAAAATTATTTTCAATCTACGATAGCGGTTACTGAAAATCGCTGCCATAGATTTATGGTAGCAGTTAAAAAACCACTATCGTAGATCTATTATAGTGGATTCCAGTAACCACTGCTATAGATCTAGGACAGTAGTTCGAAAATCGATGCCGTAGGTTAGGTTAAAAATCTCTAAATTTTTCTTTCCTTCCATGCGCGTGCTCTCTCTCTCTCTCCCCTTCTCTCCATCGTCGGTGAGACTCCTCCCAAGTCCTTCTCCCCGATCGGCGTCGCCCCTCCTTTCCTCCTAACCAACCCCACCTCTTGGTGCCCCCTCCTCCCTTTTCGCCTCCCCATCTTCGACAGTCGCTGCCCCCTGCCCGTGCCACGTCACCCTCCCTCCCCACTCATCCCCCTGCACCGACCCCTCCCGACATCTTTGCCCACCCGCATTCCGTCAACTCCCGCCCGTCCCACCCTCCGTGCTGCCCTTCCATCACGATCGCCATCCGCCCCATGCCCTCCCATCCTCGCCACCACCACCTCTGCCCTCCTCGACCGCCACCCTGCCATTCCCATCCCCTGCCGCTGCTGCCCACCCCCTGCCCTCTCCATCCCCGACCGCCGTCGCCCTTCTCCTGCCTCCCCATCCCGACGCCCCCCTGCCCTCCCCATCCCCGACCGCCCACCCCTATCCTACCCATCCCCGACTGCCATCGACCCTGCCTTCCCCATCCCCGACCACCCATCCACTATCCTCCCCATCCCTGGCCTCCCATCACGGTGCTCCTCTGGGCCCCCTCTCTCTCTCTCTTTCCTCTTTCTCTTTCTCTCTCTTCTCTATCTATCTCACTATCTTACTCTTGTTTCGCAGGTTACCTCTAGCGTCATCGTCGATGATCCTCAGAGCTTTCGATGCGACCTCCTCTCTGTAACCACTGATATAATTATTATTTTAATTTTATAGTATTATTTATTAATCATTGGACTAGATCTGTCAATGGATCGGATTCAAATCGAAACTTGGATATTCAGATTTAGATCCAATTTTAATTATTGGTACCAGACCTGAACCCGAATATCCGACGGATCCATACTTGAAGTACCAGACCCAGGCCCTATTGGATTCCGGGTATCCAGACCCAATTTTGGGATTCAAAACTGAGAAAGAAAGAGGGAGAGAGGGAGGGAGGGGTTCGGCCTCGCCATCATCGCCGATGAGGCAAATTGAGAGAGAGAAAGAGAGGGCGGGAGGGGTTTCGACCTTGCCGGCATCATTGGGAGGGAGGAGGTCCAGCCTCGCCGACGAGAGAGATCGAGAGAGTAAGAGAGGGAGGGAGGGGTTCGGTCTTACCGTCGTCGTCGGTGAGGGAGATCAAGAGAAGGATAGAGGGAGGGAGGGGGTTCGTGTCGTATCGATAGGCCATGCCATACCGTGCTATGTCGGTAGGTCATGCCATACTGGTAGGCCGTGTCGTGCCTTAGACCGTACGGTGTCGGTAGGTTGTGCCGTGTCGTGCCATGCCATGCTGGCCACTAAGAGGACCTTCAGTCACTAAGAGAACCCCCATCTTATTGCTTTTGTCTATTGCATTGTATAGCGATAGACTCGTCAATTGATTAGTTTACATAATCTTTGGCATCCGTATATTTATATGTAATTGTAGAGATGGTACCTAGGCATATCTTTGATTATTGCTCAACATGTTATATTGGTTAATATTCATTAACGTTGTCGATCATGATAGCACCGAAAAGCCATCTAGCTTTCATCCTTGCCTCTCGACGGGTTATGCAGAGTTCAACATCTGAGAAGCAATCGAAGCATACTCCAATCACCTCCGCATCAACTGCTCAAGGACCTCCACCACCGACATTTACTCCACAGACGGTATCTAGTCCACCGACATCTGAGCCTTCACCATCATCCACATCTCCAATACATGCTACTCCACCGACATCTAAGTGTACATTTTTATTATATTATTTATTTATTTTTTATATAGTATTTATATACTTATATATTTACATAACATATTTTCATTGTAGGTGTATCATCCAGTCAGACATTTTGCGGTCCCACACATATGGCGCATGTGTGGAATCGCTAACATCGGGTGATGGTGCAGTATGATGCAGAGGAGAGGCTAGTAAGGGAGATCGCGCGAGAGATGCATTTCTTTTTTGGAGTGCTTGTGAGATGGTCAGACATTATTTTCGTAGAGCTCAGAGACTGATGATTAATGGACGATGCTATCAAAGATCGGGTGTGGGAGAAGATTTGAGTAAGTGCATCTTAATTATATTTATGCATTTTACATGTTTACACTATATTTGATTAGAATAATTTTGTAACTAACTTTTGATAACTTTGTGTAGAAAAAGTACGACTTTCCTGATCATGAGAGGACTCGGATGTCCGACTAAAAAAGATCAATTATATTGGGACTACAAGGTCAAGCTCTATAGAGGATGGCTCGAGCACTGATGAGATACTTCAGAGGAGCTTGTTCCTTGGATATAGGACTGTCCTTCAAGTCAGTGGAAGAGGATGGTTATACATTCGAGGAGCCAGGAGTTCGAGATAAAATTATTAATTTTTTAATTTTTTAAAATATTTAAAATTATATTTAAATATTTTTTAAATATTTATTATTTATTTGAATACTTGTTAGGCTACCTTCCGTCAGAATCGGGAGAATCGGACAACTCAGGAGTATACGCACACTCTCGACCGTGAGTCTACGGCCAGTCGTGTACATAGAGAGGTAATAAATTCTAAATCTTACTACATAAATTAAATTGATATTTTTTTTTATATTTCTGATAAACTGATTCATTGTTATAGCTGATGAGAGATAGAGTGATGTTCAGTCATAGCGAGATCTTTCGATCCAACCGTACGGATAAGAAGAGCAAGCCGATGAATGCCACGATCGAAAGAATTTTTGTAAGTATTAAATATATTAGTATATATGATTAGTATTATAGCATTTTTTATAAAATTTTATTTAAATTTATAATTATAAGATCAGTTAGATGTGCTCGCGAGTGAGGGTCCGGATACCTCTGGCCTCCATGACCATCTGTCTCAGGTCTTGAGGCTTGAGTACTCTAGGAGGATCCGATGCATGCCCAGAGACATTGGCATGGGCAGATCATGCTGCGACGCAGGCAGATCAGGCTGAGGAGCATGCATCTCATCTAGAAGGCATCGTGAGAGACATAATGTCGATGCTCAGCATGCATTTTAGAGGTACCTTCATGGGCTTTGAGGATATGTTGGCCCGCGTTCCAGCTCAAGCTCCTCCAGCTCTGGCTTCGACTCCGACTCCAACTTCAGCTTCGACTCCAACTCCAGCTCCGGCTCCAGCTCGTGCTCCATCTCCCGATGATGATGATGATGTAGATTTAGGAGACTTTTAATTTTTTTTTAAAAAAATATTATAATAAATTTTATTCGATAATAAAATTTTAGCATTTTAAAAATATTTTTATATTTATAATATTTTTTTTATATTATATATATCTGCATTTATCAGGTAATATATATAAAAAATTAAAAATTTTATATTTTTTTAATTATTCAGAAACTACGGCAGCGATTTTACAACCGTTGTCGTAGATGTGCTAACTACAACCGTAGGCGATGTGTCAACCACTACATAGACCTATGGCAGCGGTTACATAACTACTTTCATAGACAAGTCTATGGCAGCAGTTTCATAACCGCTGCCATATATAAGCCTAAGACAACAGTTTAAAAATCACTGCAATAAGCACTCTATGGCAGCGGTTTTCAGAATCGCTGTAACAATCGCTGTCATAGATCTACGGTGATGGCTGCAGTAGCAGCAGTTAGCTAACCACTACCATAGTCTATAGCAGCGATTTTTTTGGTTACGGCAGCGATTATAAACTGATGCTCTAGCTCTATTCTATAGTAATGGTAGCCATAGTTGCAATGAAATCGACCATACTTTCTCTTGTCCTTACCTCAGTTCTTCATCGGCGGGGGTTGCCGAAGGTAATTCTCTCCTTCAATCTCCATCAAGATTTGCACATGTGGGGTGGAGAGGGGAGTGTAAGTGTCATACCGACTCTTCATATTGATCGGCACAGGGCTCAGTAGGAAAGACGTTGCTTCTTTGTTCGGAATGGGTCGGTTGTGTCCGACTTCTTTTGACCCTCTTCGTTTTGTTGCTGCTGGTCAGAAATATCTTCTTCTACGTGAATGTATTTATCCACGCGCTCCAGAGTTTGGCATAAGTTCTGGGATGGTTCTTGTCCAATGAGTAGGTGAACCGGGAATCCCGCAGATCCTACTTCATGGCCAAGATAGCCACGTCCTCATTGAGGTTTCGGGCCTCGAGCGTGATGGTGTTAAAATGCGTCACGAAGGCTTGAAGAGTTTCTCCCTCTCCTTGCTTGATCAAGAAGAGAATGTTGGAAGTTCGCAGCATCCTTCTGCTAATGCTAAAGTAAGCCACAAAGAAGTCCTCAAGCTGTCTGAAAGAGTTGATGCTTCTCGATTGAAGTCCGAAAGAGTTGATGCTTCTCGGCTGAAGCCTAAAAGAGTTTATGCTTTCCTACTGAAGCCTGAAATATCAAGCTCGAGTAGCTTTCCGTAGGATGGCCGGAAAGCTGATGCACATGAGCGCGTCATTCGCCCCCAAGATTATCAAGAGAGCTTTATAGCTCCGGAGATGATCAACTGGATCGGTAGAGCCGTCATACGATTCCACCTATGGCATCTTGAATCGTGATGGGATCGGGTTATTCAAGATGCAGGAAAAAAAGGAGCTGCTTGGATACGAAGACCGTCCGAGGACCTTCCTATCGTATCCTCCTGGATTCAGGCCAGTCGACGATCAATTTTCTTGAGCCTCTGCTCATAGTTATAAAACTGCGGCTGACGAGACATACCCGGGATTGATCCTTCTGAGGAACTGGTGGAGGACATGGTCGAATCTCGTGGCCATTTCTTCTTGTGCTGACTCTGGCGGGAAGATAAGGAAATGGAGCGTTGCGATCGATAGATGGTTCCTCACAAGCGGCGAGGAGATGGAGCCTCCATCCGATAGGAACGTCGAGATATTCGCTTCGGTGAGGAGGTGGTGGAGTGCCTTGAGATGCAGCGACTGTGCCTAGACGATATTGCCTGCATCACTAGGCCTTCCACCACTGCATGCGGCTGCTGTTGGAGATCGTGAACAACCTCCGTCAGCATTCGGACCTGCTACATCAATGCAACTAGTTGTTGGGCTTGTACATCCGTCGTGACTGCTAGATGTGAAGAGCTTGGTTCCGCCACTAACGGTGGTGGATGGAAAAGTACCTCTCGTTAGGATGATTGTCTGGCGGAGCTGAGCGAGTTGCGAACACGCATTTTTACCATCGTAATGGTTGATAAAGATTTACTAATCATTTTTTATCTTCTCCTTTCTAGCGCGCCAATCTATTGCGGCCAATTCACCTGCGCCTATGAATTAACGCTGAAAAACCTACAAAGATAAGTCCATACTGACCGGAGTTGGCTCTGGTGGGGAACCTCCGATGCTTAAGTTAGTAGGATGGACTGGTCGAACAGGAATTTGAGAGCAATGTAATAGAGATTACTCTAAAAATATTAGATGTGTCCTCGAAACTGACCAGGTTACTTTTCTTTTATAGGTATCGGAGTGATAACCGCTGAGTACGTGGATGAGTAATTAAAACTATCCACTAATCATTATTGCCGCTCTTCTTGGGAGCGGTTTTGTAGGACCGATTGAGAGCCAGATGGGTTGTTTGGAGAGCTTCCGTTGGTTAGTCGGTTTATTTGGGGTCGATCGATCGATTGATTTTGTGCCGAGAGGTCATCGATCGATTATTTTTGTGTCCATCGGTCATTGGTCGACTAACTTTGTGCCAATCGATCGTTGATCAAAAGGCTTTAAGCCGATTGTTGCCTTAATGATTCCTGACCGACGATTAGTCGGTCGGAAGAAGCAATCATCGATTGTCGGTTGTCAGTCCAATTATCCATCAGATGGTCATATGTCGATACTTCTATCAATGTGTCGGTGGGACAGTTGATGGATCGGTGAGTATTAACCTTTCGAACAGTCTTCTCGATGGCTATGATTGGTCGGATGTTAATTATCGTTTTTCAATTAATTGATCAACAATCAGCTGGATTAGTTGAATATCGATCGTCAAGTTGATCGATCGGTGGTTCATCGAATAACTTATCGATTATTCATCGTTCATCATCGATCATCAGTCGGCGAACATTCATCGATGGTTGGTTTGTTGGTCGGATTGACGAGTGGAATGATAGACAGCCCCAATAGCTGCTTAGCACGGAAAAGGAGGAAAAAAATAGTACGTACGGATCAAACTTGGCAAGTACTGCTTGTGATATAGAGCCGCTGCACCAGGGAGAGGAAATAGTTAGAAAAAGCGTGCAGCAGGGGCACCATATAATTGATGAGATGGCTATGGCCACGTTCCTTTGTCAGTTTCTTGGGAAATACTATCTGCCCCGCGCGCACGGTTGAGAATGAGCTACATCGCATGCACGAAACTAGACTGCAGTGCCCGAAAAAAAAAAAAAAATTTCTACTGAACCTGCATGGGCACCAATCACCGCACGTGATGCATACGAGCTGCCACACGCGCGGTGCAGAAAAAGATGCATGCTATGGCCTTGGACCCCTCTCCTTTCTAGCCCATTCTCGGTTCACGTGCCTTCCATCTACAAAGCAAGAGAGCGAGCAAGTTTCTTTCCTTTTCTTTTCTTTTCTTCTTTTTCCCCTTTTAGGATAACATGTGGTCGACTGGATGTATCGCACATAGCCCTAGTTCCCCTCGCTTATCCTGTATAGATAAAATATGATCGAGATCGCCGACTAGCAGCAGAGGTTAAAACTTGAGCCACCATCGACCATAACCTCCGACGCTCAAAGGCACATGTACTGGCATAAACCACCCCCAAGGTTCGGTTAGGCTGATTATCCTGTGAAATTACCCCAAAGGTAATTTGTCGATCAACACTTGCCCCCAAACTATTATAATGCCTCGTGATAAACCAACTGCAGGAATCATATAACATTCCAACGAGGCCCCATAAACCGTTGAATCCAATGGATCGCGGAATAATCAAGGCGAGTTTCAAGAAAATAACAAACTGACGGACTGTATCGTCTAACAAGTTGTTTAGTGTAACATCGGAAGGAGGATTTAGCCGCCCCCTATAATAACTTCATGGAGAACAGGAATAATGAGCTGAAGGGGATGACTCGACGGGCGAAGCGCTGGTACTAGAGGAAGAGTCACACTAGTAGGGCCAATATCACCGGAATTATTAGCACCTAACTTGCATTGTAACCGATGAACAAGCGTTTCATGGGATAACTGATTTGCACCATCCTCTTGGCCTTTGAGATTAGATCTGATAATCCTCATGCTGGGGAGATATTAATTACACTCATTACGGACTCCTGTCCTGGGGAAGCACTACTTCAGAGGAAACAATTTCACCCACCGGTCTCCATACTTCTTTATCCAAGGATTACACTTCCACTTTCAATACCTGAATCCTCTTCTATGTTACGTTGTGGCGGTGACGATGACCCGGGTGAACCGTTATGCTTAGCAGACAAAGTTGGTGATCATTTTCTTTTATCTTTGCCTCCTGCTTTATCAACATAATACAAAGGTTCACTAAAGACCTCCATAGCCTGCGGCTCCAAATGCTCCTCTTGACATTTAGTAATCAATTGAGAAAATTTGGATTTCGAAGCTGACACCATAGTCTCTCGAAGCATAGAGTGTTGCTTTGGAGGAGATCTCGAAGCGGGCTTCTTAGGTTGTAACCAGTTGCCAATAGGATTAGGTGTGGAAGATTTTCTGGATTCACGTAGGATCGACCGGAACCCTGGCCGCTCTAATTCAGAGGCCTAGGATAGGATAGGTTTACGATCAGTACTGTGGCTGACGGAGCAAGCACATGATTCCATGGTCAATCCAAGATGTCCACGCACATAACAAATCTCAGGTAGATGAACTGCTGCCAGATCATCGATTCATGGGCATACATGCCGAGCAACATCCACACTCGTGCATAACCCAACCGAGTTGATTACGTAGCCTAGTTCAAAAGCATTAGGTGTTTAGCTGCTAATCAGAAATTATATACTTCCTTTCTCCTATCTCCTTACCTTATGGATAAGACTTCTCCATTTATTTGATTTTTTTTGGATGGCGAGCGCATGGGACATCCGATCCAAAATTTTATTCGAAGAACCTAGACGCCGACATGTCACGGTATATAGAGCCACATCAAACTTAATGCGGCCATTCTCCCCCGCTGGCTCGCACGACCCTGCACGCTGAAGGATGTACGGAATGATTGCGCAGGGGGACATATAATCGAGAATTTAATTGAAAAAACCTGGATGTCTACGATTCGCTGCGTAGAGCTTCAAGGCAGCGATATCTGTTGCTACATTACTGTAAAATTTAAAATTATAATAAATAATTATATATAAAAAATATAATATAATAATTTATATGATTTTTTTTGTTTTTTATCCATGCCTACGGATGAAGATGGGAAAAAAAACTTCAATATATCAAAAAAAAAAAATTAGAGTATAAAAAAAATATATGGGGCTCAAATACTAAAAGACCGTACGTTCTTGCTAACGAGAGGCATGATTTCGGTATATTCAGTCATTAAATTTTTTTTTAAAAAAATTAAAATATCTAAATAAATTAATTAAAATATAAAATAAATATCATGCATCACATCAAATTTAAGTCATACTCAATAAATCGATTGCCATCTTGACCTGAATTCCATCCAGCTATAATATAAAATTAATGAATTCATCTTCATCTCCTCTAATGATATCTCTAAGATTGTGTTTGGTACATTGCCAGAGATGTGGATTACTTTTAAGATAGATTATCATCATTATATTACTAATAATATTAATTATCATATTTGGTACATATAAGTAATATTATGATAAAATTAGTAAAAATTTTGATTGATATATTTGATATGATAATTAAATTATCGATAATATAAAATTAAATTTTTAAAATGCCTTTCGTAATGTTGCTTTTCTTT
Organism: Cocos nucifera; assembly: GCA_006176705.1. NCBI lineage: Eukaryota > Viridiplantae > Streptophyta > Magnoliopsida > Arecales > Arecaceae > Cocos > Cocos nucifera. Next base: position 635,812 of record QRFJ01001372.1, on the reverse strand, counting down.
TTTTCTAGTGAGAAATAAAAATAGTACATACCAAACACAACCTAAAGATCTAGCTCAGCATCTCAAAATACAAACCAAGTCCAAATGACACTTGGACTTCAAAATGATAAATGGGTTGGTAATCATATCTATTGGATTATTTGCCGTGGGATCTTCTTCGGTGAAATAACTGCTTGTGATATAACATCTAGAGTGAAATAGTATCTAACATCAATATGTCCAATCTTCTCATGATACATCTAATTTTTAATCGGATGTATGATGCTGGTACAGCTAATTATCACTAGTCAAGTGGCAGCATCAGCGAAATCATTGATCTGATGATATACTAATAATACGGTGACTACCGATTATTGAATTCAAATTAGTTAAATACCAATCTAGAACTCTGACTAATTTGTATCAACAAAATACCAAGCTACAACTATAGATTTACTATTTTATAGATAGGCCACTTTAGTAATTTACCGTCTTCACAGCCATGTCGATGGGCTCGATGGCTTGCTTAAGTCCTATTATGAAATAAGATCGATTTTTAGCTGTTCTACGGGTTTACAGCTTAGGTAGCGATTGGTAATACATTGCCCTAATTATCTTTATTCTATTTCAAGATTTCAATCATGCGCGAGAGCATCTTTATGCCGAGATTGGGTTATCATTGATCTCGCCAGTAATCAGCAATAGCGTTAACATTACCTCAAGATGAGATCGATTAAAAATTGATATGCCAATGCAATATTCAACTCAGCATCGAAAAGAGTTCAGAACTCTCTAATTTTGATACAGCTATCCTCTAGCTATACTATAGCCAGTCTCCATATAAGCTAACGACTTATAGCTGCCACCAAACTAGCAAGTTTGTTACAATAAATTAACGGTCTAACAAACTTCAAACGACTTGAATGGCTTAAGAAATTTTTTTTTATAAATAGAGGGACAGGATATCCTTTTAGAGGTAAGCACAAGATTTATAGAGTCAATACTCTGCTAAAATTTATCCTCAACTTCCGTACTTAAAAAAAAATCGAATCATAACATTTTTCATTCAAACCATCTTTTCTCACCTTCTAGCTTTTTATTTCCACTATTTATTCTCAAGGCCTCAGCTGCATCGGAGAATTCTAAACTGAAGGATATTCCATCGATCTTTGAGACTTCTTTGCAAATTGACTCATGATCTACATCGACTCAACTTAGATCAGCTCTCCAGCATGAGCTCTTTTCGACGACCTAAAATCTTGCTACAACATATGGTATTTTGACAATCATGATAAATAGTAATCACATCTTACTATAAGCCAAAATCACCAATCAAACATTGCAACTAAATGACCACCTTCATTATATCTGTCGCTACCATTTATATAAAGCCACAAATATACATGCTATTAATCTCAGGATCTTAGTTCTGACATCAATTTATTGCAAGATTATTTATTAATTAATATATAATTTAAAATAATAATAAATAATTATATATATATATATAAAAATATAATATTTTATGTAGTTTGGCTTTTAGCGGCTATAAAGATGAAGAAAAATTTTACTATATCAAAAATATAGAGTACAAAAAGTATGTGATGGTTTAAATAATAAAGAATAATTTTTTTAATAAAAAATATGATTATAATAAATATATATATTATAATTATTAATTTTTAAAATAAAGATAAGAAATAAAATATTTTTTAAAAAATCAAGTAAAATTTAAAATAAATCACATGCGTAGCATTCGTCCTACAACTGAAGGATATACGGATGGATGGCGCACATGGACATCTAATCGAGAATTCAATTCCAAGGATGAAGACGCCGACACGTTGCCATGTAGTGCCCCATCCAAGTTAAATTAGCCGTGCCCCCTGACGGTATGGCTGATGCCTCCCCTCCACCCCTACTTCCCTTGGGCGAATCCATGTGGCAAAGCTTTGGAAGGAAAGCGGGGATGGGAAGCCAAAAAGAAAAAAAATGTGTTGCGATCCGTGAAGCTCAACACGGTTAACATGCCCTGAATAGTTTTCAACACTTCTTTGATAATATACTATAAAATATATATATATATATAAATGATCGATTTTTTCTTTTTAACCGTAGGTCTTGTGTCATGACTCATGACGTCATTATTGTATTCGATGCATTTATGCTTAATGTGCCCTCTTATGAATGAATGCTATTTATTTTCTCTCAATGTTTTCTATTTAAATTTTTTTTTTTTTTTTTGAAAGCAAAGATCAGATCACGACCTCATCATTTCATTTAGTAAATAAAAGTAATATTTTTATCCTAATAATTTAAGATAAAAAAGAGCATTATTATGTGGCCAATTTTATCAACAACAATAAAAAAAAAAAGAAAAAAATAAAAAAAAATTATTGGCACCGCTGGCATGCTTTTTGGAAATTGGTTGGAATCCTAATATCAATGTAATTTGTGTTTTCTCTTCCTCATGAAAAAGGGTTTGTCCATGTTTATACGTATAAACATACTTTTCCATCGTCAGATCATTCTAACACTAACATTCAAATTTTAATAAAATAAATGATCGATTTGATGGTGAAAAATCCCGTTCACATATATAAAAGGAGCTTTTTAAAGTCCAAAATTCTATAAAAAATATAATTTATGATATAGGCATAAGTATACTAGTATAATATATTTTGGGGACAAATCCCGCTCCTGCCAAAGTCAGATTCGGTGTCCAGCCTGATGCGACCGATAGCAACGAAAGAGCTTCGGCGACGCGTCTTAGCCGAACTCCTACATCTAGCCGAACTCCCCAGTAGCCGAGCTCCTTCATACGCCTAGCGGCCGGACTCCTCAAGCAACCATTCTCTCAGTCGGCCGAGCTCCTTCATACGCCTAGCGGCCGGACTCCTCAAGCGACCATTCTTTCAGTCGGTCAAGCTCCTTCGGACAACCAACGCCCGAACTTCTCTGCAGTCGGCTGTGGGCCGAACTACTTTTGATTGCTCATTCGCCGAGCTTCAGTCAAACTCCTGCAAAAGCCGAACTGACTCCGCATCGGTACAGTCAGGTGCCTGCGGGAGCCGAACTCCCCTAAAGCCTCCTTTCGGGCCGAGCTTCTATGGAAGCCGGACTTCTTACAGACTTCTTCAATGGACGAGCTTCTCAATGGCCGAACTTCCTACGATGAATTCCTGCAGGCAATCTCGCTACGGTTATACAACAATAACGATCGGCTTTTATCAGTAATAACGATCGGCAATAATGATCGACAATAACGACCGGCATTAATCAGGACAGTTATGACGCCCATTAACCAAGGGGGTTACAACAAGCTCCCTCAATAAAAGGACCCTCCGAATACACCTACGCCAGGTTCTGAAAATTCTTTTCTCTTCCTCCATACTCTACCGAGCATTCCATTTCTGTTGACGGAAACTGACTTGAGCGTCGGAGGGTCTTGCCGGAGCCACCCCCCACCGGCTCCGAGCCAGACTTTATTTTGCATGTCCCCGTCGGCGACCTCATCGGCATCAACTCCGGCGGACTCCGGCGACGACCAATTTCTGCGTCAACAGATTGGTGCTAGAGGAAGGGCCTTACCGGCAAAGATTCTCTTCTTAAAGGAAGCCAGTGTTCCTTTGTTCTTAAAGGAGTGCTCGAGAGATCTTTCTTTTTTTTAATTCAGACCCCCTTTCAAAGAGAAAAGATGCCCCCAGGAGAGCCTCCACTCGGAGATCGGCGGCCTCCGCGGCCCGATCTCGTTCGAATCCATCCGCTCCAGCTCCAGCCTCGGTGACTCAGGCTTATTCCGTAGCCCGACGATCGACGGCCTCCGCGGCTCGATCCCATCCGGGTCCGTCCGCTACCTCTCCAATCCCGGCAATCCAGGCCACGGTAGACGCTGAACAGTTCAACCTGCTCGTCCAGCAGGTTCGTGGCCTCACTGAGGCAGTTCAAGCGGTGCAAGCCATGCACCAGCAAGCCGCCGTACCAGTCCAACCGGTGCCGGATCCTCCAGAGCCACGTTATCCAGTCCAGAGGCAATCGACATGGGCTACCCAACCTCCAATCCCCGGAAAAGGAAGGCAATGGAAGGAGAGCCCTTTTTCGGACTGCAGCTCGTCCTAGGGAGAAGCTTTTCATCCGATCAGCAAGAAGACTTTAGAGACAAGAGATCATGAAGATCTTCTGGATCGAAGGCTCTTGGAAATGAGCCGACGGATCGAAGAACTCCGCCACGCTCCTCCCTCATATGGTAATAAGATCCGAACCGACCCTCCATTCTCACAGAAAATTATGCAGGAAGCAGTCCCGCCGAACTTCAAACTCCCACAGTTTGAGAGCTATGATGGGACTACTGACCCGGTCGACCACCTGGAAGCCTTCCGGACGATGATGCTGCTTCATGGTGCGCCAGACGCCATCCTGTGCCAGACTTTTTCCTCTACTCTTAAAGGAGCCGCCAGAAACTGGTATACTCGGCACTCAAGCCGAGTACCATCCTATCATTCGACCAAATGAGTCAACAATTCGTGGCCCACTTCGTCAGTAGTCAGCGTCCACGCCGAAGCTCGGACTCCCTAATGGCCATCAGGCAGAAAGAAGGGGAATCCATCCGAGCTTATGTTACCCGGTTTAATGCTGCTGCATTGGAAATTCGGGATTTGGACCAGTCTGTCGCGATGGCCGCATTCAAGGGCGGCCTTCAAAAAAATAACTTGCTGTTCTCCCTGGAGAAAAGGTATCCTTGGGACTTCGCCGATCTACTGGCTCGGGCCGAGAGATATGCCCGTGCGGAAGAAGCCTTCAAGTTGAAGGACGAAGAAGCCTTAAGGAAGCGGCTGGCAAGCAATGGGGAGCCGAATGAAGTTCGGCCGCGCTCACGGACTCCATCCGATAGCAGGCGGACCCGAACTCCCCGAGCTTACAAAGAAGCACAAAGAAGCCCTCCTCCCAAAAGATTCCGCGACTACGCCCCCCTCAACGCTCCTCGAACTCAGATTCTCACCGAAGTTAAAAACCAACTGCCAAGACCAGAAGGGTTACGATCTCCCCCAAACAAGCGTGACCGAAATAAGTATTGCCTCTACCATCGCGACCACGGCCATGATACTGAGGAGTGCATCCAGCTTCGAGACGAAATCGAGGAGCTTGTCAGAAAGGGACGGCTGGGTGAATTCGTTCGACGTCACCCTGAAGATCGATAAAGGGCACTGTCATAATGAAGAAACGATAAGATCAACCGCCTCACGACGTCGTTACCCCAGGTTCCAGCGCCGAAGCCAGGAGAAGCATACTCCAAAGTAAGGAGGCCAGCATGAGAAAGGAAAGATCGTCCGCATGAAGAAGGGCGAAGGAACAACGCTGCCACGACCCTGAGTCACAAAGAATTCGAGAATACATTACCAGTGGCTTCCTTTTAATAAAGTTCTTCCCTTTCAACGATGTGTTGTTTTTAGGCGCCAAAACTATGTAATGACAGGAAAAAAAGCAGTCAACAGTCGCCGTGTTAGGAACAGGAGGAAGACCTCGTCCTAACACGAGCAGGGTAAAGACCATCAACCTCTTGAGAAGTTCGGCCAGAGATAAGATCTCTCCCGAAAAATAAGTTCGGCCAGAGATAAGATCTCTCCCGAAAAATAACCTCGGCCAGAGATAAGATCTCTCCCGAGAGTAAGTTCGGCCAGAGATAAGATCTCTCCCAAAAAATAACCTCGGCCAGAGATAAGATCTCTCCCGAGAGTAAGTTCGGCCAGAGATAAGATCTCTCCCAAAAAACAACCTCGGCCAGAGATAAGATCTCTCCCGAGAGTAAGTTCGGCCAGAGATAAGATCTCTCCCGAAAAATAACCTCGGCCAGAGATAAGATCTCTCTCGAGAGCAAGTTCTTCGGCCAGAGATAAGATCTCTCCCGACGAGCAAATTCGGCTAGAGATAAGATCTCTCCCAAAAAATAACCTCGGCCAGAGATAAGATCTCTCCCGAGAGCAAGTTCGGCCAGAGATAAGATCTCTCCCGAAAAGCAAGTCCGGCCATCTCTCCCGAGAAGCGACTTCGGCCAAAGGAGATAAGATCTCCCCTGAGCGACCCTGCCAACCTCGATCAAGCTTCGACCCGGACCAGCACGGAGCCCGGAGCCCAGAAGAAGACTTCGACAGTCGCCTTTTCTGCACTCCCTTCCTTCGAGTTTCGAACTCGGAAGTGGGGGGGCTAGTGTTGGGGACAAATCCCGCTCCTGCCAAAGTCAGGTTCGGTGTCCAGCCTGATGCGACCGATAGCAACGGAAGAGCTTCGGCGACGCGTCTTAGCCGAACTCCTACATCTAGCCGAACTCCCCAGTAGCCGAGCTCCTTCATACGCCTAGCGGCCGGACTCCTCAAGCGACCATTCTCTCAGTTGGCCGAGCTCCTTCATACGCCTAGCGGCCGGACTCCTCAAGCGACCATTCTCTCAGTTGGCCGAGCTCCTTCGGACAACCAACGCCTGAACTCCTCTGCAGTCGGCTGTGGGCCGAACTACTTTTGATTGCTCATTCGCTGAGCTTCAATCAGACTCCTGCAAAAGCCGAACTGACTCCGCATCGGTACAGCCAGGTGCCTGCGAGAGCCGAACTCCCCCAAAGCCTTCTTTCGGGCCGAGCTTCTACGGAAGCCGGACTTCTTACAGACTTCTTCAATGGACGAGCTTCTCAATGGCCGAACTCCCTACAATGGATTCCTGCAGGCAATCTCGCTATGGTTATACAACAATAACGATCGGCTTTTATCAGTAATAACGATCGGCAATAACAATCGACAATAACGACCGGCATTAATCAGGACAGTTATGACGCCCATTAACCAAGGCGATTACAACAAGCTCCCTCAATAAAAGGACCCTCCGAATACATCTACGCCAGGTTCTGAAAATCCTTTTTTCTTTCTCCATACTCTACCGAGCATTCCATTCCTGTTGACGGGAACTGACTTGAGCGTCGGAGGGTCTTGCCGGAGCCACCCCCACCGGCTCCGAGCCAGACTTTATTTTGCAGGTCCCCATCGGCGACCTCATCGACGTCAACTTCGACGGACTCCGACGATGATCAATTTCTACATCAATAATATATTTTTTTATTTCCAAAAAAATAGTACGCTCAGGCAATATGTACGGCAGTGCATATGAATGGGTTTGTCCATGTTTAAACTAGAGGTTGCACCAATTATCACACCCTCCACCTAGCTTTTGTGCAGAGGACAAGCAGCAAAACCAAGGCCTGATTCAATTTCTCCCAAACAAAGAATATATATATCTCTGTTGAAACTAATCCTCTAAGCTGATATGATTTTAAGGACTAAGAGTCCATTTAGATGGGATATATTAAATTATCTCAATAATTTATAAAAATTATTTATTTTAAAAAATAATTATAAAAAAAATAATTTTTATTTTGTTTGATTGATGAAAAAATTATTTTAAAAAATAATATTAAAAAAATTATTACGTTTGATTGAAAATAATTCTATATAAAAATATGATAATATTTATAAATTTATTTTTTAATATAAAATAATTTTTAATATTAAAATAATATTATTATTTTTAATTAATTTTTGTATGATGGTTATAATCACATAATTTTTTTCATAATATCACTTTAAATTTTATAATTTTTTTATTAAATAAAATTTTTAAAAAATATTAAAATAAAATTAATGATTAGATATGTAATTTTATTAGGGTTATTTTTATCAAATATAAAATATCATCATTAAAAAAATTATCAAATATCAATCTCATGATATTTATTTTATTTTTTTTAAAAAAATAAATATAAAATTTATTAATTTTTTTACTAATTTTTTTTATTTTTTATATTAAATATAATAATTTAATATATATATTTTTTTAAATATTAAATTATTTTTAATCAAATGGCTCTCAAGATGATGATAGTCGCACTCAAGAAATGCAAGAAATTAAGCCTCCCAGCTTGCAACACCAAAGAGCTTGTTTTGTTGGCGCATTCCGGGTGATGGGATGACCACAAATATATCCTGGATTTCATGCAAACACTCCTTAAATCTGCAGTTCTGACTAATGGGGTTGATGGGTCAGTCTCATGCACATGCCTGCATTTAAACCCCATTAATGAACCTTACCTCCTGGTACAGGTGATAGTAATTGCATCCATCCTTTCTCAGCTTATTTATTGGAGTCTCCACCCCTCCGCAGCTCCAAACCCATCCCTCTCCAATCTCTTCCCTCCCTCTCCATACGTCTCTTCCAGCTTATCCTTCGGAATGAACAGTTGTGGCTTTCCCTTCTTAGCCTATCCAAGCTTCTCGCTCGTTCCATTTCTCTGTTAGTTCACTTCGCAATGAAGCTTTCAAACGTTGAAGTTGCTAAAAAGAATGTTTCCAAATCTTTGAAGCCTTAGATGAACTATGCTCTCACCATCACTACGAATTAAGGCTGGAATAGTTCCCTAATCTCGCTTCAACCTGTTTTTCTTCTGATAACACCTTGCCTCGAGCATTTAGCCCTTTGAAGGCTTCGAAAGGATCTCCTTAGTATTCACCACTTGTAAGTCATGCCAAAGTTCGTGAAGCTTGGATACCACTACTTCATGTCGTATCTCATGCCCTTGTCCCTCGTTCTTCTCATTGGTCATCTCTGGACACTCTTCAGGGTAGACTCTCAAGAGATGTGGAGTCACCTTCTGACCAAATTCCACACCATAGTCTTCTGCTCTGTTCTCTCTGCTTGTGTTCTCATCATTTACCACATGGTCCGGCCAAGTCCGGTCTACTTGATAAATTTTTCTTGCTACAAGCCTGATGACTCCTGCAAGTTTAGCCATGAGGCCTTTGTCCAGAGGAGTATAGTCTTAGGGACCTTCACCAAGGAGAACGTGGCATTCCAAAAGAAGATCCTCGAAAGGTCGGGGATCGGTCAGTTGACATATTTCCCCGAGGCGGTCGCAAAGCTTCCCCCAGATCTTCGCATCATAGAAGCAAGGAAGGAGGCCGAGATGGTGATATTTGGAGCCGTGGAAGATCTCCTGGCAAAAACTCGACTCGAGGCCAAGGATATAGATATCCTCGTGGTGAACTGTAGCCTGTTCAGCCCCACCCCTTCTCTTTCCACCATGATCATAAACCATTATAAGCTGAGGGAGGATGTCATCAGCTATAATCTCGGTGGGATGGGATGCAGCGCTGGCCTCATTTCCGTGGACCTCGCCCAGCATCTTCTCAAGGTAATTAGCCTCATCGCTTTTTCCAAAAAAAATTCCCCTCAATACCATTCTTTGAATAAAATTAAATACATCATCTTCTAAAGATGGAATATACAATCATGATACCATCATTCGAACATCATTGTCCATCAAACAACATTGTTATCATTCCTTCTCCTTACATGTATGTATGTGTTTGGAACTTGACCTCATGGCCATGACATTGCAGGTGCATCCAAACTCGTATGCATTAGTGGTGAGCACGGAAAATCTCACCCTAAATGGGTACTATGGCAACAACCGCTCCATGCTGGTCACCAATTGCCTCTTCCGTGTCGGCGGCGCCGCGATCCTTCTATCGAACCGGAGATCAGACTGCAGCCGAGCCAAGTACAAGCTCACCCATGCAATCCGCACCCACAACGGCGCCGACGACAATTCCTACAACTGTGTCCTCCAAGGGGAGGATGACACCGGCAAGGTCGGCGTCGCCCTGTCGAAGGATCTCATGTCGGTAGCAGGGGAGGCTCTCAAGACTAATATTATGACATTGGGGCCTAAAGTCCTCCCCATTTCCGAGCAACTTCTCTTCCTCGCTACATTGGTACGTCGAAAGCTCTTCAAGATGAGGATTGGTGCATATGTTCCTGATTTCAAGCTCGCGTTCGAGCACTTCTGCATCCATGCCGGGGGGAGGGCGATACTTGATGAGCTAGAGAAGAGCCTTGGATTGACCGGGTGGCACATGGAGCCTTCGAGGATGACACTCTATAGGTTTGGTAACACCTCAAGCAGCACATTGTGGTATGAACTAGCTTACTCTGAGGCTAAAGGTCGGATCAAGAAGGGTGATAGGGTTTGGCAGATCGCATTCGGTTCTGGGTTCAAGTGCAATAGTGTTGTTTGGAGAGCATTGAGGACCATCAAACCTACCAAGAACCATCCATGGCTGGATGAGATTGATGACTTCCCTGTGGATGTGCCCAAAGTGACACCTATTAATGTATGATGATCTGGTGCGATCTAATTTTTCTAGTTATATTTTTTTTTTTAAAAAAAAAAAATCCTGCATAGCATATATAGCATGAGTTTGATCAAGAATATATATATATATATGCTTTTGTTCGGGATTAAAGTTGTTATTCGTGAGTTTGTGGTGCATCTTGGTGGATTGTCAAAAGAGTTGAACTTAAGTGTACGATGGAATTGAAGGTTGGTTTATCTTGAATATGGTTGAGTCTTTTATTAAATGAAAAGGATGGGCTGTTGTTGCATGCGTATCTGACACTAATGAAAGCATGAGTTAAAGTTGCCACAGCACTTGTCTCAGGTTGTTGAATTGCTAGCTTGCTCTCTTAAAACTGCTGCATTGATGATGGCATTTATGCGACTGGAAAAGTGGGGATTAATTTGCTTTAAATTGCACTTGGCTTCCTTCTCTCTTCATCTTCTCCACTACCCCGGTTCCCCCAACTAGAAAAAGGAAAGAACGGAAAATCTAGCGTACAAAGTTTGGGGTGTGTTTGTCTCCCTTACTGGAAGAAAAAAAAAAGCAAGAAAGTGTGAACATTGAAGAACCTGGTCGCAGGTCCTTCAAAGGAGGTGGTGCTACCGGTGGGAAACCACGGAGTATACGAACGATCTATCTTGATAATGAAATCGATGATGCGTGTGAGCAGTGGCCTTATTATTAAAGAACCTGTTTCGATGATTATTATTGTTTCGATGATTATTATTGATGCAGAATTTAATTGACGTCGAATTAAATTGGAGTTAAAAAAGAAGAGATCACCATCGGTGATATGTAAAATAAAATTTCGTCCGAAGTTGATGGTGGTGGTTCGGATAGGATCCTCCGACGATCAAATCAGCTTTTTTGGCCAACAAAAATGGAAAAAAATTTTACGGAATTTTGGAAAGAAGAAAAGAGCGAGAAAATATATCTAAAGGATCCTTTTTATAAATGAAATCCGGAGCTGATAGTGACAGTCGTAGCTATCAGGTAGCTGACCGCTCGGAGCCACGTGAAAGGAGTGCCACCTACAGTAGATTGATAGTGACAACCATAGCTATCTGATAGCTGGCTGCTCGGAGCCGCATGAGAGGAGCGCCACCTACAGTAGATTGATAGTAACAACCATAGCTGTCTGATAGCTGGTCGCTCGAGACCGTGTGAGAGAAGTGCCGCATGTAGCAGGTTGATAGTGACAGCCGTAGCTGTCCGATATTAAGCCACTCGGGGCCATGTAGAGGGGTGAAGAGCTTTGACGTATGTAAATTTCAGAGAAATTTAGACTCCTAAAGAAAATACGGTTAGAGGGGATCATCCAAAAGGAATGCTATTTGAAATCTTGAAGTAATCTATTGGAGGAATCCGGATGGAGTTTGACTGATGGAGAAGTTCGGAAGGAGTTCGGCTTCTGAAGGAGTCCGACTGAAGGAGAAGTTTGGAGGAAGTTCGGCTCATGGAGGAATCCGACTGAAGGAGAGGTTCGGAAGGAGTTCGGCTCCTGGAGGAGTCCGATTGAAGGAGAAGTCCGGAGGAAGTTCGGCTCATGGAGGAATCCGACTGAAGAAGAAGTTCGAAGGGAGTTCGGCTCCTGGAGGAATCCGGCTAGGATTCGGCTGCTGAGGAGTTCGGCTAGCTGAAGGAGTTCGGCTAAGATTTGATCACTGGAGGAGTTCGGCTGGGGTCCGATCGCTGAAGGAGAATTTTCGATCGAAGCTCTTCCATAATTATCAGTTGCATTAGGCTAAGCATCATGCTAGACTTCGATGGGAGCGGAGTTTATCCCCAACAATTATGTTGGATCTCTTTTTTTTGCAAATAAAATATTTACCTGAAAAACTATATTTTTCTAGATAAATATTTTTTAGATAATATTTAGATATGAAAATAATTTATTTATGTTCTTTTATGTATGGATAATGTTGACGTAGAATCTGGTCGTCGTCGGAATCAGCTGGAGCGGAGGTGGACGAGATTGCCACGGGATCTGCAAAACAAAGTCCCGTTCGGAGCCGGGGGTGGCTCCGACAGGATCCTCCGACGATCAAGTCAGCTTTGGCCAATAGGAATGGAGTGCTCGGAAATGAGTTCTGCTGAGTTTAGAGAAGGAGAGAAGAGCTTAGAGATCAAAGTTCAGAGATTAGAGGATAGCATATCTGGAGGGTCCTTTTTATAAGCGGAGCTTGATGGTGACAGCTGTAGCTGTCTGATGATGGGTCGCTCGAGGCTGCACCGGATTTGATGCGGAGAGGATGATATCGTCAGATCGAAAGCGACAGCCATACCATCCGACAGTGGTGGGTTGCTCGAGGTCTGGCGGAGCCGCTGTAGCGTTGCCTGTGGCAGACTGATGGTGACCGTTCGTCCAGCTTTCATAGCCATGGCTCTCAAAAAGTAGGCGTTGATCGATGGACTTCGGCATATATCGATTCCAGGAGAGTTCGGCCAAGGGGAAGCTAGGAAGGAGTTCGGCCGGAGGAGTGCAGAGGGAGTTTGGCTTTCACAGGCGCCTGGCTGGAGGAGTGCGGCTAAGGCTCGGTCGCTGGGGAGTTCGGAAGGAGCTCGACCGTCGAGTCCGGTCGGAGAGGGCTCGGAGAGAGTTCGGCTTTTGTGGGAGTCCGACTGAAGGATGTCTAGGACGAGTCCAGCTTTCGAAGAAGTCCGACCGAAGGGAAAGCTTGGAGGGAGTTCGGCTCCCGCAGACGTCTGGCTGGAAAGACGCGAAGAGAGTTCGACTCTCGCGGGAGTCTGACTGAAGCTCGACGGTTGAGGAGTCCAAAAGGTTCGACCACTAAGTAGTTCGGCCAGTTGAAGAGGTTTGAAGGAGTTTGGCCGGCTGAGCAGTTCGACCGGCTGCAGAAGTTCGGCTAAGACCCATCCGCTGAAGCTCTCCCGTGGCTACTGGTTGTATTAGGCTGAGCATCGAACTAGACTTCGACAGGAGCGGGGTTTATCCCCAACAGGTAAGTTACTTTAAAATTTATTATCCATATTCTTTTATATTTACATTATTATTTTTTTGGATAAGTTATTAAAATTTATTAATATTTTTCATAATATTCTTATATTTTATAGATTTCAAGAAAGTGGATGACTAAGTTATTCAGCATTAAATGATGAGAATATTGGAAACGAGGATGTGATGCTTTAGATATAAAATTAAATGACTACTTTACTGACTCATGAAAAAATAATTTAGCCATCTTCTAGATGGATAAATTTTTTTTTTATTTTATAGATAAATATTATTTATTAGAAAGTAATTTTTTTATCTTAAAAAATATAAAAATATGAATAAATTGATCAATAGATAAGTAAATTAATTTTTTTATAATATTTATCTATAAAAAAATAGGTTCAGATTTGAAATTGAATTATTAGTATTAATGAATGGCATGCTCAGCTCGTCCCACGTTACCTCTCCCAACCTGTCTCGAGCTGCAAGGATATTGAGTTGAGATAAAAGGGCTGCCTAATGCATCGATAAAGTAGAAAGTCCAATTCAATTATATTAAAATAGGGTTGGACTTTGGAAAGCTTCGAAACGGGACTTTCCACCGATCAATCATGTATTCCACCAAAATTCAAATATCAGGATGATCTGATGGTAGAAAAGCATGTTCGCATAGACACACCCATTAAATTATCAAACAAACTTGAAAGCATGGTAGATGATCAATTGCAAAATGAGGTATGTTGGAAAGTTTGGAGGAAAAAGAACTGTTGACGCAGAAACTTATCGTCGCCGAAGTTGAGGCCGAAGAGGCTGCCGTCGGGGACCTGCAAAACAAAGTCTCGCTCGGAACCGATGGAAGGTGGCTCCGGCAAAATCCTCCGACGCTCAAGTTAGTTCCTGTCAACAGGAATGGAGTGCTCGATAGAGTATAGAGGAGAAGAAAAGGGTTTTCAGAACCTGGCTTCAGTGTATTCGGAGGGTCCTTTTATAGAGGGAGCTTGTTGTAATCGCCTTGGTTAATGGGCGTCGTAACTGTCTTGATCAATGTCGGTCGTTATTGCCGATCGTTATTGTCGATAAATGCCGATCGTTATTATCGAGCGTTATTGCCGATAAATGCCGATCGTTATTGTCGTGTAACCGTAGCGAGATCGCCTGCAGTAATCCATCATAAGGAGTTCGGCCATTGAGAAGCTCGTCCACTAAAAAAGTCTATAGGGAGCCCGGCTTCCTTAGAAGCTCGATCATTGGAGAAATCCGCGTGGAGCCCGACTTTCGTATAAGCCCGATCGCTGGAGGGTTCCGTAAAGAGTTCGGCTTCCTTAGAAGCTCGGCCCGAGAGGAAGCTTTGGGGAGAGTTCGGCTCCTGCAGGCGCCTGGCTGTAACGACGTAGAGACAGTTCAGCTTTTGTAGGAGTCTGACCAAAGCTCGGCAATTGAGTAATCAGAAGTAGTTCGGCAGCTAAGTAGTTCGATCCGCTGCCGACTGCTGAGGAGTTCGGGCGCTGGTTGACCGGCCGAAAGAATGGTCGCTTGAGGAGTTCGACCGCTGGGAGTATGAAGCTCGGCCGCTTGAGAGTTCGATCGGTTTGAAGGACTTCGGCTGAGGTCCGGCCGCTGAGAAGTTCGGCCGGATGTAGGAGTTCGGCCGAGGGGGCGACCGCTTGAGGAGTTCGGTCGAGGAGGCGGCCGCTTGAGGCCCGACCGAGGGAGGGTTCGGTCCTGTCGCTGGGAGTTTGAGGAGCTCGGTCGCTTGGCAGTTCGGCTGAAGTCCGTCCGCGGAATCTCTTCTGCAGCCACTAGTCGCATCGGGCTGAGCATCAAACTAGACTTTGGCAGGAGCGGGGTTTATCCCCAACACTAGTCCCCCACTCCCGAGTTCAAAACTTGAAGGAAGGGAGTGTAGTCAAGGCGACTGCCGAAGTTTTCTTCTGGGTCTCATATCGATCCATGTCGAAGTTCGACGGATATTTCATCTCTGGCTAAAGTTGATGCCGAAGTTGAGGCTCTTTAGCCGAGGTTGATTTAGTCACTTAGAAAAAATCCTATCTCTCGCCGAGGTCGAAGTCGGTGTTCTGACCTTATTTAATCGAAGTTGATAGGGTTGTTCGGAGGAGATCTTATCTCCTCTGGCCGAGGTTGACGAGGTCTTCCTCTTGTTCCTAATGGGTTGTGGGGGCACATGCGGACCGTCGTCCGAGCTTCTCCCCCCATCTCGTCTAAGGTGAACGAGGCCTTCAACTTTGCTCGCGTTAGGACGAGGTCTTCCTCCTGTTCCTAACGGGCTGTGGGGGCACATGCGGACCGTCGTCCGAGCCTCTCCCCCCATCTCGTCTAAGGTGAACGAGGCCTTCGACTTTGCTCGCGTTAGGACGAGGTCTTCCTCCTGTTCCTAACGGACTGTGGGGGCACATGCGGACCGTCGTCCGAGCCTCTCCCCCCATCTCGTCTAAGGTGAACGAGGCCTTCGACTTTGCTCGCATTAGGATGAGGTTTTCCTCCTGTTCCTAATGGGGCTGTGGGGGCACATGCGGACCGTCGTCCGAGCTCTCCCCCCATCTCGTCTAAGGTGAACGAGGCCTTCGACTTTGCTCGCGTTAGGACGAGGTCTTCCTCCTGTTCCTAACGGGCTGTGGGGGCACATGCGGACCGTCGTCCGAGCCTCTCCCCCCATCTCGTCTAAGGTGAACGAGGCCTTCGACTTTGCTCGCGTTAGGACGAGGTCTTCCTCCTGTTCCTAACGGGCTGTGGGGGCACATGCGGACCGTCGTCCGAGCCTCTCCCCCCATCTCGTCTAAGGTGAACGAGGCCTTCGACTTTGCTCGCGTTAGGACGAGGTCTTCCTCCTGTTCCTAACGGGCTGTGGGGGCACATGCGGACCGTCGTCCGAGCCTCTCCCCCCATCTCGTCTAAGGTGAACGAGGCCTTCGACTTTGCTCGCGTTAGGACGAGGTCTTCCTCCTGTTCCTAACGGGCTGTGGGGGCACATGCGGACCGTCGTCCGAGCCTCTCCCCCCATCTCGTCTAAGGTGAACGAGGCCTTCGACTTTGCTCGCGTTAGGACGAGGTCTTCCTCCTGTTCCTAACGGGCTGTGGGGGCACATGCGGACCGTCGTCCGAGCCTCTCCCCCCATCTCGTCTAAGGTGAACGAGGCCTTCGACTTTGCTCGCGTTAGGACGAGGTCTTCCTCCTGTTCCTAACGGGCTGTGGGGGCACATGCGGACCGTCGTCCGAGCCTCTCCCCCCATCTCGTCTAAGGTGAACGAGGCCTTCGACTTTGCTCGCGTTAGGACGAGGTCTTCCTCCTGTTCCTAACGGGCTATTGGCTGCTCCTTCGCTGTCATCGTACAGTTTTTGCATCCAGAAACAATATTATCGGAAGGGAAGAATGTTACCGAAGGAAAATTACGGGCAGCACATCCCCATTTCAGGGTCGTCGGGGCGTTCTTCCTCTGAGTTCCCTCGGGCAGTAAGTCCCGTCCAGACGACCTCCTCTATCTCATGCTGGCCTCTTTCATTTGGAGCGTGCTTCTCATTGGTTTTGACGCTGGGAGGTGACGAATCGCTGATGTATCTAGCCCCTCCTCTGGGGTAACGTTGATGATGCCGTGAGGTGGCCGACCTTGTAGTTTCTAGTTACGGTAGTGCTCTTAGCCGGTCTTCTCCTGCTTCAGGCTGGCGTTGAAGGAATTTACCCCGCCGAGCTCTTCAATCTTGTCTTGGAGCTGAATGTATTCCTCAGTGTCGTGGCCGTGGTCGCGATGCTAGGGGCATTACTTGCTTAGATCGCGCACATTTTGGGAGGCCATAGTGCTTCAGGTCTTGGCGGCTGGCTCTTAACTTCGCTGAGAATTCGAGTTGGAGTAGCGGGGCGTAGTTGCGGAACCTTTCGGGAGGAGGGCTTCTTCGCGCCCTTCCGTCGGGGCTTCCTTGGTGGCGAGCTCGAGGTGAAGTTCGGCCTCACTTGAGATGGGGTGGTCATGGACGCTGCCGAACTTCGTTCCGTCTTTTTGTGAAACCTGCGGGAGAACTTCATGCCCTTTGTTGGAGCTTCTTTGGAGTCAGGGAGTCCTCGCTTGTCCTGGGGCGGTCGTGAGCGCAACCGAACTTCATCTAACCTCCTGTGAAATGCCGAACTTCATTCCGCGGGAGAACTTTGTTCCGCCCGTTTGCGCCGAACTTTATGGTGAGCTTCGAAGGGGAGTTCGGCCTCACTTGCGCCGAACTTCATTCCAATGATGAGCTTCTGAGGAAAGTTCGGCCTTGCTTCCGCCGAACTTCATTCGGATGAACAGCGGAGTTCGGCCTCACTTGTGCCGAACTTCATTCCGCGGGAGAACTTTGTTCCGCCCTCGCTTACGCTTAACTTGATGGTGAGCTTCGAAGGGAAGTTCGGCCTCACTTAAGCCGAACTTCATTCCAATGATGAGCTTCTGAGAAAAGTTCGGCCTTGCTTCCGCCGAACTTCATTCGGATGAACAGCGGAGTTCGGCCTCACTTGTGCCGAACTTCATTCCGCGGGAGAACTTCGTTCCGCCCTCGCTTACGCTTAACTTGATGGTGAGCTTCGAAGGGAAGTTCGGCCTCACTTAAGCCGAACTTCATTCCAATGACGAGCTTCCGAGGGGAGTTCGGCCTTGCTTCCGCCGAACTTCATTTCGATGATGTACGAGGAGTTCGGCCTCGCTTGCGTGGAGCTTTGTTCCGCTTTTCCGCAAAACCTTCTGTGGGAGAACTTCATGCTTCTTTGTCCGGACTTCTTTGCTTACAGAGAGGGGGTCGGCTTTGCTTGCCCGAACTTCATTGCACCTCCCGTGAATTCTTTGCAGGGGCTTCCTTGGTGACGTACATGAGGGGGAATTCGGCCTCGCTCGCCCTCGGGTGGTCTCGAGCGCGGCCTAACTTCATTGCACCTCCCGTGAATTCTTTCTAGAGATGACATACTTAAGCGGGGGAGTTCGGCCTTACTTAAAGCGAACTTCACTTTATGGTGAGCTTCAAAGGGGAGTTCGGCCTCACTTGAGCCGAACTTCATTCCAATAATGAGCTTTCGAGGGGAGTTCGGCTTTCCTTCCACCGAACTTCATTCGGATGATCAGCTGCGCAGTTCGGCCTAACTTTATGCCAAACTTCATTCTACGGGAGAACTTTGTTCGCCTTTGTTTGCGCCGAACTTGATTGAACCTTGAAGGAAAGTTCGGTTTCACTTGCGCCGAACTTCATTCCAATAATGAGCTTCTGAGGAAAGTTCGGCCTTGCTTCAGCCGAACTTTATTCCGATGAGCAGTGGAGTTCGGCCCCACTTATGCCGAACTTCATTCCGCGGGAGACTTTGTTCCGCCCTTGCTTAGGCCAAACTTAACTTTATGGCGACTACGGAAGTTTGGCCTCACTTAAGCCGAACTTCGCTCCGCTTTTCTGCGAAAGCTTCCGCGGGAGGACTTCATGGAGCTCGGCTTTCCTGGCGCCGGATTTCATTCCGAATCTTCATTCTGGTTTCCCGTGAGATTCTTCCACGGCAGAACTTCCTGCTTCTTTGTCGGGGCTTCCTCGATGATGAGCCTCGAGGTCGTAGACGTGGCCGAACTTCATTCCGTCTTCTTGCAAATGAGGGAACTTCTTCCTTCATTACCCGAACTCCCTTGTCGATGGGCTCAAGTGGAGCTCGGCTTTGCTTTAGCTATCGAACTTCACTCCACCTCCAAAGAATTCTTTGCAGCAGGTTTCGTAGATGACATACTCGAGATGGGGGAGTTCGGCCTGACTTGAGCGATGAGAGCCTCGAGGAAAAGTTCGGCTTCTCTTCCGCCGAACTTCATTCCAAACCCCCTTGTGAAATTTTCTGCGGGAGAACTTCTGCTCTCCATTTCTCCTTCCTAAGGGTGATTGGTATGCCCAAATGCTTTTTCTTATGGTCGGTTCCTCACATCCTCATGGCGAGTTTGCTGGCAAAGTCTCCATTGGATGTTGCCGCTCGGTCAGCGTCATCTCGGCGGGGCCACAGACCTGACCAGCAGGTTGAACTGCCCCACGTCTGCGATGGCTTCGTGTGGAAACTGGGCTATTGGGGCTGAGACAGGAACAGATAGATCTGGCGTGCAGGCTGTCGATCGCCGTGTCGAAGCTCTCAAGGCATTTTCTCTTCGGAAGAGAACTCTAGTGAGGAAGAAGGTGGATTTTCAGAGAGAGAAAAATCGCTATCGAGCACTCCTTTAAGAACAAGGGAACCTCGAAGGTTCAGGCCCTTCCTCTAGCGCCAATCT
Organism: Cocos nucifera; assembly: GCA_006176705.1. Classification (NCBI taxonomy): domain Eukaryota; kingdom Viridiplantae; phylum Streptophyta; class Magnoliopsida; order Arecales; family Arecaceae; genus Cocos; species Cocos nucifera. The sequence goes on along the minus strand of QRFJ01001372.1, from coordinate 616,396 downwards.
GTTGACGCAGAAACTTATCATCGCTGGAGTTGAGGCCGAAGAGGCTGCCGCCGGGGACCTGCAAAATAAAGTCTCGCTCGGAGCCGATGGGGGTTGGCTCCGGCAAGACCCTCCGATGCTCAAGTTAGTTCCTGTCAATAGAAATGGAGTGCTCGATAGAGTATAGAGGAGAAGAAAAGGGTTTTCAGAACCTGGCTTCAGTATATTCGGAGGGTCCTTTTATAGAGGGAGCTTGTTGTAACCGCTTTGGTTAATGGGCGTCGTAATTGTCTTGATCAATGCCGGTCGTTATTGTCGATCGTTATTGTCGATAAATGCCGATCGTTATTGCCGATAAATGCCAATCGTTATTGTCGTGTAACCGTAGCGAGATCGCCTGCAGTAATCCATCATAAGGAGTTCGGCCATTGAGAAGCTCGTCCACTGAAGAAGTCTGTAGGGAGCCCGGCTTCCTTAGAAGCTCGATCGTTGGAGAAATCCGCGTGGAGCCCAACTTCTGTATAAGCCCGATCGCTGGAGGGTTCCGTAAAGAGTCCGGCTTCCTTAGAAGCTCGGCCCGAGAGGAAGCTTTGGAGAAGTTCGGCTCCTGCAGGCGCCTGGCTGTAACAACGTAGAAACAGTTCAGCTTTTGCAGGAGTCTGATCGAAGCTCGGCAATTGAGTAATCAGAAGTAGTTCGGCAGCTAAGTAGTTCGACCCGCTATCGACTGCTGAGGAGTTCGGACGCTGGTTGACCGGCCAAAAGAATGGTCGCTTGAGGAGTTCGGCCGCTGGGATTATGAAGCTCGGCCGCTTGAGAGTTCGGTCGGTTTGAAGGACTTCGGCTGAGGTCCGGCCGCTGAGAAGTTCGACCGGATGTAGGAGTTTGGTCGAGGGGGCGACCGCTTGAGGAGTTCGACCGAGGAGGCGACCGCTTGAGGCCCGGTCGAGAGAGGATTCGATCCTGTCGCTGGGAGTTTGAGGAGCTCGGTCGCTTGGCAGTTCGGCTGAAGCCCGTCCGCGGAATCTCTTCTGCAGCCACTAGTCGCATCGAGCTGAGCATCGAACTAGACTTTGGTAGGAGCGGGATTTATCCCCAATAAGAACAATCAGATATTACTGAGGAAGAAAGACTTTATTTTCTCTATTTTACCTAACATTCTTCAAACCCAAATCTTTTATGACCGGGAGCATCTTTATTATTTGAAGAATGAATACAATCACAGGAGATTCTGGATAAAGCAAAAAAACTTCAGCTACAATTGCAATAAATTACGGATAATATATATATATATTTTTTTACTTTTATATCTAATGTAGTTTGAATATTTTGCTTTTTAGCTTTAAATTTTTTTTTGACCAGCGATAAAAAGGGGGCAGCATCTTGCAATCTCCAGTTTTGGTCAAAAAAAAAAAAAATTAAAAAAAAAATCTATTAAATTATCCAAACAAATCCTAAGGAGTTTAAATTAAGATGGTGATTTCATACTTGTACCATTACCAAACAGCCATATGTTGTTTCCCTCTTATACCATTGCACATAGGGATTAGTCATGACGAGGGGACCTTGGATTGTTGCCCGCTAGCTTCTTGTGTTGGATTAAATTTGTAATGCTTGAATTTTTGACCTGGTTAGGATTTCATTCAGAGAGAGCTTCTTTGTTGGTTCGGTTCTTGAACTTTTTTGAGGTCCCTATAGATTTTTATACTAGGATTCATGCATTATTCAACATTACTAAACAAACTCGGCATTATCATCATCACCGAGGGTCAAAAAGCGCTCGAGGATTTAAATAGGTCGGATTTGAGTTACATCCGCTATATTCAAATTTATTGAGAAACATTGAGTTCTGATTCGGATATGTCAAATTGAAGAAGCTCGATACCCGTATTCAAACTTGATTAATAATTAGATTTAATTTTCTTTTCCAATTTAGCACAATTTAGTGAACCAATTAACTATAATATTGGAAGCTAAAATGACCCTTATCACAATAATTTCTAACAGATTGTAATATCTAATGTGAAACGAGCATGATATAGACAATGAATAATTAGTTTTGAAAAAATCTGATCACTTTCAAAATGGATTTCGTTTTCTATTAACATTCAATTTAATCGAAATGAATCAAAATCTAAATACCGAACAGAGAGAGAGCAGTTCAAAATGAACCACAGGCGGTGAATCGGGAACATCTAAATGGTTCACCTCGACATTTTAATTAAATAGAAGATGGGAGCAAAACCCCAGACCTTCTGCGGTGCATCGTATTGGCCGTTCATCGTACGATGGACGTGCTGACATGTGCTATTTGCCGGCCATCCATCGTACGGTGGACAGCCAGTGGGATGCACCGCATGCTATGGTGCATAGGGTGGACCGCAGAGGAGCCGGTATTAGGGAACAAACATGGCCAGAATACGGTTACCAATTAGATGGGAAGAAAAGCTGAAGCCACTTGTCTAATTGCAATCTCCTAGTTTTGTGGCAAGCTCAGATGCAAAACAATAACTTCGGTCCCCCCATCCTTTACCAACGAGTCTTTTATTTGGGAACCGTCGAAGCACTGCTATACCCCTGTTTCATACTACTTTCAAACAATGGATTAGAAAATATAAGCGTGTTTTTTTGGAAACAAAGCATGATTCACTTGCTAAGGTTCAAAGAGCCATTGGTGATGTTTGGATATTCTTTGCAGTCCATCTGTAAAAGAGAATCTTCAGGGGACTAACTTCTTCAGAATTGGCAAGCAGATTTGTTTCGGCCCCATCAGTAGTTCGCCTACAGGTCTGAACCTTGGATGCCGGGAGTTACCAATGCTATGGTACATGTGGCCGGCAGCAACACAGAATAGTTTGGAGTATGGTGGCTGATGCACTCCCTCTCCTCTTTGGGAGACTTTAGATTTTAATGCGGAAGGCCAAGGATTCAAAAGGAATCAGCTGGATGTCAGAGAGTTTAAGGAATTTCCAGGGAACGACCGGCTCGGATTTCTTGGGTTCACATTTCACTTGGTGCAACAACAGATAAGAGAGAGCAAGAGTATGGTCCGTATGGGAGAGGATTGACAAGGCAGTGGCAACTCATTGTTGGGTTTGTAGAGATCCAAGAAGATTAAATCCGTTCTGTTTTGAGATATTTTGGCTCCCAAAGGCTGGTGTCGACGAGGTAGCATGAAGCAAGCATGGTGTAGACTCTTCAAGGCCGGAGAGAAGCTCTGCAAAAGTGGAATGAAAACACGGATGGTGATCCGTCCAAGAAAGCTGGAAAATTAGAGAACGACGTGTGGGGTGGGGGGCAACTAGCATAGCTATGCTCTCTGGATGTGACCATGAGGGCGTCTTCTCCCCGCTGGTGAATATTTGATTCTAGATTCGTTGCCTAACCTATGCCTCATCACTAACCGTGAGTGTGTCATACCAGCACCATCGGGTAAGATAGGTAACATTAGTTAGGTTTATCTAACAAGTTCGAGGATTTCTAGAAAGCTAAGATTTTTGACCACACTATCTTATTTTATAACGGTGCCTCAAGATGCTCGTTCGATGATTGGTGGCATGTACGGCCATACGGTGCATCCCGGGTGGGAATAATTTCTCCTTGATCAAAAAGTAGAAGGGTACAAGAGGAAAACAACATGTAAGATGTTAAAAAATTTGAAAATAGAATGATGTAGAGATGTAGACATGTCCTGGTGCCAAGGCGACGAGGCTGAAGATGGGCGGCCGAATGGATACGAGGATATCGTGTGAAGATAAAGACACGAGCAGGATATGAGGTTATCGCGCGCGCGCGCGCGTGCTGTTAAATGAGTTGAATTGGATCTTGAGATCTATTTTGCGCTTTGGATTATGAGGGCTGGTTAATTAAGGAATAGGGGAAGGGCAAAAGGAGAAATTTAGGAAAGCATTTGAGGGAGGTTAAGCAAAGATGAATGATGGTTAATGATTTGGATTACTTATTTAAGTTTGGATCGGTAGGGGCCAAGTGGACACTTCCTTTTTCCTAGAGGAGGAAATTCTTAGGTCAAGGAGATTCACAGGACACTTTGTGATGTTTATACTCTACAATGGAATTAAGTGATTAAGTATAAAATTAATATATTATCTGAACCGGGGCTTGCCTCAGTAGACACACCCTTTGTTTAGCATGCATGCGTGCATTCACACATGCGCCTATGCTTGCACGTGCACAAAATAGAGACCAAATAACATCCAAATTCTATTCGTAGAAAATCATTAACATAAAAAAGGTTTAATTAATTTCATAGCTGGCATGACCGAGAGGGAGAGGTTTGGTTAGGTTATGTTGCATTGTCTGGCTAGAAAGCGCGCTTTATATTCAAATATTAAGTTTATTACCATCATACATAATTAAGCGTAAGAGATGAGAGTGCAAACACAAAGAAACACAAACACATACGGAAGGAAAAAGGGGAAAACACGAACACACACGCTTAGAAAACAGCAAGCCAAACATGAAGAATTAAAGAGCCACTTGCCGGGGTACCCACTGCAGTTCAATCCCATAGTTCCACAAGCTTGGAGGATCATTAGGTTCTATATCCACCACGCTTGTGTAGGCACTGCACCCTCCAACCCTAATCCTAATCCTGTGAGAAGTCATTCTCGAGTCCTTCAAGTAGGTGCAACAAAGTGTGTCGTGGCATGCACTCCCTTGTTTGGTCTCGGCCTCGAACTTTCTGCAAAGGCTGTTCAAAGAGCAATTCAATGGCGAGAGCAGTATGGTTTCATCACAATTGAACAACATGACCGTGTTACGGTTGGATATATTGAACGGAGAGTTCTCGTCGATCGTTAGACCGCCTTCGAAGAGATCTAAAGCGTTGCATACGTTCGTATAGATCATAGGAACATCAATGATCAGCCTATAAGCTTTTGGATTGATGCTAAGAACTTGATGAGGAGTCCCACCAACTGAAAGGAACTCGAGCACATTTTCGTTGCAGTATAGTCTATAGTTGGGGTCACCACAGCTGGGGCTGGTGCTCAGAGGGTAGGGGACCCTGGTGCTACCACAAGGAGGGCAGTTTCTAGAGCTTGCCCCGAGTAGAGTTGCAAGGATGGCAAGGGCAAGTAGAGATAGTGTGGTTGCCATGGTGGAGTTCAGAAGCTTACAGGAGGAGCTACAGATGAGCCATGATCGAAGCGGAGAGCCTATTTATAATGGTAGCTCCTCCAGGCCAAGGCGAAGAATGTTATCTCAGGTTGGTAGCTTGAATTCATTGGTTGTTGTACGGATAGATGAGAAGGTTGCATTATTGGAGTGGGGGCACAATTCATGATCCAACACATGCCATCATTCCATAGGATACGGAATAAAACTTATGGTAATGTGCCGTTTATATGTTTCATACCATCACAAAACGACATTTTCTCCGTCAAAAGATGAGAAGCTTCCAACGCTTAATTTCCAAACTTGTAGGAAAATAACAGCATTTTCCTAAAACTTCCATGGAAAAAGGAGGCATCTCACTCAAGGTGTTAATTTACAGCCCGATTACATCAAGTTTACTTCGCCGATAAGATTATTGGAATATATGGATTCTTGATAAGAGGATTAATTTGGCGTCCACTTTTATCATATCATCTCTCCCAAACTTGCTTCCCATCCAATTCAAATTTGATAACCAAAAATTAGTTTACTGCTGGTTTCGTGGCTATATCAGGTATATACTTTCTGTTTCCTTTAAGATTTTCTTGTACATTGAGATATAATATAGCGAAAAAAAAAGAAAGAAGAAATAACTGAGCCGAGGGGGGGAACTAATTACTCGGGAATCCTGTTCATTCTCGAGCACTCTTGACTTGCATGATGACCATTCTTCTGGCAGATATTTTGTACATGAGATTGTGTCCTTCCATGATCATGGGTTTTTATGGTCCAATATACCAACCTCACTAGATATATAATATTGGAAGATATAGAGATCCCTTGCCACCTTAGGAATTGAAGAATTAACAATAGAGATGGTACAATGCCACTAGATGAGCTTTGAAAAGACTGGAAAAGCATGGTGCCATTTGTGGATGTGCTGGTAATAATAAATAATGAGACAACGCCCGCTAATTGTCACTTTGTCAGCCATAGAATCTGACAGGGATCACAATCTTGCCATATTTTGATGACTTGTGGCACCGACTACCGTTAGTTTACAATTTCGTGATCCACCTTCCATATATAGAAATGCCAAATGTCTATCGATCATGGACTTAGTTGAATGTTATTGCTTCACTTGTGCTATTAGATAAATTGATGCAGCTCATTGCAGGTTATAAAGCTTGTCTCATGCATGATTTGATGTCCTTGCTGTTGGGACGAACGAAAACATAAAAGAATTAGTTGCTTTTACCGGTACGATGCTCTTCTTGCCATTATCATGGTAGTTAGTCATGTCAAGAGGTACGCATGAACGAATGCAAACGGGAGGACCACCGCTCAACCTAACTTTCTAAATCTAGCTCCCGAATTACCTAAGTCCAGGTCAACAAATTATATCAAGTTGATCTACGTACGCCACGGTAGGATATTCTTACCACCTAATTATAATTGGACCAAAGATACGTTACTTCACACATAATTCTAACATCATAGTTTATTATCAAAGCATGCATGATATATATAATATCATATTTTAATTGTTTAGTTCTACGTCAGCTAGATTTAGGATATTTATGCAGGATATAAACATCTAAATAATAATTATTTATTTATTTTTTTGATTAGATTCTGAGTTGTTAGAGGGCCTACGACAATATAGCCTAGAAGATATTGCAGCATGTATCTAGATTGAATTTATAGTATACATGATTGAATTTGATGAGAATTAAGCTCCTAACGAAGACATCGATAATTAAATAAAAATAATATATAATGATTTATACTGACGTATATTTAGTTCTACATCAGCTATGCATTGATTACTGCTGGATATTTATATCGAATAAAGAATCTAAATAATATTTATATAGGACCAAAATATATAAAGAGTAGAAGAGAGAAAAAAAGAGGAGCATGAAGATGAAAAAGCAAAGTCCAAGTGATCATACGGTCCAATATAAAACCAATCAATAACATTCGACTTAAGATACATGCAACTTGAAATTCAATCGGGCCAATTGCATTCAAAGTTCGAGTCAACTATGAAACTTGATGTTCAACCAACCCATAGACCCTATGTTGATTGGTCTAGTCCAGTTGAACCATACCATATTATGAATCGAGACCGTCGCCATACCACTGCTAACTCCCTAACTTCAATATGTTTGATGCCGTCACCAATCATAGTATCTTCGTTTCGACTAAATTGGAATCCATCGTCGGTGCGGTATGGCTCCATTGCCACCCGATGCTCCTCGGAGGCATCTCTATTCCAGCCGCCTCTCACTTCACCATTACCATCACCATCCTACTCGCAAATAAAATAGGGGCTTAATAGCCAACTTATTTTAACAGAGTTCTACTTAACTATTGATATGTGGAGACTTAATTGGCTTACCAATTAGATGTTTAAGGTATGCATAGGTATGTCAACGAAGTGAACTTAATACAGCTAGCGAAAATATCTAAACCCAAGTCGAAATCCAATATCACCGTCAAAATTGAACTTTTGAAATAAAAAACCCATAGCGGTCACTAAAAAAGGGGTAAAACCGAAACTAAAAGCTAATTTATTCTTTTATTTATTTCAAAATTATTATGTATAAATAACCAATAATTAAAGATATCATTTATAATTTTTACTATATAATCCACAATCTGACCAAATTTATAACATAATATTTTAGAATTACTCAACATACAAAGAGTATTAAGGGTATTAATAATTTTTGGAACGGATGCACGGTTCATCCAAACAGTATTGAAAACCAAAATTGGATGATTTTTAATTTTGATACTTGGTTCCACACTTCATTTTTCCTTTCATACTCAAAATTGTTTCTTGTATATATATTTTTAATTCAATTCCTACACCAAAATAAAATCTATATCCAAAGCCACGATCATGTGTTATGAGAAGCCACTCTCCCCATTCGGGCCCTCAGCTCAGGAGATGAGGCCCCTCAACCGAATTGTTTCGGATTTGCCTATTCTAGCATTTTGGGGATTATAACTTTTGTAATTTTGAGTTTTTTTTTTTTTTTCCTACTTGTATTTTTTTTAAGGATTTTGTGTTTGGATATTCTACTAATTTTTTTTATATTTCCTCATTCTTAATCGTCTATATAAATGAATATAGATGGAGGAGGATGGACCGCTTGAATTTCTTTTATAGGTAATGGATTAGACACTCTAAAGCCATCTTGCACGCATGCATATTTATACATACACTCCATTGGCTGCGGGGACATGGCTTGAAATGATAGACGGCCGGTGCAGTCTTCTTCTTTTAATCCCTACCTTCGACGATGGTATACCTATACTCGAACTACTTCTTCTTCTTAACTACCTCAATTCTCTCCTTTACATTGCCGTATGATTTCTCTCTCTCTACGGAGATACAATACGACGGAGAAAAAAAATTGGCAAAAGCTTCAATAATATATTACAAGGTCACATCTGGGAAAGTAAAAAACCTTAACATGTAACTCTAATTAGCCCATCCTATCTTACAATCAATCTTAAACTTTTCATCGAATTCAAAATGTATTTTGGAGAGCCCACCACGCTCACCCTCGATGAAGCTGAACTGGCTGAGGGCTCCTACATTGCCACCTCCTCCTATGATCTTAGGAGGAATTTCTTAGACCCTACATTCGGTCTACATATATACCCAGCCAATAGCAAGCTGCTACGTATCCATAATAATAATAATAAACGGTCCTCGAATATGATGGGCTTGGTCATAAGCTTAGTGTTGGTGATACAGATCGCTGTCATGGGAGCAGCCGAGCCGTCGCCGATGTGCAGAGGTGCGTGCGGAGGGCTTTGTGGGTGGCAGTGGAGTCATCCATGATGGAGGCGGACAAAGCCTCCTTCCATAGCCCCCTTAGACCTTCATAACCTATCAAGAAATTTTTTTTTTTTTTTGAAAAAAAATTAAATTAATATTACAATTCACAACAAAATCAAAAGACTGGAATCCACGAGCTCACAAAATTGATGCTAAACTAAATAGCATATGCATTAAAAAAATCTATTTATATATATTAAAATAAAAGCTTTCACCGTCTTCCACCACATGTCTATTTTTTCGTCGGCACCGTCTGTCACGTCTATGTTTCCCAAGCTTCTTCTTTCCATGAAATCATGAATGCCGAGAGCTAGAGGGCCTCGTGAGAGTCATCGGAGGAGGAGCTGAATGAAGAGAAGGACGACGACGACGACATGAGCGGGGACTTTGAGTTCGTATTCATGATCAAAGATTCAGAGTCCAGTCCGCCGATGAGATCTTCTACAGCGAATAGATTTGCTCCATATACTCGGTCTTCAACTGGGATTTGCTCCTCGTAGACGATGGTGGTGATGCGGCAAGGCGGTGCGAATGCCATCGAGAAGGCTGCTGATTGAGGAGATGAACGCATCGTCGAGGTCGGTGTCGGCATCGTCATCGCCTAAGATGGATGAGCTGGACGGGGTCGATATGATGTGGCAGCTTGGGTCGGTGTCGCCATCGTTACCATGAACAGAACTCCATAAATTGAAAATTTTGTAGCCAAAAGAAGAATCCTCTCAATAAAAAATTCCAATAGAAATGGGCAACAAGTTGGGCTGCCTATTATAAGGCCCAGCCCGGCACGATGGCCATGATTAGGCACAGCCTGTTAATAATGGGCCGGATTGGGCTGAGTGTTTGCGGCCCTTGGCCTAGACCTAGCATGGCCCATAAGGGCTTGGGCTGGCTCGGCTCGGCCCGGCATAGTTCAGGTATGGCACGGTCCATATGCTAGCCTGATCTTTTTTTCTATTTAAAAATATAATTTTATTTATAAATAAAAAAAAATTAAAGAGTAAAATTAAATATAGATGTTAGATTTTTTTTATAATGAGCAGTAATAACAATAAAATAATAACTACCAATCATAAGTTAAAGATACTTTTGAATTTAGAGTAGAGAGAGTTCGTGTTAAATTTTATTTTATTACTAAAAAATTAATCATAGCTATTCTTCTAAATGTACGTCTACTAGTTCTTTTATAAGTAGGTTGTAGGGCTAATTGAACATATTTTTTAAAATTAAAAGATCTCACATAAGCTAAAAGATAATTCATCCTTAACTATCCATTTTATCAATACATTTATCTGATTTTTATAATTATATGCAAAATTATCTATAAGATTATTTTCTTGTACATTAAGAGTGCTTTAAAGATGACAATCACTCATAATATGGCTCTTTTGATGTCTCTTCAAATAGCCAGTTTTTTCATTACTAGCATAATTATATACTTTGGCACATTTTTTTATATTTAGCTTTTAAAATTTTATCTATCATGATTCTTTCAAAATCATTCCATACAATACTAGTTCTCTTACGGAAAGAAGAGATAGAGCCTTGATCTTGAGTATCGATTTTTGAGAAAGCAAGAATAATAGTTTCTTCTCCCTCAGAAATTAAGGAAATGCCAAAATGACTCCCATCAAAAGATGCCACATCTAAATATGAGCTATGCAAATAATAAAAATTATTAAATAAAAAAATTAAGTTGGAGATAAGCGAAGATTTATGAGCTTCCTCAGAACTCAGGACCTCTAAGGTTTTAATAGATGGACTAATCTTCTTTTTGTAGCACTTGAACATTTACTAATTGCTAATTGCTAAATACTGAACACTTGCTAAATATTGCTAGAAGAAAAGAAAAAATAGCAGTAGAGAAGGAGAGAAAAATTGATTTAGTGTGGTGAAAATGAAAAAGAATGAGGATATTTATAGAATTCTAATATTTTTATTTTTTCAAATTATTCCTCAAATTAGCCATGGCCTTGGAGAGGTTAAAAAGATAAAAAATCAAAAAATAGTCATTATCCAATCCAAAAAACTTAAAAAAAAAAGATAGAATTAGCCGTTACGGGCTAGGGCCATGCCTAGCCCGTAACGACATTAAATGGGCCATGCCAGGCATGACCTGTAACGAAATTAAATAGACCGTATCTAGCATGGCCCATTTGGGCTGTTTTTTTATTAAAAAAAAAAAAAAGAGTGCCCATCAGGCTCATGTGCCATCCATTAGGCCCATGGGCCTGAGGGGCCATGGGCCATGCCTGGCATGGCTTGCCAGAACCTAAGCCTAGGGCCGTGCTAGGTCGGGATTCCAACTAAATATGGGCATGACCTATTAAGGTGATGGGTCATATCTGGCATGACCCATTTGAATTGTGGCTCGATGGATCTGGGCCAGGTCGTGCCCAGCCCAGCCCAATGCCCATGTCTAATCCCCAAGATCTATAAAATATCATGCTTCTACTAGGATTAAGCTCTCAAAACCAAACCAAGTCACATCGCTACCACTTGCCCAAAATCTCATATGCTCGAGAAAAAATCCTAATTGGAGCCTAGGAAACCCCTATGCTCTCCTTCCCTACAAATCTTCGAAAAAGAGAATAGAAAGAAAAGAAAAAGAAACGAAAAGAAACAAAATGATCAAAAAATAGCGAAGAGTAACAAAATGATCAATTTAAGGTCTTACCTTCTAAATTTTTCTGTCTTCCTTTGTTTTTGTTTTTGTTGATTTTTTCATGTTTCCCCCTAATTTTTTCCATGTTTTTCAAGTACTTGAGAGTCTCAATCGGGTGGGAAGCATGGAGCGGTGGCCGAATAGGAAAGCTAGGATAATGGCTAGGGTTATGTTCAACTGAAGAGAAGGAGAGACAGTGTTGGTGGTAGCTCGGGCACGTACACAATGCTGTGAGGGAGGAGTGCATGTGAGAGAGGAAGACATTGCAGCTGGTCTAGGGAGGGCAATGGGTCTCCATGGAGTCCTCAGAAATAGAGGATCCATCCGCTATTTTTTGTGAGACTCTTTTAAATTAGGAAAAGTGGCTCCGCCTTCTCAGCCGATCCTAATGGTAATATGAGCTAGACTGTATCAAAGGGTGGCAGCTAGCTTCGTGAAGTTTTGAGCAATAGAATTGAGAGGGACAGAGTGATAGGGGAAGAAGATAATGGGAAAAAGAGTCGACATAAAAGGGTTTATAGGTGTTGCTTTATTTCACTCTATCTATTTTTTTGTTCACTAGCATGGATCAAGGTAATCTTTTTGACTATTGATTAATAAAAAAAAGAAAGAAAAAAAAGAGGAGGTAGAGAAAGAGATAAGTAGTAGAGTCTCCATTATTTGAAGGTCTTTTGAGCTAGAATAGAAAGGAAAAAAAGAAAGCGAGCTCTAGAGGCTAAGAACAAAATAAAGAAGAATGAATATTAATAGGAAAAGAGGATGGAAATTATGAGAAGTTAGACGGAGAACAACCTATAGAAAATCTTAAATTAAAAAAAAAAAAAAACTTATAAATAACATATGATCTAAACTATATATAAGATAATAATAATAATTATTTTAATTATTTTAAAAATATATAATAAAAATTAATAAATAAAATAAAATAAATTTTTATTTTTTTAAGAAAAAATTACATCCCGTGCTATGCACGGGGTTCAAATCTAGTTATGTTGAAAGGAAGGAAGGTCGATCATCGACACTGGGAAACCGGTGAGAACCAGGTCTGCTGCCACAAGAGGGAAGTCTTGGGGAGGGCGAGGGCGTCTATGAGAAGGTTGGGAGGGCGGATGAGAGGGGGTGACGGGATTCTGCCCTCGAGCGAGGCTATGTGGCAAGGGTGGAGCCACGACGCGCTCCTTCCGGCCTTCCAGAGCGAATGACCGGAAGCAAGAATGGAATAAAGCGAATGACCGCGCCTCCGTCCATGGCGCCGGCAAGAGAACCGGGCTTTCTTGAGGAATGCAGCGAGCTTGGAGCCGAGGGAGACGGTAGGGAGCGGAATTTCGCGAAAGAAGATTCACCTTCCTGCGCGAATCCTTTGTTGAATCTCGCTTGAACATCCGTCACAGGTGGATGGAAGGACGAGTTCAGAACGCTTTGTGGTCTGTTCACGATAGTTAATATATTGTGGAAGTAGACTATATATGTACAAGATGCCATCCAACGGTGGTCAATATTGTGAAAGAAGGTCAATCATTCTTTCGTGCAAAAGATACAATCCAACCACCTGATGGCAATCCTCCAGTAGGACTGTTTGTTTTTTTATTTTATTTCGTAGATATATGGCGAGCTAAGCTGGTACGTTGAATATAGGATATAATTTCTTCCGATGGTGTTTCTTCTTGTTGTTCCTATATATTTTCTTTCTTCTCTTTTTTATTATTTTTTCTATCAATTCTTTTTCTTTTCTTCTCTTTTTTTGGTCGAGGAGCGACGGAGAAAGCAAGACGCATACAAGAATGGGAGATTTTCGATTAGCTAGAGTACATGAGACAAAAAGAAAGACTTTTGGTTTAGCTTATATTCCATATTTTTTGTCACCATCAACATCTTTGTTTGAAACAAAGATTGCTCATGAGCTTGGATGTCCGAATAGTCTTGTATAGGATAGCTTTGATTGGATATTTGTTTTCCCTACTTTTGGATTTCTCTTGAGCCAAATTTGCCAGTAAAGTAGGGTGATGAGTTGATCGTGGGCCCTTCTAAACGGTGCGTGCATCCTTTTGTATCTAAGGTTGTCCATAAAGCTTGCAGGTTGGGTGGCCAGCCTTGTAAATTTAGGCACGACTTTAGAGCGAACATGATGCTCATGGTGAAGTGGTAGCTGATGAATGGATGAGGAGGAGTTCCTATATTAGCTTCACAAACGGCATCCCAAGCTCATCTCTCGCCCTTTTCTAGCAAGTGTCTCGTCTCTATATGGTCTGTTCTTCAAGGCCAACAAAACAAAAGCATTCACTTTTCAGGCACTGCATTTTTCCAAATGATTTTGTAGAAAGAAGAAAGAGCACCGCCATTATTAAATAATTTGTTTTTTAATTGAATTATTAAAGACTTTGTAAAAAGATTGAACTGAGAAGATGCCATTCTTGTTTAGCTTTCACAGCGGCACATCTACTGCTCTAGAAGGTCTAATTGGACATATATAAAAGATCCAAAAGATGCTTCAGTTGGTTTGATTTATTTAGAGAGAGAAAGAGGGCCTTATGGTTTGATGTTTTGCTATAAATTACGCTCGTTCTGATATGATACCATAGTATAAGTTCTTCTTTTGATTATTTCGATGTACAAAATGTCGGAGAGAGAGAGAAGCTAATAGAATAGAGTGAATCTATGAACCTTCCCAGAAACGAAAGCTATTACCATTTCCCAGCTTAAAGTAGGTGCACTTCTAAAATGCTCTAAGATCTCTATTGAGGCGCAATTCCCCTTGCTTTTGCTTTTGAGGAATTCATTTCTCTCTCTCTCTCTCTCTTCTTGTTTGTTTTTGACGAGAGAGAAATTCATTTCTCTTAATGAATTGGTCCTGATTTGGATCCATTTCTGCAAAAGAAAAAAAAAATGAAAAAACAAAAAATTGTAACTGGGTTAATTAAGTTCACAGAGTAGTCACTTGAAAATTTAACTGATGTCCTGTGTTTACTTGTAGGGGGGGGGGGGGGGACAAAAAGAAAGAAAAAGAACCGACCAAAACTTATGCACATAAAGCTAGGCTCACGACATCCATTTATATATATTAAGCAACACGTTATATGACATGTTATTCGAAAATAAAGGGTAAAAGAAAAAGAAAAAGAAAACCAGAGAAGGTGACACACACTATTAATTACCTCACCTCCTTATTAACAAATTACTCAAGAAAAGCCACTGACGGCACCTCCTTAAGGGAAGCACTGGGAAAACACGGAGCATACAGCTTCATATTATGGCAATCACAATATTTGTAGCCCATTGAGCCTCGAGAGACTTTAGGCATAAGCAGTGGGATTGGCAAGCAGGTAGCCTTCCACAGCCTTCATCGACTGCACCAGCCATCCCTTCAGCTCTGTCTGCTCCTCCTCACTCAAAGGCTTGTCGTCCAGGGTTTCATACTCTACCTTGATCTTCACCACGCAACCACCACTGCCCGACGCCTCGTATTTGACCTCAAAGGTCTGTGACTTGAGCCGCTTCCCGATGAAGCCTCCTTCGATCACAGCATACTTCATCAGGTGGTTCGCATGGTCCACTTCCAATCGATCCTTCATGAAGCTTGATACCTTGACAGCTACAACGTTGATGCATCAAAATATATATATATATATAGTTAGCAGGGTTGACGACAAATCAATGCATAGGATTTCCCACAAGTTAATTATGTGGTGAAGGCCAATATAAATTCAGACGCAAATTTGGTAAGCACTTTCCAATTCTTGATCCAAACCAAAACTTTTTACGTAGATCCATTAATTCTCGATTGGTTTACAACAAAATCCAGACTTGTATCATGTTATAGCGTGCAATCTAGCGAGCAGTATGAAGCCATATGCAGTCATCGATCGTGAATGGTGTAATAATTAAGTAAAAGAGGTACAATTCCATGACATACATAAGGTGTGAAATCTCAACATATATTGCTTTCAAATAGATTTTAACCTGGGGTGAAGTTAAATTTCCTTATCGTGACGGCTCCGGTGTTCTCAACAATCTCTCCACTAACATAATATTCAGGCAAGACCTTGGGCAGCAAGTTGTGGTCATCAAAGGCAAACGCCTTCCATAGCCTCTCCATACTGACGGCGGTTGTCTGCTCCTTGGTGACACACCCAGCAACCATCTTGATACAAGGAGTAACAGAGGAGAAGGGAACAAGTGTGGAGGAGGCTGCTTTGCCTGACTTGAAGAGTGGAGAAGGCTTTTTATGGATGTGGGAGGATGAAGTGCCGGTCCATTGTGGGCTTCTAGATCAACCAATTTTTAATGCAAATTGGAGACCAAGTGCGGCAGTGCCATCATCCAGAAGACTGGAAGGATTGGGCGCCGAAGACTTGAAAGGAGATCACATGGGATGGACTAAAGAATTCGCTCCTTGGACATTTCTACACATGTCATTCTGACCAACAAATTATAAGAAAAAAAAGTTATGATAAGTTCAAATTAAGGCTCCATAGCTCAGCTGGTTGGCACACCTCCCTTGAGGTCTTGCTCTTAGAGGAGGTCGGTATTCAGAGTAGCCGCCATGCTGCTTAAAAAAAGGTTGATAGGATCCATATCAATCAACTATCCTCATTGGTCGGTGATCCTCATCCCATATTTGATCATAGAAAATAGACCCTCGGCAAACAGAAGAATGGGACCGTCCATGTTGGCACCATCTTCCAAAATTTGAAACAGAATGTGGCATTCCCTCCATATTTCTCAAGATCGGATCTCCAATAATCTATCTTCTGCTCACATTCCGGCATGTGATATTGCAGTTGTTTGTTATTTGTGTACTACAATTATTCTCAAAACCTTTCAACTATTTTTGAGAAGAAATGTGGGCATGAAGTGGAAGCTAATAAAACGGACGCATGAGTAGCAATTTATTGGCATTTTCCTGATAAATACTTTATTGGTTAGTTTGTGGATCAAATCAGGCAAGAAAATGAAGGGACAAAAGCCATTTATGTACAAATTAATTTAGGTCATCACTCTCACAGGTTATATACAAAGGCTCATCATCGAAACACGGCCGGTAACCAGTATTCCTGCAGTGTAGGGGACAGGAATGCAATTTGCCAATGCACTAGTGCTAGGGAATTCATGAAAGAGGCTGTTGACTAATTGCCAGGTCTCTAATATCCAATTATATGGTCCAGAGACTATTTTCTTCCACAAAAAGTTTTCCGCTTTGCATTTAGTCCAACCATTTTGAAGCTATCCTTTTTGAGGTTCGAGCAAGTGAGCTGGTCTAAATCACTCAGGGATTCTTTTATAGGTTTGAATAAGTCTATGTAGGCTCAACAGGTGAAATGAACAAGCCCTATCATTGTCATTCAGTAGAAAATTTTGCAAACTACCGTGACGCTTCGAAAATGCAAACCCATCTGGTTAAGGAATTCTATAGTTTCAATGGACAAAGTTCACGGTCGACGGATGACCTGAAGAAAAATTGTAAGGTGCCTGCTCTCCATCTCCATCATCGGTGTAATTACTCACTTGCATTTATCATCAAGACGGAAAACGGATGCCATGCGTGGATGGATGGAATTGTAGGCCAACAAGATATAAGCCTTGCTATGGTCGCAACCCAATAAAATATCAGAATAGCCTGATAATTGCCTCACCACTTGAATGTTATCATGTTTCAAGCGCTGAAAAAAGGGTTTGTTGGGGATAAAGCCCGCTTCCATCGAAGTTCAGTTTGATGCTTAGTCTAATGCGATTGGTAATCATGAAAGAGCTTCGATTGAAAATTCTTCCTCCAGCAGTCGAATCCCGATTGAACTCCTTTAGTAGCCGAACTTCTCCAGCGGTCGAACCCCTCCGAACTTTCTTAAGCGGCCAAACCCCAACCGAATTCCTTCAAGCAGCCAAACTCCTCCAGCTGCCGAACTCCTCTCGGACTCCTCTAGCGGCCGAACCCCTTTCGAACTCCTACAACGGCCGAACTCCTCCCAGATTTCTTCTTCGATCGGACTTCTCCTTCAATCGGATTCCTCCAGGAACCAAACTCCTACCGGATTTCTCCTTCCGTCGGATTCCTCCAGGAGCCAAACTTCTTCCGGACTTCTTTCTCAGTCGGATTCCCCCAGGAGACGAACTTCCTTCAGACTTTTTTCTCAGTCAGATTCCTCCAGGAGCCCAACTCTTTCTGGACTTCTTCCTCAGTCGGATTCCTCCAGGAGCCCAACTCCCTCCGAACTTCTCCTTCAATCGGATTTCTTCAGGAGCCGAACTCTCTTTGGACTTCTCTTTCAGTCGAATTCCGCCAGGAGTTGAACTTCTTCCAGACTTTTCCTTCAGCCAAATTTCTTCAGGAGCCGAACTCCTTTCGGACTTCTCCTTTAGCTGAACTTTTTCACTAGTCGAACTCCTTCAACCAAACTTCTCAACTAGTCGGACTCCTTCTGAACTTCTCCATCAGTCGAGCTTCTCCACCAATCGGATTCCTTCTAAACTTTTTCATCAGTCGAACTCCATCCGGATTTCTCCAGCAGATTACTTCCATATTTCAAGTAGCATTCCTCCCGGATGATCCTCTCTAGCCATATTTCCTTTTAGGAGTTCGAACTCCTTTGAAATTGACATACATCAAAGCTCTTCATCCCTCTACGTGGCTTCGAATGGCTCAGTACCAAACGACTATGGCTATCACTATCAGTCTGCTGCAGGCGGCTTTCCTCTCCGTAATAAATCCCATGCGGCTCCGAGCGATCAGTTACCGGACGGCTATGGCTGTCACTATCAGTCTGCTATGGATGACATCTCTCTCCGTAACAAATTCTATGCGGTCCCAAGCGGCTAGCTACCAGACGGCTACGGCTGTCTCTGCTCCAGGCTCCATCTATAAAAGAAACCCTCTAGATATATTTTTTCTAAGCTTTCTTCTTCTTTTTCAAAACTCTGCAGAATTCTTTTCTAAGCACTCCAATTCTATTGGTCAGAAGAGCTAACTTGATCATTGGAGGATTCTATCGGAGCCACCATCATCGACTTTGGATGAAATTTTATTTTGTAGATCACCGACGGCGACCTCTTCTTTCTCAACTCCAGTTCGATCCAACATCAATCAGATTCTGTACCAATAGGATTAACGCTAGAGAAAGGATCCTCTATTCCTGAGGTACCCTTATTTTTAAAGAAGTACTCAATCAATCCTGTGGATCTTCTTCTCCAAGGTCCATCTCCATCCTCTCTCTCAATCCCAAAAAATGCCTCCAAAAAAGATGATTATCCGAAAATCTATCGCTTCTGCTGCCAGATCCGAGCTAGACCCATCCGTTCCTACTCCAGTGCAGGTGCTTCAACCTCCTCCTCCACCGATGGCTACGGTAGATCTAGAGCAGTTTAACCTGCTGATGCAGCGGGTTCAGGGCCTCATCGAGATGGTGTAGGCCATGCGACAGCCTCCAGCGGTGATTCCATCAGAAAATCCGCCATTGGGATGTCAGAAATCGATCCCAAGAAAGAGCACTTGGACTAGCATACCCATCGCCCTTGGGAAGAAAAAATAGAGAGCAGAGGATCCTTGTTTGGATCGTGATTCTTCTTCGGAAGAAATCTTTCCCATCTATCATCGGAAGCCTTCCAAGATCTACGATCGAGATGACATCCTCGATTAGAAACTATGGAAGATGGATCAGTGGATTGAGAAACTCCACCATTTTGCCCCAGCTCACCATGATGACATCCGCACTGATCCTCCCTTTCTCTCTTCGAATTATGTAAGAACCCATTCTGCCGAACATCAAGCTTTTCCAATTTGAAAGCTACGATGAAATCTTTAATTCGATCGATCACTTAGAGGCCTCTCGGACTATGATGCTGCTCCATGACGTACCAGACGCCATCTTATGCCGAGCTTTTTCATCTATCTTAAAGGGAGTAGCAAAAAATCGGTACTCGATGTTGAAGTCGAGTACAATATTCTTCTTTGACCAGATGAGCCATCAGTTTGTGGCTCACTTCATCAGCAGCCAACGTCCACGTCGAGATTCGAATTTTCTGATGAATATCAAGAATGAGGGAGAATCTATTCGAACTTACGTCATCCAGTTTAATGCTATTGCATTGGAGGTCCAGAACCTGGACCAGTCTATTGCAATAACCGCACTTAAGGATGGCCTTCAGAAGAATGATTTATTATTCTCTCTGGAGAAGAAGTACTTCAGGAACTTTGCCGATCTACTAGCTCGGGCTGAGGGATATGCTCGAGCGAAAGAAGTCTTTAAATTGAAAGATGAGGAAGTCATAGAAAAGCGGTAAATGGGCGAATCTAATAAACCTACAACTGACAGAAGACCGAATGAAGTTCGGCCACGCTCACGAACTCCCATCGAGCGCAAGCAAGCCCGAACTCCTCGAGCTCGTCATCAAAAAAGCTCCAACAGAAGGGCACGAAGAAGAATTACGATCTCCCCCAAACAAATGCAATCGAAGCAAGTACTATTTATATCATCATGATCATGACCACGATACTGAAGAATGCATTCAGCTCTAAGATGAGATCGAGGAGCTCATTAGAAGAGGCAGGTTGGATCGATTCCTCAGGCGTCGGTCTAAAGTAAGTGAAGATCGGTCGAGGGCACTGTCGCAGCCAGAACCATCAAGGAGAAAGGAATAATAAGAAGATCGGTCATCTCTCGGCATCATCAACACTATCTCTGGAGAACTTAGTGCTTCGACGAGCCACTATCTCTCGGCCTCAGAGCCAGGAAAAGCTTGCCCCAAATTGGAACGATCCATATAAAATAGAGAAGATCATCCAGTCTGGATCTTATCGCCTGAAGGAGCTCGGAGGAACAACGCTCCCACGACCTTAGAATTCATAAAATCTGAGAATGTGCTACCGATAATTTTCCTCCAATAAAACTTTTCTATTTCAATATTATTATTTCTTGGTGCAAAAACTATATGATGATAGGAAAGAAGCAAGCAAAAATGGTCATGTTAGGAATAGAAGAAGAACCTCATCCTAACATGAGCAAGTCGAAGACCTCCGATTATTTAAGACATGAGGAGGAGAGAGGCCCATTCAATGGTCCATCTGTGCTCTTATTTTCATATTAGGAATAAGAGGAGAACCTCGTCCTAACATGAGCAAAGTCGAAGGCCTCATTCATTTTAGACGAGATGAGGGGAGAGGCCCTAACAATAGTCCTTATATGCCTCCATAGTCTATTAGGAATAGGAGGAGAACCTCGTCCTAACGTGAGCAAAGTCGAAGGCTTCGTTCATTTTAGATGAGATGAGGGAAGAGGCCCTGACAATGGCCCTAATATGCTCCTACAGTCTATTAGGAACAAGAGGAGAACCTCATCCTAATGTGAGCAAAGTCGAAGACCTCGTTCATTTTAGATGAGATGAGAAAAGAGGCCCTGACAACAGCCCTAATATGTCCTTACAGTCCATTAGGAACAGGAGGAGAACCTCGTCCTAACGTGAGCAAAGTCGAAGGCCTCATTTATTTTAGATGAGATGATGGGAGAAGCCCTAACAATAGCCCTAATGTGTTCCTACAGTCCATTAGGAACAAAAAGAGAATCTCGTTCTAATATGAGCAAAGTCAAAGACCTCGTTCATTTTAGACGAGATGAGAGAAAAGATCCCGATAACGGTCCTTATGTATCCCTACAATCCATTAGAAACAGGAGGAGAACCTCGTCCTAACGTGAACAAAGTTGAAGGCCTCGTTCATTTTAGACGATGTGAGAAGAGAGGCTCCGACTCAGCTAGAGATAAGATCTCTTCTGAGCTTCAACTTCAAAAGAAGATAAGATCTCCTTCAACCTCGGCTAGAGATAAGATCTCGTCCGAGCTTTAACTTCAATAGAAGATAAGATCTCCTACAACCTCGACTGAAGATAATATCTTTCCCGAGCCTCAATTTTAATAAAAGATAGGATCTCCTTTAACCTCGGCTGGAGATAAGATCTCCTTCAAGTTTCAACCTCAATAGAAGATATGATCTCTTTCAATCTCGATTGAAGATAAGATCTTTTCTGAACTTTAGCCTCAACCGTAGATAAGATCTCCTCCGAGCTTCAACCTCAACGGATGCAGTGTCCGAAAAAGAACTTCGAGAGTCATCTTTTTTGTACTCCCTTTCTTTGAATTTCGAACTCGAGAGTGGAAGGACTATTATTGGAGATAAACCCCGCTCCTCCGAAGTCCAGTCTGATGCTTAGTCTAATGCGACTGGTAATCATGGAAGAGCTTCGATTGAAAATTCTTCCTCCAGCGGTCGAACCCTCCGAACTCCCTCCAGCAGTTGAACCCCAGTCAAACTTTTTCAAGTAGCAGAACTCCTCCAGTGGCCGAACCCCTTCCAGACTCCTCCAACAGTCGAACTTCTTTCGAACTCCTCCAACGGCCGAACTCCTCCCAGACTTCTCCTTCGGTCGGACTTCTCGTTAGTCGGACTTCTTTCGAATTTCTCTTTCAATTAGATTTCTTCAGGAGCCAAACTCCTATCGAATTTCTTCTTCTATCAGATTCCTCAAGGAGCATAACCTCTTTCGGACTTCTTTCTCAGTCGAATTCCTCTAGGAGCCGAACTTCCTCCGGACTTCTCCTTCAGGAGCCCAACTCCTTTCGAACTTCTTCCTCAGTCAGATTCCTTCAGAAGTCGAACTTTCTCCATACTTCTCCTTCAATCAGATTCATCCAGGAGCCGAACTTCCTCCGAACTTCTCTTTCAGTCGAATTTCTTCAAGAGCCGAACTTCTCCATCAATCGAACTCCTTCAGCCAAACTTCTCCACCAGTTGAACTCCTTTTGGACTTCTTCATCAGTCGAGCTTCTCTATCAGTCAAACTTCTTCTGAACTTCTCCATCAGTCGAACTCCATCCGGATTTCTTCAGTGGATTACTTCTAGATTTTAAGTAGTATTCCTCCTGGATGATCTCCTCTAGCCATATTTCCTTTAGGAGTCTGAACTCTTCTGAAATTAATATACATCAAAGCTCTTCATCCCTCCATGTGGCCCCAAGCGGCTCAGTACTAGATGACTACGGCTATCACTATCAGTTTGCTGCAGACGGTGCTCCTTTCTGTAACAAATCCCATGCAGTCCCGAGTGGCTAGCTATCGAACAGCTACGACTGTCACTATCAGTCTGCTATGGACGGCAGCCCTCTTCATAACTGTTGGTGCAGAAATCCGTCGCCGCCGGAGGTCGCCGCAATCGAAGCCGCTGGGCGTCGCCGGGGACCTGCAAAACGAAGTCCTGCCCGAAACCGGTGGGGTGGTGGCTCCGGCAGGACCCTCCGACGGTCAAGTTAGTTTCCGACCAACAGTAATGGAGTGCCCGGAATGAGTTCCGGAGCTTAGAGATGTGGGGGAGAGCTTAGAGAGTCGAGAGTTCAGAGAGCTTAGCCTTAGTGTGTCGGGAGGATCCTTTATATAGTGGAGCTTGATGGTGACAACTGCAGCCGCGTGCTGGATCCGAAGGAGTTCGGCCGCTTGGAGTCGGTCCGAAGGAGTTCGGCCGCTGGATCCGAAGGAGTTCGGCCAGGGCTCGCTGATTCGGCCTCTAGGCAGTTCGGCCGTGTTAAGGGGCTCGGCCTGGCGCCTGGCGCTGAAGCTCTTCAGCGGCTACTGGTTACATTGGGCTGAGCGTTGGGCCGGGCTTCGGCAGGAGCGGGATTTATCCCCAACAGTAGCCCCCCCCACTCCCGAGTTCAAAAATTGAGGGAAGGGAGTACCAAAACAGGCGACTGCCGAAGTCTTCTTCCAGGCCCCACATTTGTTGCAGCTGAAGCTCGGGGGAGGTCTCATCTCCAGTTCGATGTTCGGAGTTGAAGTGATGGGGGAACTCATTTTCCAGCCAAAATTGGTGAAGCCGACGTTGAGGCCGGAGTCAATGTCGCCCCCCGTGGTCAGGGTCGGAGTTGACATTGCCTTCATCAACCGAAGTCGATTCGGGGGAGACCTCCTCTTTTGCAGTCAAGGTTATGATCGCTTGGGGGAGATCCCGTCTCCCGCTGATGCTGATACCGAAGTTGAAGCCGAGGTCTGAAGGAGACCTCGTCTTCTGCAGTGAAGCTTGCCGTAGACTCTGGGGCTCGGCCTTGGACCTTGCTCGCGTCAGGACGAGGTTCTCCTCTTGTTCCCGAACGGGCTGTGGGGGCACATGGGGACCGTCGTCCTCGTCTCTCCCCCCATCCCGTCCTTGGTGGACGGGGCCTTCGACTTTGCTCACGCTAGGACGAGGTTCTCCTCCTGTTCCTAGCCGGCTGTGGGGGCACATGAGGACCGTCGTCCTCGCTTCTCCCCCCATCCCGTCCTTTGTGGACGGGGCCTTCGACTTTGCTCACGCTAGGACGAGGTTCTCCTCCTGTTCCTAGCCGGCTGTGGGGGCACATGAGGACCGTCGTCCTCGCTTCTCCCCCCATCCCGTCCTTTGTGGACGGGGCCTTCGACTTTGCTCACGCTAGGACGAGGTTCTCCTCCTGTTCCTAGCCGGCTGTGGGGGCACATGAGGACCGTCGTCCTCGCTTCTCCCCCCATCCCGTCCTTTGTGGAACGGGGCCTTTGACTTTGCTCACGCTAGGACGAGGTTCTCCTCCTGTTCCTAGCCGGCTGTGGGGGCATTTCCGCTCGCTTTTTTCCCAGTGACCCTGAAACGATAGTGTCGAGCAACAAGGTTTTATTGAGGGAAACTACTGGTAGTACATTCTCAGGTTTTCTGAGTTCCAAGGTCGGGGAAGCGCTAGTCCTCCGAGCTCCTTTAGGCGATAGGTTCCAGGTCGGATGACCTCTACCACTTCGTACGGACCTTCCCAATTTGGGACGAGCTTCCCTTGACTTCTGGGGCTGAGGAGACGGCTGCTCGTCGGAGCACTAAGTCCCCAACTCTGAACGCCTTGCTTTTGACTCTGGAATTGTAATACCGAGCCACCTTCCGCTTGGTAGGCGGCCATTCCGGATGCGGGCTGCCTCCCTCTTTTCTTCCAGCAAGGTCGAGGTTGGTTCTGAGGTCCTGGGAGGTTGAGTTGCTCGTTGAAGCCCACGATTCGAGCAGACGGGAGTTTGAGCTCGATCGGGATGACTGCCTCGGTGCCGAAGGCCAAGGCGAAGGGTGTCTCGCCGGTCGGTACCCTCTGCGTTGTTCGGTATGCCCAGAGGAACGTGGTAGAGTTCGTCTACCCAGGCCCCTTTTGCCCTGTCGAGCCTCGTCTTGAGGCCTTGCAGCAGGGTCCGATTGGTCACTTCGGCTTCCCCATTGGCTTGCGGATGAGCCACCGATGTGAAGTGGTGGGAGACGTTTAGTCCTTCGCAGAACTCGGCAAACCGGGCTCCAGCGAACTGTCGCCCATTATCGGTTATGAGAGGCTCGGGGCAGACCGAACCGGCAGATCAGCGTCTTCCAGACGAAGTCCTGCACCTTGGCCTCGGTGATCTTCGCTAGTGGTTCCGCCTCGACCCACTTGGTAAAGTAGTCGAATCGCGACCAGGAGGAACTTCCGTTGTCCGGACGCCGTTGGGAAGGGGCCGAGGATGTCCATCCCCCACTGCGCGAAGGGCCAGGGTGCAGTGAGCGGAGTGAGTTCGGATGCCGGCTGCCTTTGCACGCTGGCGTTCTTCTGGCAGCGGTCACACCTCTTCACGTATTCCGTGGAATCACGAAGTAGGGTCGGCCAGTAGTACCCTTGCCGAAGTAGTCTTTGCGATAGGGATCTGGCTCCCGCGTGACTTCCGCAGAGTCCTTCGTGGACATCCTGTAGCGCGATGCAGGCCTCAGAGGGTCGGAGGCACCTCAGCAACGGGAGGGAGTACGACCTTTTATATAACCTGCCCTCGTACAAGACGTAGCGGGAGGCTTGACTCCTGAGCTTCCGAGCTTCTCTCCGGTCGTGGGGGAGGACCCCTTCTTCGAGGTAGGCGATCAGCGGATCGATCCAGCTGGGCTCGAAGTCCGTCCGCAGGACGGCCTGAGGTTCCTCGGTGGTCGGGCACTTCAGAGTTTCCAGAAACACCTCTTTTGGTAGTTCGGCCGGGGCAGAGGTGGCCAACTTGGAGAGGAGGTCGGCCCTTGTATTCCCGGTCCTTGGGATGTGCCGAATGTCGAAGCTGTCGAAGGCTGGTATTAAGTTCTTCACCTTCCCGAGGTACATCACCATGCTTTCCTCCCGCGCCTCGTAGCTGCCGCCGACCTGACCGACCACCAACTGGGAATCGCTATAGACTTGAAGCCGACCCACCTTCAATTCCCTGGCTATCTGCAGCCCGGCTATCAGCGCTTCATACTCGGCCCCATTGTTGGTTGTGGGAAACTCGAAGCGCAATGCGTACTCGGTGACGATCCCCTCGGGGCTAACCAGGACCAGCCCTGCGCCGGCCCCGCTAGAGTTGGATGAGCCATCCACATGCAGAACCCAGGCGCCTTCAAGAAGGTCGGCCCTTTCTTCAGGGAAGCTCGACCGCCACAGCTCGGCTTCGTCGGGGCCTGGTCTCCCTCCGATGATAGTCTCGCTTGATTCAAGCTCGGCTTCAACTGGTGCGGTGCATTCCAGCACGAAGTCCGCCAGTATCTGAGCCTTGATCGATGGCCTGGGCCGGTAATTGATGTCGAACTCCGTGAGCTCGATCGCCCATTTGGCGATTCCTTCCTGAAGCGTCTGCGCGGTGGAGGACGGCTCTTAATGGTTGGTCCGTGAGGACCGTGATGGTATGCTCCTGAAAGTAAGGTCGGAGCTTCCTGGCTGCGATCAGAAGACAGTAAATTAGTTTTTCTAACTTGGAGTATACCTGGTTTCCGCGTCCCTCAAGGCTCGGCTCACGTAGTAGACTGGTTGTTGCGCCTTCGCATCTTCCCTGACCAGGACAGCCGCCAGGGCCATTGGAGAGACAGCTAGGTATAGGAGCAGCCCTTCTCCAGGTTCGGGCTTTGCCAGCAATGGAGGCGCGCCGAGGTAGTTTTTAAGCTCTTCGAATGCCTGTTTGCACTCCGCTGTCCAGCAAAAATCTTTCGGTCGCCTGAGGACTTGGAAGAAAGGCAGGCACCGCTCGGCCGACCTTGAGACAAAGCGGTTCAAGGACGCCACCTTCCCAGCCAGGCGCTGAACTTCCTTAATTGTTTTCGGGGCAGTCATCTCCTGGATGGCTCGGATTTTCTCGGGATTTGCCTCGATTCCGCGTCTCGACACCATGAATCCTAAAAATTTTCCGGAGGTCACGCCGAAGGCGCATTTGGTCGGGTTCAACTTCATCTTGTGCCTCCTAAGCGCACCGAAAGTTTCTTCAAGGTCGGCGAGGTGGTCTGTCGAGGCTCGGCTTTTGACCAGCATGTCGTCCACGTACACCTCCATGTTGCGGCCGATCTGCCCCTTGAAGACCTTGTTGACCAAGCGCTGGTAGGTGGCTCCTGCATTCTTGAGTCCGAAAGGCATGACCCGCGGGAGGAAGGAGTATGACGAAGTTCTTCTATGCGCCGTCCCATCTCCATGAGCCTTCGGTCCAGGAAATCTTCGCGATCCTTAATCCCCAAGGTCTTCTCGCGGAAGGGGTGCGAAGCTTCTCCCTGGGTTGAGCCGCGGTCCGAGCAGGGGCTCTTTGCCGGCTGCCCCTCTCTCCCGAGGGCCGGAGGTTGGGTAGCCCACATCGGTCGCTCCTGGACTGGATTCCCGGGCTCCGGGGAACCCCGCGCCGGTCGAGTGGGCGCTGGACCTCGCGAATGCGTGGCTTGCACTGCCTGCACCGCCTCCGTAAGATCGCGGACCTGCTGGGCAAGCAGGTCGAACCGCTCCGCATCTACCGCGAGTACGGAGCGGGCCCGCGTCGCCGGGGCCGGAGTGGGAGCGGACGGACCCGAACGGGATCGGGCCGCGGAGGCTGCCGACCTCCGGGTCGAGGTCCGTCTGGGAGGCATTTTTCTTTTCAGGAAAGGAATACTGAAGAGGGAGGAGAGAGATCCGGAGCAGGGGAGGGAAATCGTCGCCGAGCACTCCTTTAAGAACAAGGGAACCTCGAAGGTTCAGTCCCTCGTTCCCACAGACGGCGCCAATCTGTTGGTGCAGAAATCCGTCGTCCGCCGGAGGTCGCCGCAATCGAAGGCCGCTGGGCGTCCGCCGGGGACCTGCAAAACGAAGTCCCGCCCGGAACCGGTGGGGTGGTGGCTCCGGCAGGACCCTCCGACGGTCAAGTTAGTTTCCGACCAACAGTAATGGAGTGCTCGGAATGAGTTCCGGAGCTTAGAGATGTGGGGAGAGCTTAGAGAGTCGAGAGTTCAGAGAGCTTAGCCTTAGTGTGTCGGGAGGATCCTTTATATAGTGGAGCTTGATGGTGACAACTGCAGCCGCGTGCTGGCGGGCCGCTCGAGGTTCGGCGGAGTCAGTCTCACTGGCGCCGCATACGGCGGATGGAGGGTGGCAGCCATCGCCGCCTGACAGGCGGGTCGCTATCGCCCGCGGCGGACTGACTGATGGTGCGGCGGACTGACTGATGGTGATGGTTGCAGAGCTCGCCGAATGAAGGGATTGAAGGTCCTTCGTCGTGTGCCCATGTTTCGGAGGAGTTCGGGCTCCTGAAGAGGAAGATAGGAGGGAGTTCGGCTCCCATAGGCGTCTGGCGAGAGGTATGCAGCTAAGGCCCGTCCGCAGAAGGAGTTCGGCTGCTGAGAAGCCGAAGGCCCGGCCGTCTGGGGTTCGGCCGGCTGTTGGACTTATTAGGCTGAGGCTTGGACACTTGAGAGTTCGGTAGGGAGCTCGGTCGGCCGAAGTTTGATGAGGGCGACCGCTGAGGAGTTCGGCCCAGTGACGACTGCTGAGGAGTTCGGGCTCGTAGGTGACGACTGCTGAGGAGTTCGGGCTCCTGAGTGACGACTGCTGAGGAGTTTGGGCTCCTGAGTGACTGCTGAGGAGTTCGGGCTCCTGAGTGACGACTGCTGAGGAGTTCGGGCTCCTGAGCGACGACCGCTTGGGGATTCCACTAAAGCCCGTCCGCTGAGGAGTTCGGCCGCTGAGAGGACTTCATTGAAGCTCGGTCGCTTGGAGTCGGTCCGAAGGAGTTCGGCCGCTGAGAGGACTTCATTGAAGCTCGGTCGCTTGGAGTCGGTCCGAAGGAGTTCGGCCGCTGAGAGGACTTCGTTGAAGCTCGGTCGCTTGGAGTCGGTCCGAAGGAGTTCGGCCGCTGAGAGGACTTCATTGAAGCTCGGTCGCTTGGAGTCGGTCCGAAGGAGTTCGGCCGCTGAGAGGACTTCGTTGAAGCTCGGTCGCTTGGAGTCGGTCCGAAGGAGTTCGGCCGCTGAGAGGACTTCGTTGAAGCTCGGTCGCTTGGAGTCGGTCCGAAGGAGTTCGGCCGCTGAGAGGACTTCGTTGAAGCTCGGTCGCTTGGAGTCGGTCCGAAGGAGTTCGGCCGCTGAGAGGACTTCGTTGAAGCTCGGTCGCTTGGAGTCGGTCCGAAGGAGTTCGGCCGCTGAGAGGACTTCATTGAAGCTCGGTCGCTTGGAGTCGGTCCGAAGGAGTTCGGCCGCTGGATCCGAAGGAGTTCGGCCAGGGCTCGCTGATTCGGCCTCTAGGCAGTTCGGCCGTGTTAAGGGTTCGGCCTGGCGCCTGGCGCTGAAGCTCTTCAGCGGCTACTGGTTACATTGGGCTGAGCGTTGGGCCGGGCTTCGGCAGGAGCGGGATTTATCCCCAACAATAATAAATCCTATGCGGTCTCGAGTGGCCAGCTACTGGACCGCTATGGCTATCACTATCAGTCTGCTCCAGACTTCATCTATAAAATGGATCCTTCAGATATATTTTCTCTAAGCTCTCTTCTTCTTTTCCAAAACTCTGCTGAATTTTTTTCTGAGCACTCCATTTTTGTTGGCCAGAAGAGCTGACTTGATTGTCGGAGGGTCTTGCCAGAGTTACCATCACTAACTCTGGATGGAACTTTATTTTGTAGGTCACCGACGGTGACTTCTTCTTTCTCAACTCTAGCTCGATCCGGCGTCGATCAGATTCTGCACCAATAGGATCCAACCTCATATCCTACATAATCATCTTAAAAACTTGACCAAATTTTTATGGTATTCAAGTAGTGAAAAAAAAAAAAAAATCAAATATGGCACCATATTTTGAAGACAGAAGGCTTATAAGATCAAAACGTCTGCTCTATTTACTAATGCATTGCCAACTGTAAAAAAATATAAAAGAAAAAAAGAAGTGTTAATGGTTTGACTGGGACAAGGACACCTCACTAAGGATAAGGCCTTTTCTAGACGTAGTGATGAAAATGAATCCATTTTGACCTTCTAGATCAACCATAAATGCAAATAGCCTCGTCAAGAATGGAAAAATTGGAGGCTGAAGGCATGACCGGACGGCACATGTGATAGACTAAAAGGTTTTGTCCATGCAGACTCTTAGAAGGAAGAAATGGTAATCTACGATTTTATATGGTCTTCATCAACCGACCCTGGGCTTAAATAATAGTACTACATATGCCATTCTTGCTTATATCCCTCTCAGCAGGAATGCAACAGTTTGTTTGATCTGCAGGGGATGTTGAAAAAGGGCATCGAAATTCATAAATAAGGAGGATTACCGACGATTTTGTAGAAAGATGGACCTTCAGCCATTGCAACTAGGGCCCCCGGCTGGCATGCTTTTCTCCTTGGACCAGAGAGACCCCCAAGTTTGAAACAAGAATGTGGTATTCCCACCATATTTCTCAAAAAGAAGAGATAAGATCTCCAACAGATAATTTTACAAATGGATGGTCACACTATTCTAATACGAGCACAGCCCGAAAAATCAGAATACAAAATATCTTTCGGGATTCGTCACCTTGGCACCGGTATTAAGACTTAGTTAAGTTAACAAAGGAAAAACATCATGCTATTCTTCTTTTTTGATGAAATTGAGTTAGAGTGACCTAACTCAAAAAAATTATATTAAATTATTAAGAAGTTATATTATATATAATTATAGTATAGAGGAAACAGGCAAATAATGAATAGTTCTAGGAGGAACATCATTAGAAGGTCAGGTTTGACAAAGAAATTGCTTCAAGAGCTGCAGGTGAGTGTAACTAGGATCTGAAGAGCCGGCAGAAGATTCGTTTATTTTTGGTTGCTGACTTCCGTATGGCTGTGCAATTAGTAAGATTGGTTGATTGAACTGCTAATTAAACCTTGAATCTATGTACTTACAGTGTCAACTCTTCCTTCATCAGTTTTGAGTAAAAATCTAACCCACAACATGAAAAGTTTGAGAACTTTTGAAAGCGTAACTTTAGAGAGATAGGCATGAAACTCAAAACATCTTTTGTTATGCTCTTTCCAGATACACCAAAAATCAACTGCAATCAGGGAATCTATGCTCGAAATTAATGTTCTTATTGGCTGTTGCATTCTCCAGACCGTCCAGAGTTGTTCTTGTGTTTCAGGTAGGTCTGGGATTCCGAGTGCGCCGTGGAGTGAAGACCAAATCGTTCTGAAGTATTAACATTGAAGAAATAGGTGCTCCGATGTTTCTATTATTCCCGCAAAGTGTGCATTTAGGATCACCACTCCAGCCTCTCTTTGCCATGTTAGCTTTTTTAAGGATTCTGTCTAGATTACTAAGAAATAGAAAGTAACGAACTTTTGGTAGTATTCGAAATTTTCATACAATGCTGCTGAAGAATGGTTGGATACCTCCATCTAGCAGAAACTCATAACAACTCTTGATTGAAAATTTGTTGCTGGAAAATCATTTCCACTCTAGTCTGTCGGAGGCATTGGAGAGGCCTGTTACACCTATAATATGATTGAGTATGAGGACGTCTGGGTGCAGGATCAGCCTATCCAGGACAAGTTTGATTATCGAGTTGGAAGAAGAAGAACCAAGAACCTCTGAAACTGATGTCTTCTGATATGGTGATGATTCGAATAATTTAGGGAACCTATCTTTCAATGGAGAATCAAGAATCCAGGTGTCTTCCCAGAATGAGACTTGAATTTCTTGACCGATCCTAAATCTGATCAGGGATCTGAAAACTTTCTTATTACACTGAACAAATCTCCAGAAGTCAGAATATTGATGGTGGTTGATATCTTCTAGTGTTATCTGTTGGCTTCTGAAATATGATTGTCGGATTAACGATTTCCATGGCTTAGGGTCCGGGCAAAACATGTTCCACCACCATCTAAGTGACAGGATCAGGTTGAGTGTTCTGATGTTTGTGACGCCCAAACCTCCGAATTTTTTTGGTCTACAGCAGTGTTCCCATTTAAGCAATTTTTTGCCATTTTTTTTATTGATCGTCTCCATACCACAGAAAAGAGAGTCTACATTTGTCAATGCGCTTAATAATACATGATGGCATGTTAAAGTTTGTCATCCAGAAAGTGATTAGTGGTGAAATAACTGCGTTAAGAAGAGCCACTCGACCTGCCAATGATAAGAGTTTACCTTTCCATCCAGCTAGTTTTTTTGAGATCTTTTCCAAAAGCGGTGACCGGTCTCTTAGTTTGAGCTTTGTTTGTCATAATGGCATTTCCAAATAGGTAAGAGAGAATTCAAAATGCTTGCTTCCAAGAATTGTTGCTATCTGAGCAGTATCCATTGGGGATAAATCTATGCCAAGTACTAATGATTTATGATAATTGATGCGTAAACCTGATAGTAATTCAAACGAATATAGGATGAACTTCAATGTTTTGGTGCTGTCACAGGATGCCCCGTAGAAGATAAGAGTATCATCAGTGTATTGGAGACTATGAAATATTGATGTATTTCTTTCTAGCCCTTCCAACTGGTTGTTTTCAACTGCTACCTGAAGGATCCTATCCAATGTATCACTAGCCAAGACAAACAGTAGAGGGGATAGTGGATCCCCCTGACGTAGGCCTCGACGATGCTGGAATAGTTGTCCAAGTGAACCATTGATTAAGAGTGAGGACCTAGCAGTAGAGACGATATCCAGTATCCACATGCACCATCGATTATCAAATCCTCTTGCTTTTAACAGGTCCATAAAAAATGATTAAGCTAGGGAGTCAAAAGTTTTTCAAAATCTAGTTTGTATAGGATCCCTTTGTGGTTGTTCTTATGCACTTGGGTGAGTAATTCTTTTGCTGCAACAAAGCTTTCAAGTAGTGAACAACCCTGTATAAAAGCCGTCTGTATTGCTGTAGTTAGAATATGCATTTTTTTGCCAAGTCTGATTGCAAGAACCTTAGATATGATTTTGATAACACCATGGATGAGAGATATTGGGCGATAGTCACGCACTGTGCAATTGTCATCTTTCTTATGTATGAGGGTTATGTAGGAATAATTGATCCGGTCCGAAGAGAATTGATGGTTGTAAAAGCCTGTTAGTACCGCCATCAGGTCTTTTTCAATTGTATCCGAGAATCGTTTATAAAATTCAAAGGTGAAGCCGTCCGGTCCTGGGGATTTTTGAGCAGCAAGTGAGAACACTGCTTTTTTCACTTCATACACTGTGAAGGGCTGTTCCAGGTCGTGTAGGGCTGGTGGTTCTTTCGGATATAGCATTTGCCAGTCTGCTTTAATACTTGTGTTTGGGGTAGAGCCTAAGAGTCCCATGAAGAAGTCTCTGAAAGATTACTGTATCTGTTTGTATTCAGTTAGTCGTTTCTCGTTGTGTTGCAGCTTGAAAATCAAATTGTTTCGACGTCTATTACTGGCCCATGTGTGAAAAAATTGGAAGTTGCTATCCCCATGCTTAAGCCAGTCAATTTGGGTATGCTGTTTCCACATCGTTTCTTCATACAGTAGAACTTGTTCAAGTTGTAGCTTCAACTGCGAACGTTCTTGATGTTCAGCAGGGAGAAGGGGATGATCTTCTTCCATCTGGTCTAGACTATTGATTTTGTCTGAAAGACTATTCTTCTGCATGTTTAGATTTTCAACCCTTGTACGATTCCAAGCTTTCAGTTTTACCCAGAGAAATTTGAGCTTAGTCACAATGTTTGAGATTGCATTGCCAAAATTAGGCTTCGAATCCCACCATTGCCGAACTTCATTCTCAAAACCATCTATCATAAACCAAAAGTTTTCAAAGCAAAAGGGTTCGTGCGTAGGAGTCATACCTTGTGATTGTTTGGACTGTAGGAGAAGTGGCGAGTGATCTGAAGTAGAACGAGTCATTGTTAAGAGGAAGACTAGTGGGAAGTGCTTGAACCAATCTAGGAAAATGAAACATCTATCGAGGATTGCCA
Source organism: Cocos nucifera (assembly GCA_006176705.1). NCBI lineage: Eukaryota > Viridiplantae > Streptophyta > Magnoliopsida > Arecales > Arecaceae > Cocos > Cocos nucifera. Next base: position 582,615 of record QRFJ01001372.1, on the reverse strand, counting down.
GTGACGGATCCTCTCTTAGGTTAGACCAGGTATATCATCTATTCGAGGATTTGATTTCCATCAGCTGTTGACTGTCGATGAATTCATTAAAGAGTCTTGATGGTGCTTGGGAGATAGATGTACCTTTTCGATCGTTATGGAATCTAGTGGTATTGAAATCTCCTAAGAGTACCCAGGGCAACAAGCAAGAGCATCTAATGCTGCTTAGTTCAGCGAAAAGAAGCTTTCGGTCATGTTCATCGTGTGGCCCATATATGTTTGAAAGCATCCAGCAGAAGTTATTTTGTTTGTCGACTAATTTGATAGTCAGAGAAAAGTCCCCAGAGTTAATGAGATAGACCTCGTAGATCTCGTCATTCCAGCAAGTAAGTAATCCTCCTGATGATCCAATCACATCCTTTGAAAACCAACCATGATATCCAGTACCACAAATGGATCTTTGTAGCCTTGGGGTAAAACGCTTTGTTTAGTTTCTTGCAGATAGAGAACAGTAGATCTGGATTGTTTTATTGTTTCTCTGATAACACGTCGTTTTTGTGGCCTACCAGATCCCCGAACATTCCATGAGAGAATCATGAGTGAGTATGGAGCAACAAATTAGAACTATCTTGCGAGGAAAACGATAACCATCCCTTCATTTGCTCCTGAGTGCAGTAACTATTAAGTATGTTACTATCTGTGACTGCAAAACGTATACAAAATAAGCCTTCAGATAGTAGATACATTGCAGATGGTAGGTAAGGACTATCAGAACAAAAACAAAGACTTGAAGGGATCATCCATCGATCGCATGCCCTATCATGACATGCTAGATTACATGTATCCCCAATGATCATGACATCACCCCTGGGACCTGGTTAGTCCCCATCGCTAATCTCTGATTCTCCAGAGTCTTCAAATCCTGAATTGGGTTGAGGGTGTCGTTTGCTTCAAAAAGTAAGCCACATTTCTTACCCATAGCAATAATTTGGGAGGGAGTTAAGGAGTTGATGTAGTGTAAGTCTGTCACCGTAAGCACCTCCTCTATCAAGCCCATTGATTTAATCTTTTTAGATCTTAGTCTTGCACTACGCTTAGCACTGGATGTCAAAGAGGCTACTTCTTGTTGTTGTGGCTGTGTAGTCAAGTATTTTTGAGGTAGAGGAGTTATTGCTGGGTCCCTAGGTTTGCACCCTTGAAAAATTCTATCAAAGACTAAAGCCACCAGGATAGTGCAATTGACAGTTTGAGCAGCTTGCAGATATTCTACGTTAGTAGCCTTTGATTTTGTAGGCTCTTAGATTCTGAGATTGGGATGAGGTACATTTTTCCGAACTAGGCGTTGGGGTGCAGTAAAAAGAGCCATCAAACGGAGGTTTAAATTTGAACTTGACACTAAGAGGATTCCATTGTGCGGATTGAAGGCTAGAGTGAAAATGGAGGGTGCTGAGTACAGATCCTGCTAGTAAAGAGTAGTCTGTAGCTGGGCAGGCTAGAGTGAAAATGGAGGGTGCTGAGTACAGATCCTGCTAGTAAAGAGTAGTCTGTAGCTGGGCTAGAGACTTGTCAAGGGCTATAGAGGGAATCTCACTTTTAGATAGCTTTGAGGAGTGTTGACGCAGAATCCGGCCATCGCCGGAATCTGTTGGAGTGGAGGCCGATGAGGTCGCCGTCGGGGACCTGCAAAATAAAGTTTCGTCTGGAGCCGGTGGGGGGTGGCTCTGGCAGGATCCTCCGACGATCAAGTCAGCTCCAGTCAATAGGAATGGAGTGCTCGGTATGGAGTTCGGTAGAGTTTTGAGGAGGAGAGAAAGGTTTTCAGAACCTGGCGTAAGCGTATCTGGAGGGTCCTTTTTATAGAGGGAGCTTGTTGTAACTGCCTTGATTAATGATTGTCGTAATTATCCTGATTAATGCCGATCGTTATTGACTTGATAAATGCCGATCGTTATTGACTTGATAAATGCCGATTGTTATTATCGTATAACCGTTTAGTAGTGGGATCGTCTGCAGGAATCCGTCATAAGAAATTCGGCTTTCATAAAAGTTCGGCCATTGAGAAGCCCATCCGCTGAAGAAGTCCAAAGGGAGTCCGGCTTCCGTAGAAGCTCGGCTGCTGGAGAAGTTCGCAGAGAGTCCGGCTTCCATAGAAGCTCGGCCACCGGAGGAGTTCGCAGGGAGTCCGACTTCCGTAGAAGCTCGACCGCTGGAGGAGTCCGCAGGAAGTCCGACTTTCATAGAAGCTCGACCGCTGAAGGAGTCCGCAGGGGCTCGACAGCAAAGTAGCTCGACCGGCTGAGTAGGTTAGAAGAAGCTCGATCGCTGGGGGTTTGGCTGAAGCCCGTCTGCTGAAGCTCTTCTGCAGCTACTAGTTGCATTAGGCTGAGCATCGAACTAGACTTCGGCGGGAGCGGAGTTTATCCCCAACACTAGCCCCCCACTCTCGAGTTCGAAAATCGAAAGAAGAGAGTGCAGAAAAGATGACTATCGAAGTCTTCCTCTGAGCCCCGTGCTGGTCCAGGTCGAAGCTCGGAGGAGATCTCATCTCAAGACGAGGTTATCTCCGATCTTATCTCTGGCCGAAGTAGAAGTTGAAGCTCTCCAACCGAGGTTGGCCCGATCGCTCGGGGGAGATCTTATCTCCTTTGGTCGAGGTTGATGCGGGCGCTCGTGTTAGAATGAGGTTCTCTTCCTGTTCCTAACTTCGACTTTGCTCGCGTGATGACGAGGTTCTCCTCCTGTTCCTAATGGACTATGGGGGCACATTCGGACCGTCGTCCGTCTCCCCCCATCTCGTCCTTTATGAACGAGGCCTTCAACTTTGCTCGCATTAGGATGAGATTCTCCTCCTGTTTCTAATGGGCTATGGGGGCATATTCGGACCGTCGTCCGTCTCTCCCCGTCTCGTCCTTTATGAACGAGGCCTTCGACTTTGCTCGCGTTAGGACGAGATTCTCCTCCTATTCCTAACGGACTGTAGGGGCACATGCGGACCATCGTTCGTGCCTCTCCCTCCATCTCGTCCTTTGTGAATGAGGCCTTAAATTTTGCTCACGTTAGGATGAGGTTCTCCTCCTGTTCCTAACGGGCTGTGGGGGCACATTCGGACCGTCGTCCGCACCTCTCCTTCCATCTCGTCCTTTGTGAACGAGGCCTTCAATTTTGCTCGCGTTAGGACGAGGTCCTCCTTCTATTTCTAATGGACTGTAGGGGCACATGCGGACCGTCGTCCGTGCCTCTCCCCTCATCCCATCATTATGAATGAGGCCTTCAATTTTGGGAAGGTCTTATTTCCCACGGTCGATGTTAACCCGGGGGAGATCTTGTCTCCTATAGCCGAGTTTTAGAGGTCTTTGACCTGCTCGCATTAGGACGAGGTTCTCCTCCTGTTCCTAACGGGCTACTTTTGCTCATTCCTTTTCTGCCATTACGTAATCCTTATATCAGAAATCAATAATGTAGAGCAAAGGAGTTTTTAAAGGACGTCTACTGATAGTACATCCTCAAATTTTTTAAGTTCCACGGTCGGGGAAGCACTATCCCTCCGAGTTTCTTCAAGCGATAAGTTCCGGGATGGACGACCTCCTCATGCTAGCCTTCTCAATTTGGTGCAGGCTCTTGTCGCCGAGAGACGATGAATTACTGATACACCAAGCTCCTCCCAAGGGCAATGTGGATGAGGTCGTAAGATGGCCGACCTTCTTGCGGTCTCTAGCTATGGCAGTGCTGAGCTCCTTACCGTCTCTGACTATGGCAGCGCCCTTGGCCGATCTTTTTCTGCTTCAGGCTGGTGCTGGAGGAATTTACCCCACCGTCCCTTTTTGATGAACTTTTTAATCTCGTCTTGGAGCTGAATGTATTCCTCAGTATCGTGGCCGTGGTCGTGATGGTAGTGGCATTACTTGCTTCGATTGCGCACATTTGGAGAGGCCATGGTCCTTTCGGTCTTGGCAGTTGGTCAGAATTTGAGTTCGAGGAGCGTTGAGGGGGGCGCAGTCGCGGAACTTTTTGGAAGAAGGACTTCTTCGTGCTCTTCTGTCGAAAATTCCTTGGTGGCGAGCTCAAAAAGTTCGAGCCTTGTTTGCGCTGGGGAGGTTGTGAGCACGACCGAACTTCCTGTGGAACCTTTTGCAAGAGAACTTCATGTCCCTCTGTCGGGCTTCCTTAGAGTCATGCTCGAGAGGGAGTTCGACCTAGCTTGCATCGAACTTCATTCCAATGATGAGCTTTGAGGAGAAGTTTGGCCATGCTTCCATCGAACTTCATTCCGATGATGAGCTTTGAGGGAGAGTTTGGCCTTGCTTCCGCCGAACTTCATTCCGTCTCTTTGAAAAATCTGCGGGAGAACTTTATACCCTTTGTCGGAGCTTCCTTGGAGTCAGGGAGTCCTCGCTTGTCCTGGGGCGGTCGTGAGCACGGCCGAACTTCATCTCACCTTCTGTGAAATTTTTGTAGGGGTCTTCCTTGGTGACATACTCGAGTGGGAGTTGCTTGCACCGAACTTCATTCCGACGATGAGGTTTGAGGGGGAGTTCGGCCTCACTTGCGTCGAACTTCATTCGGCAGGAGAACTTCGTTCCGCCCTCGCTTGCGCCGAACTTCCTGCTTCTTTTGTCCAGACTTCCTTGACAATGAGCTCAAGGGTGAGCTCGGCTTTCCTTGAGCTGTCGAACTTCATTCTGCTTTTTCGTGAAAGCTTCCACGGGAAGACTTCATGCCACTTCGTCGGGGCTTCCTTGGAGTCATACTCGAGAGGAAGTCCTCGCTTGCCCTGGGGCGGCTGTGAGCTCGGCTGAGCTTCGTCTCACCTCGTGTGAAATCTTTATAGGGGGCTTTCTTGGTGACATACTTGGACTGGAGTTCGGCCTCACTTACGCCGAACTTAATTTCGATGATGAGGTTTGAGGGAAGAGTTCGGCCTTGCGTGCGCCGAACTTCATTCCGATGACAAGCTTCGAGGTGGAGTTCGGTCTCACTTGCGCCGAACTTCGCTCCGCTTTTTCGCGAAAGCTTCCGTAGGAGAACTTCATGCCCCTTTCTCGATGATGAGCTTCGAGGGAGAGCTCGATTTTCTTCGCACCGAACTTTATTCTGCTTTTCCGCAAAACCCTCCGCGAGAGAACTTCCTGCTGCTTTTGTCCGGACTTTCTTTAGGATGAGCTCGAGGGGAGCTCGGCTTTTCTCACGTCGGACTTCATTCCGAATCTTCATTCCGCTTTTCCGTGAGATCCTCCATGGGAGAACTTTCTGCTTCTTTATCGGGGTTCCTCGATGATGAGCTTCGAGGTCGTGGACGTGGCTGAACTTTATTCCGCCTCCTTGGACGCGGTCGAACTTCATTCCACCTCCTTGCAAAATCTTCTGTGGGAAAACTTCTTCCTTCTTTACCCGAATTTTCTTGACGACGAGCTTGAGGTGGAGCTCAGCTTTGCTTTAGCTGCCGAACTTCACTCCGCCTCCTGTGAATTCTTTATAGGAGGTTTCATTGATGACATACTCGAGATGTGGGGGAGTTCGGCCTGACTTGAGCGATGAGCTTCATGGGGGAGTTCGGCTTCGCTTTCGTCGAACTTAATCGTGATGAGCTTCGAAGGAGTTTGGCTTCGCTTTCGTCGAACTTCATTCCGACCTCCTTGTGAAACCTTCTGTGGAAAAATTTTTGCTCTCCATTTCTCCTTCCTAAGGGTGATTGGTATGCCCAAATGCTTTTCCTTAAGGCTGGTTCCTCGCATCCTTATGGCGGATTTGCTGGCTAAGTCCCCATCGGAGGTTGTCGCATGGCCAGCATCATCACGGTGGGGCCACGAACCCGACCAATAGGTTGAACTGCTCCACGTCTGCGATGGCTTCGTGTGAAAACTGGGCTGCCAGGGCTAAGACAGGAACAGACGGATCTGGCGCGCAGGCTGCCGATCGTCGAGTCAAAGCTCTCGAGGCATTTTCTCTTCGGAAGAGAACTCTAGTGAGGAAGAAAAGGGATCTCCGGAGAGAGAGAAATCTATTGATGAGCACTCCTGTAAGAACAAGAAAACATCGACTTTCTTTAAGAGAAAAATCGTCGTCGGGCCCTTCCTTTAGCGTCAATCTGTTGACGCAGAATCTGATCGTCGCTGAAATCCGTTGGAGTGGAGGCCGATGAGGTCACCGTCGGGGACCTGCAAAATAAAGTCCCATTCGGAGCCAGTGGGGGGTGGCTTCGGCGGGACCCTCCGATGATCAAATCAGCTCCAGTCAATAGGAATGGAGTGCTCGGTATGGAGTTCGGTAGAGTTTTGAGGAGGAAAGAAAGATTTTCAGAACCTGACGTAAGCGTATCTGGAGGATCCTTTTTATAGAGGGAGCTTGTTGTAACTGCCTTGATTAATGATTGTCGTAACTGTCTTGATCAATGTCGATCGTTATTGACTTGATAAATGTCGATCGTTATTATCGTGTAACCGTTTAGTAGTGAGATCGCCTGCAGGAATCCATCATAAGAAGTTTAGCTTTCATGGAAGTTCGGCCATTGAGAAGCCCGTCCGCTGAAGAAGTCCGAAGGAAGTCCGACTTCCGTAGAAACTCGACTGCTGAAGGAGTTCGCAGGGAGTCCGACTTCCGTAGAAGCTCGGCCGCTGGAGGAGTTCGCAGGGGCTCGGCAGCAAAGTAGTTCGACCAGCTGAACGGGTTAGAAGAAGCTCGACCGCTGGGGGTTCGGCTGAAGCCCGTCTGCTGAAGCTCTTCTGTAGCTACTAGTTGCATTAGGCTGAGCATCGAACTAGACTTCGGTGGGAGCGAGGTTTATCCCCAACAAGGAGAAATGAGTAGAGACCGTGGGGACGAAGCATAAGCTCTGACACAGTTCTTGACTCTCCGACCGATGTCTAGTAGATCGCCGGATAACTTGAGAGCTCGCTGGCTCATTGAACGCTTACGTTTGTCCGATGATGTAGGACCTTCACCCGAATCAAACCATAAATTTCAGTCATCATCGTCGTTGCCATTTTCAGAGCTCTCTTTAAAAAGCTCTCTTTAAAAAGCTGGTGTGTCTGAAGGTGTTAGTTCTGAGACAGTTTATTCTCACCTGAATGCTATATCTAAGTGACCTAATCACTACTGTCACCGATTCAGGGATCTCTTCAATATCGTCACAAAATATTTCCATGTCGAGTGAGGTTAGATCCTTCCACTGTAGGCTGCTTTTGCTGATTCTTAGCAGTCGACCAAAACTAGAAACGATAATTTCCACAGCCTGTGAATTCCAGCAAGTTAAAGGTTAAACAGACTTGCACTTACCTTCAGTTTACCATAGTGTGGTATGCTCCCGTTGAGAAGGTTCCAGTGGTTCACTTGGAGATAGAAACCATTGCCTTTGATGCGCTCCCCGGTCATGAGACGGTGAACTACCTCTCTAGAAGGACAAGCCATAAAGAATGTGTTCATGTTGTCTAACTGCCGAGTAGTCTAGGTGCCAGGAACACTTGCAATCCGATGAAGGAGGTTTTGTACGTCGTCGGGCTTCACCGGTCTGCCATAGACTTCCACTGAGGCAGCACGGTCTAAGAATAACTCTGCTTCATCCATATCTGGATTCGTGGTTACGAACACTTTAGAGACATCAGTACGTCGGAGAGCTGGAGTGGTGGGAGGGTTTACGGAAGAAGATGCTAGGTGGGGCTGGGATCTTGCGGCAAAGCGACGACGACGAGGCATATTGTGTTTGCACTGCTTGCTGTTGAGTACAAACCGAGTACTGCAATAGCATGCTCGATGACCAAATCCTTTACGTCTGAAGCATTTTATAGGGTTTCTACATTTTTTCTGTAGATGATCCTTGTCTCCACAGCGAAAGCAGGACCCTCTAGGAAAAGGTTTAGGATGGCTGACGGCGCTCGACGTTCGGCGGAGCAATTTCCGGGGGGAGGCCGGGAACAACCATTTAATGCACTAGAGTACATAGCGTGCGACCCTCCAGTGGCTTTCGGTGTCATTGATACGGTGCATGATTTCGAGGTGGACAGGTATGGAGCTGAGAGATGGTTGCCGCCGGTATTTGCCGATCTTTGGGTTTCCTTGCATGGGAGAGCCGAAGTTGCCATAGTTTTGGGGTGATGTAAAAGCCCAGTCGGTGAGATTGACGGCTGAGTTATCGGCGACGAAGGTCTCGAGGTGGCGGGAGATCGTGTGGAGTAGTGGTCCCAACTAAAATATTCCAAGGTGTGATATTATATTTCGATTTAGATCATCAGCTTGCTTTTGGAGAATAGCTCATTGGCTTGTGAATTGTGCCTCTGAGATTAATAGAACTACTTCCAAAACCTTTTAACTATATTTGTCCTTAACCATATATTAAGAAATAATTTGGCAAGAAGTGGAAGTTGCTAAAAGAAAACAAGGCAGCAATTTATTCGCTTTTCCAAAGAAATAACTTATTGGCTAGTTTATGGATCAGATGAAGGGATGATAACCAATTGTGGCGAATGAAAAGAGCTTTAGACATTTTGCTCTTCCAACTATTTTGATTTTTCAGCAAGGAATACAGAATCATGTTAATTCACATCCAAATGTTCATCACCAAATCACATTCATCAATATTCCTCCACTGCAGGAACCAGAAAATTGCACCTGGTCAATGCACTTAATACACTAGTACTAAGTAATTTTCGAAGGACCATCAACTGATTGTCATCTCCAACCATACGATGTGATGCCTACAAGATCTTCTCCCCTCACCAGTATATATATCTATTAAGCACAGAATCTAATCTCCTCCAAAGACCTGATTTATTCTTTGTATTTAGTCCAACCGATATCTGAAGGGATCTTTTCCGATATTTAATAAGTGAACTACTTCGTAGTGAAAATGATTGGCTCTCGCACATAATATCCGAAAAAAAAGCCGTACATAATATCCGAAAGCCGTACATAATATCCGAAAAAAAAAAAATTTAATGCCGGACACGTGCGAGAGTCAATCACCATGGATAATATCTATGGAGCTGTACCGTCCGCGATATTTTCCATCCCATTTATTTTGATAATAAAATTAGAATATGCTGAGCTATTGCAAGCCTGGTCATCTGCTGTCCCATGCCCATTAAACTGGTACAACTTCGTTGCTAGGATACCATGGTCCATCTTTAAGCTGGGGTATGACTTGCTTTAAACCTCTCATTTATCCCCTATATGATTCGAAGAGCGACCAATTTAGTTATCCAATTATATTATATTATGTTATTCTAACATTGAATATCATGTAATACTAAATATTATTATAATCTTAGTGTACAATTTAAGACTATACGATATCATGATAATATTTTATAATATTAGAATATAATACATAATGTAATATTCTAAAGCGTAATATATTATATAATATTATGTTGTATTATTGTATTATATAATATATTGTTCTATTATAGACGAACAGGGATTTGAAGTGTCAACTTATCTAATTTTATTAAATATAGCCTTACCATGTTCTCCGTATCTTAATGCTAACTCTCATGTATAACAATTTTTTCACTTGCATTTGATCTCATACCCACCTTCATTTTAGAAGGAAAAAGGCGCAATGTATGGATGGTTGGGATTGTAGGCCGGTAAGACACAAGTATGTCACCTCACCGCTTGAATATTGTCTTGGCTGAATCTCAAAATCATGCATGACTCTGTTCTTGTTTTGAAATGATTGTAATTTTTCTTATCTTTCTACGTGTTGCTGTTTCTCTCTGTAATCACTTTTAATCCTCGAATAAAGCACGGGATAGCTTTCTTCCACCTCCTATTTCAGTCAGAAAGAAGAAGAAGAAGAAGAAAGAGAATAGCTTTTCTATGGAACTGAAAAGAGAGTATTAGTGGATTTCACTGGCTTATGGATTAGGACACAGCGTGTGGATCCAAAGAGGAAGGAGGCTTGGAATCAAAAACATCAAGAACACGAACTTGGCACTATTGATAAAATGGCTAGTATGCGTCAACAAATTGGACCACCTTTGAGAAGAGCCCGAGACCAACTACAAATGTCGATATTCTGGCACATTTGGCAACAAAGGAATGGTAGGATCTCCAAGGAGCTTCAAAAAAATTCCTCATTTATTTCACCCGTGGGGGTTCTTCATAGCCTTTAACTCCCTATTGGGTTTTTTTTGTACCCGGTTAGTTGACTATGTTGATTCTCTTTTTTTCTTTTCTGTCCTCGTAAATACTTTATTTGAATGAATAAATCGGGTGGGAAGTTCCTCACTTCCTCCTTAACCCAGCAAAAAAAAAGAAAAAGAAGAAAAGAAAAGAAAAAATAGTTTTCCACTTTATTTATTTAACAATTTAAAAAAGGAAAAAAAATCAGAAATGAGTGAAGGATCTAATCCATCCAAAGTGATCATATCAGAACTAAAAACAAAACCAGCAAAACTATCATGAAGTATTGGACAGAGGAAGGTTAACCTGCTCTCTGTTTTTCACAGTGCTTCCCTCGTAGGCAAGATCTCATATTCTAAATCTTACCATTGGTGTCATTTCACTGAATTTAATCCCCCTGTTTTTAAAGATTGAAGAGATTTTCTTCATCCCGATGTTCGAAATCGTGCACATAATTAACACGTTTCAATCCCTCAAGGCATTAGGTTGGTCAACTTGTTCAATTTATCACCATGCATCAGGCTGAGTCCTGGCATCTTAACTTTACAGTGACAACCCTAAAAGTTTAGAGTCTTGTCACGAAAAACATCTGGATCGACCTTCCAATTCCCTACCACGCAACCACTACATGTGCCCAATTCTTTCAAACTGCACGTCGTTGTTGGAGAGAATTTTGTCTCTAGAGGTCCACTCTAAATGACAGCAAACCAATACCGAAAACAAATGGCTTCCTAGCTTACTACAGCTCAAACTCAAACAGAATCTTCTTCCTTTTTTTCATTGAAAGGAAAACACTATTCATTACCATGTAATTTTATGCATCACCCATGTAACAGCCCAAGACTTCTAACAAAAAGGCCGATCACCAAATATTATTTAGATTTTTTAGTCTTATATAAGTATCCAGGATCTACTCATTTTATAGTCCATGTGGGATCAAACAAGCTTGCATGATTAAGCTCTAACATCTTTGCCAGGTTAAGATTCCGATCCGTTCGAATCCGATCACAAGCATCATAAATCTAATCTAAACGCATCCTGCAATATCTTCTACTCCACATAGACTATAGGTTGAGTCCTTTTCTAAAACGGTTAGCCAAATTATGCTATTTAAATTTCTTGATCTTATATAAATATTTAGATCTATCTATCACATAATCAATATGGAACTAAACGCATGCCTGCACTTACTACAAACATCAGCATGCTTCTGAATGCAATTTGTTTCAAAGTTCAACTTGGTTAAAGCCAAGTCCATTTGTATTCAATGTCCTTGTTAAAGATATTTAAAAAGAGAAGAAGAAGCATCCTTTCTTTCTCCTTTCATATGCTCCAATAATAGAGATCCTCCATCAAAAATACTTTCGATACCGTAAGGAGTCCTTGTCTTGCTTTTCTTGGCCGGCCAACGTATTTCAATCAAGTGCCTCTCCAAAGCAAATTCCCTTTGGCTTACATAATCCCATGTACGCACCGACCTCTTTCTTCTCATTCAGACCCTTTGGGATATGACAGAGACCTGGGAAAGCAAAGGAGAGAGCTCTTTAAAGATAACCTTCTTGTATCTGACGGAAAGGAGAGAGCCTTGTTATCATTTACTTCATCCTATGGCTGTAGAGTACTGTTAAGAGATTCCCACCTTTGGCTTTCTAATATTCCAATCCTCCAACCATATATAGACCCCCAGTCATCAAGTCTCCAGTCGCAAACTTGCAGCTAAACTTCTTCAGTTCAGCAGCCCATTGGTGACTCCTACCGTTCGCTGGCTTACCGCATGATTCCAGAACTTGAGGTAAGCTCCATCCAATACAAACCATTTTGATGCAATTAAATGACAAAGTAATGGACAAGCTTATGTACTGAGACATCGGTGTTCTTGCTCTTGTTTGTCTTCCTCTTGACTGTAGAATGCTCGAGTTACCGAGTTACAGGTCCGAATGGACTGCCATGGCTGCGTGCAGAGGATCAAGAAGGCAATGCACGGCATCGACGGTAAAAGAAATTCATTTGCAACCCAAATTTTAGAGAATCAAACTTTGAGTTAATCAACAAATCTTATCATGTATACTAAAAGCTTTGTATCTTGTAATTCTGCACATGTTGAAGGTCATCCTTTTTGTCACCATATGGTCATATAAGGGCCGTTTAGAATTTGAAAACTTGAAATGAAATGAAAAAACTTTGATCACATACTTCTCTTGATGCTACTTCTTCCTTGGATCGATCTTCTGACGATTGTTTGGGTGTGATTTCTTCAGGTGTCTATGATGTCTATGTCGACTTCGGTCGGCAGAAATTGACAGTAATTGGAAGGGCTGATACCGAAAAAATAGTCAGGGCCATTAGGAAGACAAGGAGGACAGCCACAGTATGTTCCCCAAAGGAACCAAGTGAGCCAAATGGTTCGGAACCACCACCATCAACAGAACAACCAGTACCAGAAGCTGGCCCCGACCAACCTCCAAATGAAGCTCCACCACCATCTGAGCCTCCCAAAGATACGCCACCCCAGGAAAGCCCAAGTCCTCCTCAAGTGCAGCCATCCCCTGAAGCCAAGGAAGCTGCCCCATCCAAAGGTGAGGATGCCGAGGAGATCCACATGATCTATCTCTACCCACATGGCTATGTCTATAAAGCAAACTGGAACCACTACCCTCCAAGCGATCAACAAGAAGTCCCTCCCTTCATTGCTCATGGCTATAACGGCTACCAGTTGCCGTATTATGGGCATGAAGCCTATGGCAGGGACTACTATCACAGGCGACGAGGTGGAGATGATGGGAACCAGATTACCTCCATGTTTACTGATGAGAATCCGAATGCATGTACGATAGTATAGGGAAAGAGAGGTAATAGACAGAATAGAATGCTTTCTTTTAGTTTTAGCCTTGAAGAGGATAGAGAGTAGTGCTAAGATTGTGAGAGTGAAGCAAAGAGAATAAGATATGCTGAGCTTGGTCGGGGAAAAGATAATTTTGCCTCGCGGGTGGGACTAAGCTACTAGTCTTTTGTCCATAATTTGTCATTTGCTGTAATAGTTTTGGCTACAAAGTAAGCACTCTTCAAAGAAAAATAATAATAATTTGTGGCCCGAGAAAGGATCATCCGCAAGCTCTGATCACATCATATATAACAAAGTTTGGAACATGAAAAAATTCCGATACCAAACGTAGCCCATTTTATCCAAGGTTCAATTTCACATGACAACCCAAATTCGATCCTAACATGTTCATAGGTAAATCTAGATAAATAAAGACTTTCCAACTCAAATTAACTACCAAGAAAAGGACATCAATTTGCTAAATGAAATATAGAACAGAGCAAAGATGAACAGTTCAGATTAAGCATTTTTATTGTGAGACAACAGAATACAAGAATAAATATCATAAAATAGGAAGAACGGCATGAAATTGACGAAATGAGACATCCTATTCAACCTTATTAGATATGTCAAGGAAAGATTTTTTTTTTTTTTTTCCTCTATTTTGTTTTCAAATCTTTATCTATTTATACATTCATAGCACAAGATTCCAATGCTCAATCTGCCGATCCAGAAAACATATACACTTTAACCACTGGGTTATGACTAAGGTATTTTACAAAAAATTACTGTCACTCTATCCTGTGGGATTCATGTTGAATCATATACTCATGGGATGGGTGCAGGCTTTCATTTATTTAGATAGAGTAGAGCGTCGAGGTTTCATGATTAATACCAAACTATTCCTCGGATATTTTCCTCCTGCCCACCCATCTTGGTTTCAAGGAAGGTCACCCGTGAAGGTAAAGTATCTCCCTTCATTTTTTCGTCCCAACCCAAGCAGCTTTGGCACAAAAAACTCTCCACACTCGTAATTTTTATTATCATAACTTTGTTGAACATTTTTATTCTTGGGAAAGTTACATGGCATACGTGAACAATTGGTTGATGCCAGAAAAGAAAACAGGTAAAGAAATAGTATTTGACCACAAAATACCTAAAACCAAGGTTTCCTGGTCTAGCTAGCAGCAACCCTAGGAAGATAGAACTTTAATCCCGCTCAAACCCCACCCTTCCAACGCTCAGAGCAAATAAGGCTTTAATTGAGATTTGGTTGGGGCGCGCCGGGCCCAAGCAGCAGTGGAACGCAAGGGCGACGCGTGAGAACCCCAGTGGCAAGCCACCGTGAATGGGAAACCGCCCCCCAAGAAAAATTAATTTAATATCATGGTGGGTCGATGACCCACGTATCAGATATTAAACTGATAAGAACAGATACTACACTTGATCTTAGCCAAAAGGCCGAGAAAGGTATGAGCCATCTAATCGCCATCCGCCCTTTTTTATAACGCTCCGCTGCCTACCTCGTCTTGTTTATCCGATGTGGGACTAAAGGAACGGGATTCCGCTGTCCGCCCGTGCGTGTATTCTCTTTGGCTTCAAGTTGGATGGCTATGATCTTACTTAAACGTCGTGGGTTTGATCCACATCATAGATAATAACATCTTCTTGAGGTTTCCCACAGGAAGAAAAATCGAGTCGCTTGGTGTGATTTATGGATGGTTGTGATTTAAAAAATCAGTATTCTCAAGTAGCATTTATCGTGATTTGATGCAAAACTTCATGGTTGTCTCTTAGAAATAATAGCACATTTAGTCATTATATTTGTAATGCATATAGTTTGGTGCTCCACATATGGTGATACATGTTACATGCATGTATAACATGAAATGTAGAACAAGAACAGCCACAACAAACTTATGATGACTGTTAGTTGAAATTACGGTACTGGATACATAGGAGATATTTTCATCAAAGCATTCAAACATGGCTATGCCATACATTTAGGTAATTTTTTAAAGAGAGAAGAGAAAACATTCATTGTGATGGTTTCCACGAACATGTACTTGGTAGACAACATGTGATGAGATTTTAAACAGTCTGGTCCATAAGAGTAAAACTTCTGAAAGGTTGGCTTTTGAACAGAGATGTGCATCTTTCTCCCTTGAACCTTGGCATAGCAATTCAGTATGTAAGAACTAGTGCCATCCTTTGGCTTTGCTGATCACGCATCGATTTGTTAGCTAGAAAAGGGTGATTTACAATGTCTTTTGAAGTCGCAGTGCTTGATAAACAACTGGATTTTTCATTGCATCCTTCCATCTGAGGATCACAGAAGAGATCACTGAAGAAT
This sequence comes from Cocos nucifera, assembly GCA_006176705.1. Classification (NCBI taxonomy): domain Eukaryota; kingdom Viridiplantae; phylum Streptophyta; class Magnoliopsida; order Arecales; family Arecaceae; genus Cocos; species Cocos nucifera. The sequence continues at coordinate 567,343 of QRFJ01001372.1, read as the reverse complement.
AAATAAGGTGAAAGTGGAAGCTACAAGAAGAGAATCTAATGCTTTTACGATAGAGATTCTCTTTTTGTTCAAAACTCTCTCATGGTGCCTCTCCAAAGATGTTTTTTGAGTAACTTACTTCTCTTCGGACTTTCTCTCAAATGTTTTCCCTATAATTATTTTACATGCTTCCTGGGACAATAAGAAATGGCTTTCCTGCAAGGTGGGGGCTTCCATCAGAATCAGAATGAACCATAAATTACTACCTTGGTGCAATATTTTACACCCGTCACAATATGATTACTCTTTGCGGTCGCTTATGTTTATTGCCTTGTCTTTTGCAATAATTGCAACAGATAATTTGGAAGTTTATGCTAACAACTTCATGCCAACCGCAATAATTGCAACACATGTTTTGGAAGTTTATACTAACCACTTCATGCCAACTTCATCTTTATTTGTTGGCAGCACAAGCTGTCTATTATAGTGCCACCAAGGCCTATTGTTAAGTGCTGCAGATTGCCAACCTATCGATTTTAGTGGTCCAATTGCCAAAGAAACTGCGAGAGGTGGGAGCTGGTCCAATTACAAGTCTGACACGACCTTAGAGTAGACCAAGGCTCTGACATCATAAGCAAGAAGCCCAAAGAAGAGAGGACAACAGCAGCAATTAGATCAAGCCATTTCTATAACATCAACAGCCAACCACCCATTTATTCTAATAACATGAAGCCATGTGGCATACACAAACCACCCCTGTCCTGTCCCATTCCCAGCTAATTTAATTCATTTTGATGTCCACACAGGATAGAATATACAAATATCAACCAAATTCTAATGGTTTAATGGCAAATGCAACAGTATCAATTAATGTCTGGATTCCAACAACTACCAAAACTTTTTCTTACAGTTTGAATGAAGAAATGTAGCTGTACAGGCAAGCATATTGTCATCTCGGATGCTCCCCTTTTCTTTTCTTTTCTTTTTTTTTGCTTCTGTTTTGAAGGTGCAAGATAGCTAATTGCTTGAGTCCCAAGATGCATGAATTGAATGGTGATAGAAAAGAAATGGTCTGACTTTGTTGGGATTTATTGGCAAAAGAATTGGCAAGATGGTAATGGAAGCTCAAGTCTCTCAATTGTACAGAGGGGCTGAAGCAAATGATAAGACAGCAAAAAGATCTCATTTGGCTGCTGCAAGACCACCGTAGTTTGGAAGCGAGAAGCACACGAGAGAAGAATTTGAGTATGGGATTTGGAGATCGGTGCATGGTTGAGGGAAGACCGATTCGGAGAACCCGGAGACATATGAACAAACCCATGAAGCAGAAGGATCTGAGGTGACAGAAAAGTTGATGTTTGAAAGGCAGATAGCAGTGAAGGGATCATCTTCAATTCCAGAGAGGACACCAGCAATTGAAATGTTTGTCCCAACCACATTCTTAAGGGTAATCCGCTTGATGACTGGAAGAGCATCAGGATCATAATGGTCATCAGGGTGGCCGCCACAATATCCCGTGAATTGAAAAGCCTCCTGAACATTTTCCATCTCCACATCTGATATGACTATGTTTTCCATGAACCCACCTCGGCCTCGGATGGTCTTGAATTTTATACCGGTTAAAGAATCATGGACATGTAGGTGCTGAACATGTATGTCAGATATTCCGCCAGACATCTCACTGCCAAAAGCAAGGGCAGAACCAAGAGAGGTCTGCAGATGGACATTGTCGATGTAAATGTTGGAGGAAGGTCTTCCAAAAGAGATTCCATAGTTGTCCCAACCGCTTTTCAGAGCAATGGCATCATGTGAGACACTAATGCTGCAATCCTCAATGCATACATCCGAGCATGAATCTGTAGTGATAGTAATATGTGTTAGATAAGTAACTGAACAATCCAAAAAAAATGGTCAGCAATAAGCAAAAGCCTACATTGTCATGACCAATTAAAAGCTCAGCCACAATATTTTTAGAATGTCAGTCTATATTTCAAAACTTATCTCATAATCCAATTATGATGATGCTGTTTACAGAGAACACTGTGTACCGCAAGACATTTTACTTCAATTACTCGAAAACAATTTTCTAGCTTCAGGCATTTTAAACTCTATAAGGAGGATTTATGGCAACTACCTATTCTGGGTTTTGATGCATGCAATAAGGACATGCTAACATTTTGCTTCATTTAATAAGAAAATTTAAATGAGATCATTATTTGAAGCAAGAACAGTCGTTAGCAATGGCTGAAGCAGCAAAAATATACTGATGCTGTGATGCATCATAACATAATTGTGAACCGCTGGTGAAAATATTCTGTACTAAATAAAACAGATTTTGCTTTCAGTTATATCAACTTTAGAGAATAGCATATATCATTCACATGAATTACTGTTGGTACTAGAGGAGTCGCACCAGGCATCATGATGCAGACATGAGGTTCCATTCTCATCTTATGTCAATTCAACATAAGTTTCTTGTAGATGATTCCCCAGCAATTATCTAGGTGATCCCTTCTAGAACATCAGAATAATGGTGAACAATATGGAATATGGTGATCTGTATCACGCTTTACAGATGTCGCCTATCTTTGCCGGCAACTAGTTATCCTGCATTCGAGATCATATATAATGACTTTAGTTGAATTGTGATCTGGCTGCAACTTATGTTGTGACTAGATTAAAGCTTACACGAGTCACATCCTACAGCTTGTAGGATATCAAGCTATCATTGCAGAGAAGTCAAAGGACAAGCTCTGCATATCACACATATCCACAACATGTAACATAAGCATCATTCTTGACCATTCACTTTCATTAATCAGATGGTAATCATATGCCTTGGAACAGCAATACTGTGATCCTGGTATCGGAGCAATGTGCACCGTACAAGGGCATTAAAGTAGTGCCGCTAACAAATTATCTTCCATCAATCTATTGAAAAATTTCTCAAGCTTCTAATATCTATAATTTATTATTTTGGCTAAAGTAAGTCCCAGATTCCTATTTATGTATGGCAGTTTTTGAGAATACTAAATAATCAGCACATGAGCATTTAAAGGAACTAACCGAGAAGGATATTAATAGGATAATAACAGAGAAGTCAAGTGGTTTTTATACCCTGATACTGTATAAAAGAAAGCATAAAAAATGCAAACAGATTATTGAAAGGAAGTTTGATGCTAACCTGGAACTATACCACTTGTAAATGAAGAATTTGATGAAGTGTAGATTGTCATGTTCCGGACCTCCACATTTCTGCATCACATATAAATGAATATGAATAGTAGAATCCTGTTTTGAGTTTGCTAGGAAAATGCAACACTGAATATAAACAAGGTAGGACTTAAACATACCCACAGTATACTGGATGAATGCTCCAAGCAGGGGAATTCAAAAATATCAGATTTGAAATCACAATATCACTAGAACTCACGAGTTCCACAAGGTGAGGACGGCTAAAGTTTAACGTGTGAGAACGGAACCACCCCCACCAAACTGAACCCTGACCATCAATGGTTCCATTATCACCTGTGGAATCCAAATTAGTAAGGACATCAGCATTTGATCTCACTATAATAAGGATGGAATGTCCAACAATCTTCTATAAATGTATAATAAGAAAAAAAAAAGCAATAAAAACCATGCCTGTTATCACCACATCTGTCAAGTTTTGCCCATTTATCAAGCTACGATGCCTTCCACCAGGAAGATCCTGGCCTTGGCCATATGAAGGTAAGGGCTCAACAATAGGCCACTGAGATGATTCCTACAAGCAATAGGGGAAAAATCATTATTTTGCAATAAGACATGCTTAAGTCTAAATTTTTTAGTGAAAAATAAAAGTATCTTTTCCCTTTTTCATAATTTAAGCTACTGCACACTGATTTTCACAGCATGATAAAATCTCCAGACTAGCAAAAGAATGCTGAGAGTTTCCAAGCTTACACAGCTCCCCATTTGAAATTTACCCAGAGCAATAAATTTCTAAGAAAGCACCCTTCAAGTCCTTCAGCAACTAACAGGATTGCTTTATCTAACAAAATTGTATTAGCTAACACAGTTCAGAATGCTTTAGCTGACATGGTAACAGAAAGCAAAAATCTGAGATGTTGAACCATAAAAAGAAGAATACTAGGTTTAACAACCAACCCCCCCCACCCAAACACCAAGCAAACAAAAAAAAAGGGATAAGAAGAATATCTGGTAGCATGAAACTCCAAAGGGTGTGGGAGAAGTCATGATATTATAATAGTATGAAGCTACACCTATTCTACTCCATAAATGGAATCTCCAATGTGGTACATGAGGCTCTGCTTGTGTCTTTGTCCATCTCCATAGCATGTGCATTGCACATGCCAAACTCCGGTTCACCTCTAGCCCCTAAATCCATGTCGGACATGTACCCATATCAGATAAATGTCAGACAATTGCATTCTTATCACCCTTTTCCTTTAGGTGCAGCTTCTAAAAATTGGTAGAGAGTTGGACTCGGATGAGCTGAATACACCATAACAATGCTAAAAGTGAACCTTTTCTTTCTTTTTAGAGATTAGTTCAAAACGTATATATTACAACAATTTTGCAAATTGTCATTTTTCTAAAATTTTTAAACAAATTAGAAAGTTTGGATGAGAAATATCAAAAGTATGCATCAGGGAAGATTTTAACAAATCATGCCTTTTAATGTTTTCTTATAAACATTTTCAAATATATATGTCAAAATCACTTGTTCTACACTTTTTTCATCTCTTTTTTCCTTGTTACTGAGTCAGACGCTTGGACTGTGCTCGAGCTCATTCTCATGTCAGTGTCTATGCAACATTGAAGGACAGGAAGCAAGAATGAACGAAGAAATACTATACTGGTGAGGTATCAAGCATGTCTACTGGATTTGATGAATTTTCAGTATTATATTAACAATTTAAAGTTACAGATGATTGTATTGCTATTTCATCATTTAATTATATGGGTATGCTGGCATATCATGATCATAATGTACCTCTACAGTAGTGCCTTGGTAATGTGAATGCCCCAAAGCAATTATTGACACCATCTTGTGAGGTATAAAGTAATCCGACCGGCATATAAGTCATGATAAGAAAAAAAAAGAAAGAAAAGAAAGCATGACAAGAATAACAAAATTCAATGTCAATTATTATAGAAGCAGACCTGAGTGCCAATTATAACAGCATCCTTGTCCAAAAAGAGGGTAAGGTGGCTGGTGAGGTTGAAACTTCCGGTCAGCCACCTTCCTTTAGGAACATACAGTTGGGCGCCACCCTTGTCGGCGAACGACCTCAAATAGAAGATGGCATTCTGAAAGGCAATTGTATTTAGTGTCACCCCATCTCCGACAGCACCAAAATCCGTTATGGAAACACTGTGCGGCCTTTGGTTCAAACTCCTCTCATATTTGCAGTGCTCATAACTGACTCCATTGACTCCTACAGCATTAGCAACTGCTAAAACTAATAGCACAACTACCTGAAGAAGACAAGCACCAAGACATCACATTAATTAACACCGCAAATAGTGCATCCACTTTCTGGATAGCAGTAAAACATCTATACAAGTGACACATCAGAATGAAGCTTTCAACAACAAGAATCTACAAAAAGACAATGAAATGAATTAACATCACGGGGATAGCCAATTCAAATAGTTAAAAGCAAAAAAGGGGTAGCACAGTATCTAAGGGATGAAAACCTTATATATTGATATAATGAGAAATGAGTGACAATTGATTCAAGGAGCTCATGTTGGAACTGAGCACTGAGACAGCAAAGATTAGATTGGCAACTAACATCTACCCTCCTAAATTAACTCTTCCACCTAAAACCAATAATCCTTCTTCTCCAAAGCAAAGGTAGGTTCAGAAGAAAAATCAATGCCTGTGCTTCCAAGCGAATCATGCCCATCATGTTGGAACTCTCATGATTCACAATACAAGAATTCATGTTTCTCAAAGAAATACCTGGATCCACCCTAAACTCCCTGAGACAAAAACACTGGTCTAGTGGAGCCGCACCCAACAAAGAAAAACAAAGTAAAAATAGTAAAAACAGGAAGACAACATAATCAAAATGGCTGCTTGGTTCAAGAATTGGCAAATCTAGGCATCACTGATCGCATAACCACTGGTGAAAGGAATCGGTGATTGAACTTAGCCAAAGCTCCCAAACACCCAAAGGAGAATTTGTTGGGGAAGCAACTCCAAACAGGGCAGAACCACACATCCCAGAACGCACAAGAAGAAAAAGGCAATAGAAAGCATCGCAAGAAACAGCCAAAACCAGCACCATGAAAACAAGATCGAAATTTTCAAGTGTATAATAGAAAACGAAGGCAACCAAACTTCAAGGATCCTTTTTTTTGTCGAGAAAGATGATTCCTTATCAAAATAATAAGCAAAAAATACCCAAAAAAACAGAAAACGTACTTACTAGCCTCTTCATGAGCCCCCTTCAGCCCAGGGGCAGGACAAGGCACAAAGGCAGAAGCTCCAACCAGAAGAGCCGGCAAAGAAGAATGAATAGAAGAAGAAGATTAATAGAGAGAAGGGGTGGAATTATGGAGGAAGAATGAGAAACAGAGGAGAAGCACAAAACCTGAGAAGCTGTCCTGTTTATACCTGAGAAACAAAAAATGGTAAGAAAATGGAAGAAAGTTTGGCCTTATGTACACCTAAAAGTGGACCCAACTATCACTACACTCAAGATTTTAGCGGTGTCATGCCGGGTCAAGAGGTAATCATGGGGAGCGGAGAGTACTTATTTGGGTCTCCTTTCATCGGTGTCCTTTCTTTGGATGCCTGGAGCATTAGCAGGAAAAAACATAAATTAGAAATAAAAGAATATATAAAGAAAGAACAAAAAATAAGGACAACGGGGGGCCTTACCATGGTCCCAGATGATAACGTTGCATGAGATTAATTGTCTTGGAAAGAAATATAATAAAAAAGAGCAAGAAATTACCTTCCTTAGCGTGAGGACTTGGCATCGAAAGCCAGCACCGAAGGAATCAACTTCATACATTTTAAAGGAAGCAGCTTTGCTGGCCAATAAGAATTCTTGATGGTTAAGGTTATCGATTTATAATACAGTATATTAGATCCATACATAGGTATTGAATCATGAAGGACTTACATGGTTGTCAGTCTGGCTGCATTATATATTATATTTATGGCCAACAACGCATGTTTTAATGGATCGATCAGAATAGTACTGTCATATTAACAGTTTATCCTACAAAAATTTATAATAACGTGGCACAGAAATCTCATCCAAAATATTCTTTTTGCTAATGACTCGTATAAAATAATTATTCCTTGTGAATTTTCGATTGCTATAATTTTATCAAAATTAAATCACAGATTCTCAATAAAAAAAACTCACATGCCAATACGATAGAACATGATAAATATCATAATAGGAAAACATTCTCTCTCTATATACATATATAATTCCTTTTATCAGTAGAAGCACATATTAATTATTTTTTAAAATAAATAAGTATTTTAATAAAAAGAAATATAGTGGAAAGCTTAAAGATATGGTGGAAGTTATAAATGGAAAAAAAATTATATATATATATGGTTGATGGATTTTTTTTTTTTTTTGGGGGGGGGCGGGTAGAGAGAGAGAGAGAGAGAGAGATAGAGGTGGGGTGGGAGAGGAAGCATGGGACTGCGCGTCCCATGTGGGTTGCCAGGGAGGAGGTGGGCCCCACGATCAATCATGCCCGCCGATGCTAGCCTGGCATCGCTCGCTTGCCTTTTGACAGAACATTGTGTTTCAGTACATTACTCTCTCTATCCCTTATTCTCCTAAAAAACTCAAAAAGAAAAATTCGAGCTCCCTGGCCCACAGGACAGCATAATTTTCGAATGAAGCACTGACACATCGGATTTTGGGAAGGGGCCCACAGAAGGTTGGGTGCTTTTTTTGGAGCTTCGTTTTGGTGGGCGCTAATGGGTTGTGGTGGTGGGTCCCGTTCTTCGCTGCATCTCTTGATTTCGTTGGGAGTTTCTTTCCCTTTCGTTCACACGCGGTCTTCCATTCCAAGGTGCATGGAATGGACCAACGTGCCCCTTGATCTTTGCCGACTTGTGGTCTTAGATTGGTTTCACATGGAAGAAGACAAATAGTTTTGACCGGGAAGCCTGTAGGTTGACCTAACTGGGGATTTTTGCTCTTAAAAAAATTAAAATAAATTATAAAAACTTTGCTGCGATTTAAATTTATCAACATTTACACCAAATATTTATAAAATCTATATTTACATCTAACTAAATTAATAGTATTAATAAAATTTTTTATCTTATATAAAAATCAAAATTACTCTTTGATGTGGAAAAGGATGCACAATTTTTTTTATATCCTTCCGAGATGACTTAAAAATATTTTGATTATTATTTTTTTTAACATAACCTTTATATTTTATCTAAAGTTACTAGTTTGATTAATATTTTATTAAATTATAGGTTAAAATATTGAATAAAATTAAATTCAAAAGGATAAATATAGATTTTTCAAAGTATTAGGTGTAAATTTAATTTATCCCTAATTCTAGTGAGATTTCTATAATTTAATTCAATAAATTATGGTTAATGGGGAGGTGAGGCTTGGTTTGTTATGAACCAGCATGAGGGTATGTACTGGCTAGCTACCAAGAATCCTCTTTGGTGTTTGGATGTCTTATTCTTATTGAAAGTGAAGTCTACATGCAACTAGAAAGAAAGAGGAAAAAAAATGATGACTGTAGAAAGAGAAAATTATGAAATGATCATCTATACCAATCATCTACTTGACCTTGATTCCTAGCTAAATTAGGAGGGAATGACCATAATTCAAAGAATGCTTAGTTAAACGTTAGCTTATGAACCCTTATCATTCTTGTCTTACGCTCTTTGGAACTACACCATGACTTGATTAGAACTAATGTTGTTAAGAGATTTTGGCCATTGCTAATAAAATTAATAATTTTGCATATATCATCCACTTTACTTGGATTCCTAGCTAGATTATGAGAGATTGATCAAGTTCTCAAGTTAATTCAAAGACTATTTAGACAAATTAAAGTTAGCTTATGGACCTTTGCCATCCTTTTCTTATACTCTTTAGGATGATATGGTGATTCCATTAAGGCTAGTGTCATTAAGAGATTTTAGCTATTTTGCTGAAAAACTAATAATATTGCTTATAAAAGTTTTCTTACATATTTGCAATACTTTTTCTCATGTTTGTATCAAGAGCTAGGTTGATTATGCTATACGATCGAGTTGTACACTCATGCCTTTCCCTCTCTTTTGGTATGGTAAAGCCTATCAAAGTTTTCACAACATGTGACTTTTGTTTCATAAAAGTCTTACGTCAAGCAAATCTCACTCAAGGAAACTTATTTCTCTCGCATCTCCTCCCATGCGCATGTGGTCATCTTTTCTTAATTGTGAGCCCAAACATTTTGGGCACTATCCACTTACATGGTACATGATTTACTCCCTTGTCTACATGCTATATTGCACGGTGCCCACTCTATTGAGGTCTCATGGAACGTAAAAGGTCTGCAAAGAATTTCTTCCCCATACCTAACTCTCTGAGCGCGCCCTGTCTCTTCTCCTACGTGGGCAATTTGTTCGCTCAACGGCTGGAAGCATTCGTGTCTTATTTTTGCGGCCAGTGGTAGGTTAAGCACAAAAAAATGAACAAAAAAGGTCAAGATAGTCTTAATTGTCTCTATCATGTCATGCGTCACTTCATGATAGATACGTGTGCCGTTTATATTGCTGTGCCTCCACTTATGTCCTCATGGTGGAATCATCCTAAAATTACCTTATTGTGCCTCCACTTATGTCCTCACGCCACGTCAGCATAATTTATCTCCAATAATAATTTTTTTTATTTTTGAGTTTAAAATTCAAAAAAAAAAAAGTGCAGAATAGACGACTATCGAAGTCCTCTTTCGAGCTTCATGCTGATTCAGATCGAAATTTGGAGGAAAGATCTCATCTTCAACCAAAATTGATGTTGAAGTTGAAATCCGAGGAAGATCTCATCTCCAGCCGAAGTTAAAGTAGATCTCATCTCCTACAATCGAGATCGGAGATTGAGCTCCTCAGGAGGGGATGATATTGTCTCCAACAGTCGAGGCTGACTCAGAGCAGATCTCCTCTCCTACAGCCATGGTTAATACGGGCACTCGAGAGAGATCAGATCTCTGACCGAGGTTTACGCGGTCGCTCGAGAGAGATCTTATCTCAGGACGAGGTTGTCTTCGATCTTATCTCTGGCCGAGGTTGTCTCGGTCGCTCGAAAGAGATCTTATCTCTGGCCAAGATTGGCTCGGGCGCTCGGGAGAGATCTTATCTCTAGTCGAGGTTACCTCGGGGGAGATCTTATCTCCTACGATCGAGGTTGATGCAGGCGCTCGGGGGAGATCTTATCTCTAGCAGCCAAAGGTTGATGCGGGCGCTCGGAAGAGATCTTATCTCCTACAGCCGAGGACGGCCTGGATCCTCAGGGGAGATCTTATCTCCTGCAGCCGAGGTTACCTCGGAGGATATCTTATTTCTTGCGGTCGAGGTCGGCCCGGATCCTCAAGGGAGATCTTATCTCCTGCAACCGAGGTTACCTCGGGAGAGATCTTATCTCCTGCAGTCGAGATTAGCTGGGACCCTCAGGGAGATCTTATCTCCTGCGGTCGAGTTGCATCGGGGGAGATCTTTATCTCCTACGGTCGAGGTCGACGCGGACACTCGGGGGAGATCTTATCTCCTGCAGTCAAGGTCGGCCCGAACCCTTAGGGGAGATCTTATCTCTTGCAGCCAAGATCGACCCGGACCCTCAGGGGAGATCTTATCTCCAGCAGTCGAGGTTGCCTCGGGAGAGATTTATCTTCTACGATCGAGGTTGATGCGGGCACTCGGGGGAGATCTTATCTCCTGCAGCGAGGTTGCCTCGGAAGAGATCTTATCTCCTACAGTCGAGGTTTGGCCTGGACCCTCAGGGGAGATCTTATCTCCTACGACCGAGGTTGCCTCAGGAAAAATCTTATCTCCTACAGTCAAGGTTGACGTGGGCGCTTGGGGAAGATCTTATCTCCTACAGCCGAAATCGGCTCGGACCCTCAGGAGAGATCTTATCTCCTACGGTCGAAGTTGCCTCGGGAGAGATCTTATCTCCTGCGCAGAGGTTGATACAGGTCTCCGGAGAGATCTTATCTCCTACAGCAATGTTTGGCCCAGACCCTTAGGGGAGATCTTATCTCTTAGGTCGAGGTTGCCTCGGGGAGATCTTATCTCCTGCGGTCGAGTTGAGCGGATGCTCGGAGGAATCTTATCTCCGCAGTCGAGGTCGGTCCGACCTCAGGGAGATCTTATCTCCTGCGGTCGAGGTTGCCTCGGAGGAGATCTTATCTCCTGCAGCCGAGATCGGCCTGGACCCTTTAGGGAAGATCCTATCTCCTGCGGTCGAGGTTGATGTGGACGCTCGGAGGAGATCTTATCTCCTACAGTTGATGTCAGCCCGGACCCTCAAGGGAGATCTTATCTCTTATGGTCGAGGTTGCCTCGGGGAGATCTTATCTCCTACGGTCGAGGTTGATGTGGGCGCTCGGGGGAGATCTTATCTCCTGCAATCGAGTTTGCCTCGAGGAAGATCTTATCTCCTGCAACCGACGTTAGCCGGATCCTCAGGGGAGATCTTATCTCCTGCGGTCGAGATTGCCTTGGAGGATCTTATCTCCTACGGTCGAGGTTGATACGGACGCTCGAGGGAGATCTTATCTCCTGCAGCCGAGGTCGACCCGAATCCTCAGGGGAGATCTTATCTCCTATGGTCGAGGTTGCTTCGGGGGAGAATCTTATCTCCTGCCAGCCGAGGTTGATGTGGACGCTCGGAGAAGATCTTATCTCCTGCAGCCGAGGTCGGCCCGGACCTCAGTGGGATCTTATCTTCTACGATCGAGGTTACATCGGGGGAGATCTTATCTTCTGCAGTTGAGGTTGACGTGGGGGCTTGGGGGAGATCTTATCTCCTGCAACCGAGGTCATTCCGAACCCTCAAGGGAGATCTTATCTCCTACGATCGAGGTTGCCTCGGGGAGTCTTATCTCCTACGGTCGAGGTTTGATGCGAGCGCTTGGAGGAGATCTTATCTTCTGCGATCGAGGTCGGCCCAGACCCTCAGAGAAGATCTTATCACCTACGATCGAGGTTGCCTCGGGGGAATCTTATCTCCTACGGCTGAGGTTGATGTGGATGCTCGGGGGAGATCTTATCTCCTGCAGCCGAGTTTGCCTCGGAGGAGATCTTATCTCCTACATTCGAGGTTGGCCCAGACCCTCTAGAGAAATCTTATCTCCTACGGTCGAGGTTGCCTCGGGAGAGATCTTTATCTCCTGCGGCCGAGGTTGATGCGGGCGCTCGGAGGATTCTTATCTCCTACAGTCGAGGTTGGCTCGGACCCTCAGGAGAGATCTTATCTCCTACGGTCAAGGTTGCCCGGGAGAGATCTTATCTCTGCTGCCAGGTTGATGCGGACGCTCGGAGGAGATCTTATCTCCTGCAGTCGAGGTCGCTCGGACCCTCAGGGAAGATCTTATCTCCTACAGACCGAGGTTGCCTCGGAGAAGATCTTATCTCTGCTGCCGAGTTGATGCGGACGCTCGAGGAGATCTTATCTCCTACAGTCGAGGTGGCCTGGACCCTCAGGGGAGATCTTATCCTCGGTCGAGATTGCCTCGGAGGAGATCTTATCTCCTACTGTCGAGGTTGATGCGGACACTCGGAGGAGATCTTATCTCCGACAGCCGAGGTCACCTCGGAGGAGATTTTTATCTCCTGCAGTCGAGGTTGGCTCTGACCCTCTGGAGAGATCTTATCTCCTGCGGTCGAGGTTGCCTTGGAAAAAATCTTATCTCGTACGGTCGAGGTTGATGCAGGCGCTCGGAAGAGATCCTATCTCCTACAACTGAGGTTGCCTCGGAGAAGATCTTATCTCCTGCAGTCGAGATCGGTCCGGACCTCAGGAAAGATCTTATCTTCTGCGGTCGAAGGTTGCCTTGGGAGAGATCTTATCTCTTGCAGCTGAGGTCGGCTCGGACCCTCAGGGGAGATCTTATCTCCTACAGCCAAGATTGCCTCGGGGGAGATCTTATCTCCTACGGTCGAGGTTGATGCGGATGCTCGGGGGAGATCTTATCTCCTGCAGTCGAACTTACCTCATGGGAGATCTTATCTTCTATAGTCGAGGTTGGCCCGAACCCTCAGGAGAGATCTTATCTCCTACGGTCGAGGTTGCCTCAGGGGAGATTTTAATCTCCTACGGTCGAAGTTGATGCGGGTGCTCGAGGGAGATCTTATCTTCTACAGTCGAGTTTGCCTCGGAGGAGATCTTATCTCCTGCAGTCGAGTTGGCCCGGACCCTCAGGGGAGATCTTATCTCCTACGGATCGAGGTAGCCTCGGGGAAGATCTTATCTCTACGGTCGAGATTGATGCGGACGCTCGGAAGAGATCTTATCTCCTACAGTCGATGTTGGCTCAGACCCTCAGGGAGAGATTTTATCTCCTGCGGTCGAGTTTGCCTCAGAGAAGATCTTATCTCCTACTATCGAGGTTGATGCGGGCGCTTAGGAAGATCTTATCTCCTACAGCCGAGGTTGACTCAGACCCTTAGAGGAGATCTTATCTCCTGCGGCCGAGGTTGCCTCGGGGGAGATCCTATCTCCTACGGTCGAGGTTGATGCGGGCGCTCGAAGGAGATCTTATCTCCTACGATCGAGGTTGCCTCGGGGGAGATCTTATCTCCTGCGGTCGAGGTTGAAGGTCTTTGACCTGCTCGTATTAGGACGAGGTTCTCCTCCTATTCTTAACATGGCAACTATTGACTGCTTCTTTCCTGTCATCACATAGTTTTTGTACCCAGAAATAATATTATTGAAAGGGAAGAATTTTATCGAGAGGAAGTTACTGGCAGCACATCCCTGTTTTAGGATTATGGGGGCGTTGTTCCTCCGGATTCCCTCAGACAGTAAGTCTCAGACTGGACGACCTCCTCTATCTCATGCTAGCCTTCTCAATTTGGAGCAAGCTTCTCTTGACTTTCTTGCTGGAAGATGATAGCCCGTCGAAGTACCAAGTCTTGGAGATAGCGTCTATGATGTCGGAAGGCGGCCGACCTCCTTGCCGTTCCTCCCTCAATAGTGGTTCTAGCTTTTGAGGGGAGGACTTCTTCACGCCCTTCCATCGGGACTTTCTTGATGACGAGCTCAAGTAGTTCGGGCCTTGCTTGTGCTGGGGATGTCGTAAGTGCGGCCGAACTTCATTCCGTCTTCTCGTAAAACCTACGAAAGAATTTCATGCCCCTTTATCGACGTGAGCGGGGCCGAACTTCATGCCCCTTTGTCGGAGCTTTCTTGATGACGAGCTCGAGGGCGAGTTCGGCGGCCTCGCTCACATCGAACATCATTCTGTCCTCTTGTGAAATCTTCGGCGGAGCTTCCTTGATGATGAGCTCGAGGGAGAGTTCGACGGCCTCACTCACGCCGAACTTCATTCCGTCCTCCTGTGAAACTTTCGTTGGGGCTTCCTTGATGGCGAGCTCGAGGGGAAGTTCGGCCTCGCTTGCACTGAGGAGGTCGTGAATGCAGATGAACTTCATTCTGCCTCTTGTGAAACCTTTTATGGGAGAACTTCATGCCCCTTTGTCGGAGCTTCCTTGATGACGAGCTCGAGGGAGAGTTCGGCCTCGCTTGCATTGGGGAGGTCATGAACGTGGCCGAACTTTATTCTGCCTCCTATGAAACCTTCTGCGGAAGAACTTCATGCCCTTTTATCGGAGCTTCCTTGATGATGAGCTCGAGGAGGAGTTCGGCAGCCTCGCTTATGCCGAACTTCATTCCATCCTCCTATGAAACCTTCGTCGGGGCTTCCTTGATGGCAAGCTCGAGGGGAAGTTCGGTCTCACTTATGCTGGGGAGGTCGTGAATGCGGCCAAACTTCATTCCACCTCCTGTGAAGCCTTCTAAGGGAGAACTTCTACTCTATTTTTCCTTTCTAAGGGCGATTGGTATGCTAGGCCAAATGCTTTTTCTTAAGACCGATTCCTGACATCCTCATGGCGAATTTGCTGGCAAAATCTCTATCGAAAGCTGTCGCACGGTCTGCATCATCTCGACGAGGCCACGAACTTGCTGGACCAGTAGGTTGAATTGCTCCACATCTACGGTGGCTTCAGATGGAACCTGGGCTGTCGGGGCTAAAATGGGAGCAGATGGACCTAGCACAGAGGCCGTCGATCGCCGAGTTGAAGCTATCCTGGGAGGCATTTTCTCTTTAAAAAAAAACTCTAGAGAGGAAGAAGAGAGATCTCCAGAGAGGAAAGAGAGAAATCATCGTCGAGCACTCCTTTAAGAATAAGAAAACCTCGAAAGTTCGGGCCCTCCTTCTAGCGTCAATCTGTTGGTGTAGAATCTGGTCGTTGCCAAATCCAGCTGAAGTAGAGGTGGACGAGATTGCCATCGATGACCTATAAAATAAAGTTCTATCCAGAGTCGGTGGGGGTGGCTCTGACAGGACCCTCCGACGATCAAGTTAGCTCTGGCCAATAGAAATGGAGTGCTCAGAAATGAATTCCATAGAGCTTAGAGGAGGAGAGGAGAGCTTAGAGCTTAGCATATCTGGAGGGTCCTTTTTATAAGCGGAGCTTGATGGTGATAGCTGCAGCTGCCTAATGATGGGTCGCTCGAGGCTGCATCAAATTTGATGCAGAGAGGATGGTATTGTCAGGCCGATAGTGACAGCCATACCGTCTGATAGTGGTGGGCTACTCGAGGTCTGGCGGAGTCAGTCACGGAGGAGGGCACCGCCTATAGCGTCACTTATGGCAGATAGTGATCATTTGGCCAGATTTAATGACGGTAGCTCTGAGAAAATGGACATCGGTTGGTGGACCTCGACATATATCGATTCCAAAGGAGTTCGGACTCCTAAAGGGGAAGCTCGGAAGGAGTTTGACTTCCGTAGGCATTTGGCTGGAGGAGTGCAGCTAAGGCTCGGTCGCTGGGGAGTTCGAAAGGAGGTTAGCCGCTGAGGAGTCTGGACGGTCGAAGGAGATGTTTGGGAGGAGTCCGGCTCCTAAAAAAGTTTGATCAAAGGGGAAGCTTGGAGGGAGTTCAGCTTCCGCAAGCGTCTGGCTGAAAGAGCGCGGAGAGAGTTTGGCTCTTGCGGGAGTCCAACCTAAGCTCGGCTACTGAGGAGTTCGATTGGATGAAGGAGTTTGACTAAGATCCATCTGCTGAAGCTCTTCCATGGCTACCAGCCGCATTAGGCTGTGCATCGAATTGGACTTTAGTAGGAGTGGGGTTTATCCCCAACACACTCCTTCAATTGTGCCCATGCAATAAGTACCTAGGGTTGTTGCTTAGCTTATAATTGAATCATTCACTCACCAGCATTCGTTCACTTGCTTCATAGAAGCTTTTCAATCCATCTACATGGAAAAGGGCCTCATTGGTTCCATGGATCTCCATGATTCACAACATGTGCATCCAATTTTTAAGAAAATATCAAAAAAATATAATCATTATTGGGGGCTATCAATCTACCGTCCGACTCATCAATTTATGATTAACTAACCATCAGATATCGATGGACGTTCATCGATCGACGATCGATGATAGATGATTAACAAACCACCGACCGACTAATTCGACGATCGTCATTCAAATAGTCTAGTCAATTGAAGAACGACGATTAACGTCCGATCGATTATCGGACAAAGAAAACTCGTCGAAGGATCATCATTTGCCGATCCATCAACTATTCCACCAACATCGACGGGCGAGCCAACACACGGCCATCAGACGAATGATTGCCCAAATAAACGACGATCAGATTGCTTCTTTCGACCGATTGATCATCGATCGGGAATCACTAAAGCGACAGTCGATCTTCAAATTCTCCACATTGCTGACAATCGATCGACTTCAAGCTTCTCAACCGATCGTCAATCAATCTCAAGACCTTCAACTGACTGATGATCGATCAGCGTCGAATCAACTGGTTGACCAACGAAAGCTCTCTAAATCATTTATTTAGCTCATGATCAGCCCTATAAAATCATCCTAAGAAGAATAGGTAATAACGATTAGTATGTGGTTTTAACTACTTACCCACGATCATACTACACCGAAAAAAGTGGAACTCACATGCTGAGCGATTATCATCCCGATATCTATAAAAGAAAGGTAAACTAGCTAGTTTGGTAAAATAGATAAGACACTCTAGAATATTAAAAGAGCAAACTCTATCATCTTGCTATTCATTTCCTATTCGATCAGTCTATCCTACTAACTTAAGCATCGGAGAATTCCGTTGAAGCCAACTCCGATCAGTGCGGACTTTCTTTTACAAATTTTTCGGTGTTCATTCACAAACGTAGGTGGATTGGCTGCAATAGATTGACGTACTAGGAAGGAGGAAAAGAAAAATAATGCAGCAATTATGTTTCTATGATAATGGCAAAAATGCGCGCTCGCAACTCACTCAGCTCCATCGATCAGTCATTCCGACAAGAAGCACTTCTCCCTCCACTATCGACAACGGCAGAATCAAGCTCTTCACGTCCGACAGTCATGGTGGATGCACAAGCCTAGCAACTGATTGCATTGATGCAGCAGATTCAGATGCTGACAGAGGCTGTTCATAATCTCCAACAGCAACCGCATGCAGTAGCGAAAGGTCCGATGATGCAGGCAGTACCATCTAGGTATAGCCATCTTATCTCGAGATGCTCTGCCACCCCCTCATCGGAGTGAACATTTTAACGTTTCCGCTAGATGAAAACTCCATCTCCTCATCGCTTGTGAGGAACCATCCGTCGATTACAATGCTTCATTTCTCCATCTTCCTGTCGGAGTTAGCACAGAAAAATGGCTGCAAAATTCGACCACCTCCTCCTCCATCAGTTCCTCGGGAGGATCAATCTCAGAGATGTCTCGCCAGCAGTGGTTCAATAACCATGAGCAAAAGCTCAAGAAAATTGACCATCGACTGGTCCAAATCCAAGAGGATACGACAAGAGAGTGTTGTAACATCACCAAGATATCATCTTGCTCTGATACCACGTGTTGCAGAAACCCCTGATCTTTAACATGGATCTAAGGAGAACTTTGACATTCTCTAAAGTAGCAGACTATCGATCCACCTAATCTGCATCTGTGATGGCACGCCTCCCTCCTTGGACTTGAGGGAGGCACCCTCCTTTAGATGGTAACTCTAAAGAGAAGAGAGAAGAGAGATTTACGAAGAAAAGATCTATATTCCAATCTACGTTATAAAATCCTAATACAACTTATGTATTTATACATAGCTATTAGGTCCGACCAAAATTTTTTCTGACTAACCCAATACATGAAAGCACTCATCGAGCTCATGTACACCCATGTCTTCCATGCTCTCATCTCCCGAATCTAAATCCGATCCAAACATGTGTTAGCCACCTTAAGATCTTATTGGATTAGACCTTAAGATCCCAAATAGAAAACTCTCATCCAGTTTTATTCGCCACCGTCGAACTGGCTCTGTTAGGAGCCAAGCTAGCTCGACTGCGTATCGTCCAAACCCTATCTTCTGTCTGCCTGAGACAGTCGGCTCGACTGCACTCCGAGTTGGCTCGATTTCTGCCCAAGTCGGCTCGACTACGTATCCGAGCTAGCTCGCCTGTATGTCAGCCCCTTATCTTGGCTGATTCTTCTTATAATTTTGGCTCTTTGCTCCATCTTGTGTTCCAAATCTTTGGAGCACTTACCAAGCTCTTAAGATCCTCATACCTAAATCTCGAGTCCGTGCAGGACTATATGCTGCCTTCACCCTATGACAACTCCTGTCCTAGCCCTAGAATTCATACCTAGCCTAGACTCCTGGAGCCAACATCCTAGCTCCTCCTATGGCCTCCCAAGGCTTAGAAGCACCACACCAAATTCTATAATCTTTACCTTAGTGTGCCCAAGCCTTGGCACACCTGGCAATGTTCTTCTGTATGATTCCACTATCGCTGCACACTCAAACAGTCTCTTGTGCAAATACCATCTTTGCCAATTCTCTTCAGTTGTTGTGCATCCTTAAGGCTTTTGGGATGACTATCTCTATCGCTGAAGATCTTAGCTTGCTTCTTCGCACCACTCTAGAATTATAGGAATCCTTCTGCTTGACAACTGCATCAATTATCCTAGACTTCCTTTAAGATTCCGCAGCATTCCTATACCGGCATTCGTTGTATATCCTAACATGGTCTCCTTAGAACTTTGCTAGTCTTTTCTACACATGCCGCTCTATCTGAAATTGTGCATCTCCGATGTTGATACTAGGATATTGATCCTTCTGTACTCCTTCGCTCTGAACTCGTATCACATCTCCATCGGTGAAGCCATCTATGTCCGATGCTCCATTTAAAACTGAAATCCATTTGATGCTGCAGAAGCTGACTCTATAATCGAGTATCCTAAGGACAACCATTCAATTCTGCACCGCTGAGCCTGTCGTTGCACCTAGAACATCATCGTTGTTCTTTCAGATCCTCCGTACTCCACAAATTTCTCCGAAGCCATCTTGGATATCTCTGCAATCCACGAGCACCTTCGAAACCTAAGAGCTTATCTAACTCTTTAAAATCAGCAACTGAATCCTAGAAAATTCTACCATAGTCTTCTCCTCTTCTTCCCCTGCACCAGCCATCACTTCAGTTGCAACTAGAGAAACTACAACTCAAATCCTATTTTGGGCTCAAACCTATCTATCTCATCCCGAGACTCCTGAGACTTTCTAGCTCTCCCTGAGACATACTCTCAGTCTTTCTAAGATACCTCCTAATATTTTCTGCTGAGATACCTCCTATGGCTACTGCACCATTGAGCCTCTCTCAGTCTCGTGCCTCTAGAAAAGTACTACTATAGCACTCCAGCACTTCCTATCTCGTCTCTGTGCCACCTCCTCATAGATATCTAGATCCTCTCTTATTGCATATAACCCATCTTCTACCTGAATCGTGACTCTTTCTAGTGCTCCTATAAAAGAAACTTGATCCAAGATCAGCCATCCAGCACTGACTTGCTGGACCTCCATGGATCATCCATCTCCATCACCTCCAAAATTTCGTAAATCCATGCTCTGGTCGAACCGTTGAATGCATCCCCGACTAGTTCTTCCATCTTCCTATAATCGAAGGATGTATAGTCACTTCTTCAGCTTTTCTTCGACCATTATCCCTTGAAAAACTTCTCTTCATCCGCCAAACAACCCCACACTGTCCATCTTCCTAGAGAACCATGCCATCCGTCATACACCCTCGATCTCTTCAATCAAGATCGATCAAAAAATCATGCACCCAAACCTTTCATTCCAGAAAAAATCTTGCCGTTAATCCTCTCAGCCTCCACCTTCAACTCGCTGCACTCGGCTAGCCAAACCACAGCAATAACAAAGGTAGATCTCATACATACCATGGAATACTTGTACGAATTTTTGATTTTATCTTGTATGACTTCTTCGCTTTCATGCACCATCAGGCTCTTATACCAAGCTCTGAATCGGACTCTGATACCATTTGTTGTAACATCACCATGGCATCACCTTGCTCTAATACCACATATTGCAAAAATTCCTGATCTTTAACATGAACCTGAGGAGAACTTTGACATTCTCTAAGATAGCAGACTATCGATCCATCTAATCTGGATATGTGATGGGGTGCCTTCCTTCTTGAGCTTGAAGAAGGTGCCCCCCTTTGGACGACAACTCTAGAGAGAAGTGAGAAGAGAGATTTAGGAAGAAAATATTTGTATTCTAATTTACGTTATAAAATTCTAATACAATCATGTATTTATACATAATATTAGGTCCGATCAAAAATTTTTCTGATTAACCCAATATATGAAACCACTCACCAAGCTCATGTACATCCATGTCTTCCATTCTCTCATCCCTTGGATTTAAACTCAATCCATACATGTGTTAGCCATCTTAAGACCTTATTAGACTAGGTCTCAAGATCCCAAATAGAAAACTCCCATCTAGTTCTGTTCGCCACCATCGAGCCAGTTCTGTCAGGAGTCGAGCTAGCTCAACTCATATCGTCCGAACCTTATCTTCTATCTGCTTGAGATAGCTGACTCGACAGCACCCCGAGGTGGCTCGGTCTCAGTCCGAGTCAGCTCGACTGCATATCTGAGCCAGCCCGTCTGTGTATCAATCTCTTATCTTAGCTGATTCTTCTCATGGCTTTGATTCTTTGCTCCATCTTATGTCCTAGGTCTCCGGAGCACCTACCAAGCCCCTTAAGATCCTCACACATGAATATTGATCCCGTGCAGGGCTACATGCTACCTTCATCCTAGAACAATTTCTGTCCTAGTCTTAAGACTTATACCTATCCTAGACTTTTAGAGCCAACATCCTGACTCCTCCTATGATCCTCCAAGACTTGAGAGCACCACACCAAATCCTACAGAGAATCCTCCGACAGTCTTCGTATCTAAGCAGCTCATTTTTTCTCCTATATCTTGAACAACCTGATTCCATTACAATTCAAGATACCATAGGTGAAATCGTATGATGGCTCCATCGATCCAGTTGATCATCTCTAGAGCTATAAAGCTCTCATAATGATTCAGGAGGTGAACGATGCCCTCATGTGCATCAACTTCCCGGCCACCCTATGGAAAGCTATGCGAGCTTGGTATTTTGGGCTTCAGCTGAAAAGCATCAATTCTTTTGGATAGCTTGAAGATTTTTTCATAGCTCACTTTAGCATCAGTAGAAGGATGTCACAAACTTTCGACACCCTCTTCTCGATCAAACAAGGAGAGAGAGAAACTCTTCGAGCCTTCATGGTGCATTTTAACGCCACCACGCTCAAGATCTGAAATCTCAACAAGGACGTGGCCATCTCGACCATGAAGTAAGGTTTGCGGGATTTTTGGTTCACCTACTTGCTAGACAAGAATCATCTCCGGACTTATCCTAAACTCCTGGAGCGTGCGGATAAATACATCCGTGCAGAAGAAGGCGCTTTTGACCGGCACCAATTAAATAAAAAATGTCAGAAGAAAAAGAAGCAGTGGAAGAATGATGCTTTGACTGAACCGAACCATCTCGCCTTGAACAGAAAAATGGTCTTCTTCCGGCTGAACCCAGTACCGACCAATATGAAGAGTTGGTATGATACCTACGCTCTCCTCTCTACTCCACGTGTCTAAATTCTGATGGAAATTGAAGGAAAAAATTATGTTTACCGATCCCATCGATGAAGAACCAAAATAAGGATAAAAGAAAGTACTGTCGGTTTCATCATGACTATGGCCACGATACCGAACAATGATTCCAGCTGAAGGATGAGATCGAAGCTCTCATTCGATAGAATTTTTTTGGTAAGTTCTAGCTCGATCATCCAATTCAGCCGTCTGCAAATCAACCACCACCGGCGTCAAAGGAAATTCATCAAAATCGATCAACAACCAAGATGATCAACATGATCTCTGGGCGACCAAGAGCCAAAAGGGGCAATATTCGAAGAAGAATCGTCTAAGAAGCAACCATTCACTGTTGAACAACAATCGATCGATCGATGTGTCGGTCGGTCAAATAATTGAATGAACTAGTTGGAAAAGGATTGGTGCAATTTTAAAAAATAATAAAAGAAAGCCGACCGACTAACCATCGGCTAAATATCATAATCGACCGATGGTCGGCACACCATAGTCGATATGATTCAATAATCGATCGATAGATGGCAATCAATAGTTAATATTTCTTTTGACAATGACTACCGATCGGCACATATTAACACTCGGTGCAGTTGATCGAAAACAAGTTGATCTCCTACGACATAATGACCGACCGACCAACAAGCAATGTCGATGCATAACTTTCTTACGAAATGATAAGGAAAGGAAAGCATCAAACTTTTGGTTGTGAACTAGTTGGTTTGCTCCGACTAGTAAAGAACACAATCCTTGCCAATTTGGCCATGGCCGAATCGAAAGACGTTTGGCTTGCACCCGATCGTCATGCACTTCTGCAAATTGATTAAGTATTTGATGGTAAAAAATCGACTAAAGATCAGTTAAAAGTTGATCCATGGTCGGCTTATGCCCGATCATCAAACACTTCAATGATTTGACTAAATGCAAGTTGGTAAAAAATCAACTAAAAGTCGATCAGAAATCAATACGAGGTTGGCTTGCCCCCGACCTATGAATGTCTCAACAAACTAGCCGATAGTTAGTTACCTAAAACTGACAGATGATCGGTTATAGCCAATTGAGGAGCCGTATCCATCGGTGCAGCAGGAATCGGTCTACCTTCGATCGAAGCTGCAGGAGAAACCGACTCAATTAGAACAGAAGCAATGTTGGGTGACAGATCGAAACTCGAGGCAATGTCACGTATCGATCCTCTGCGTTCAGTGCATTAAGTTAAAATGAGAAATCATTGCACCAGACTTGGGCATGGGGGGCAACTATTGGGGGCTATCAATCTACTGCCTAACTCACCAACTTACGATCGACTGACCGTCGACACCGATAGATGTTTATCGATCGACGATCGATGATTGATGATCGTCAAACCACCGATCGACTAATTCGATGATAGGCGTTCAAATAGTCCAGCCAATTGAAGAATGGCGATTAACGTCCGATAGATTATTGGCATAAAAAAAAACTCATCGATTGATCATCATTTGCCGATCCATCAACTATTCCACCAACACCGATAGGCAAGCCGACACACGGCCATCAAATGAATGATCGCCCAGATAAACGATTATTAGATTGCTTCTTCCAACCAACTGATCATCAGTCAAGAATCACTAAAGCGATAGTCGGTCTTCAGATTCTCCATATTGCCGACAATCGATCGACTTCAAGCTTCTCAATCGATCGTCAATTGATCTCAAGATCTTCAACCAACTGATCATCGATCGGCGCCAAATCAACTGGTTGATCGACGAAAGCTCTCTAAATCATTTATTTGGCTTACAATCGGCTCTACAAAATCGCCCTAACAAGAGTGGACAATGATGATTAATGGATGATTTTAACTACCTACCCACGATCATACTACATCGTAAAAAAAGAGACCCACGTGCTGAGCGGTTATCATCCCGATATCTATAAAAGGGAGGTAAACTAACTAGTTTGGTAAGATAGACAAGACACTCTAGAATACTAAAAGAGCAAACTCCATCATTTTGCTCTTCATTTTTTTTTCGATCAGTCCATCCTACTAACTTACGCATCAGAAGGTTCCGTCGAAGCCAAATTCGTTCAGTGCGGATTTTTTTTTGTAGATTTTTCAGTGTTCATTCATAGGCATAAATGGATTGGCCGTAATAATTGTTTTGAGAATTCAATTGCTGATGGAATATCTCGCTGAATATTAGAATGGGATATCATCTTTAGTGTTAGGATAGAATCATCTCGCTATTATCTCAGTATTTCGATCAACATGTCTGGGGGCATCCTCTAATGGGATGTGACGATGGTGCATCCCTTTCATGAGAGCATCAGGGCAATCGATTTAAAATCTTAAAGCATGTTAAATCACTTCCTATACAACAATGCTTTTAGCTTGCAAATTAATCCTCCTCCCTTTTGTTTTTATATTAGAGGGAGAGAGGGGATGGAGGGAGATTCATCTGTTATTCGAATTGCAGAGACGTAGATTCTTGGGGATAGCCAAAACTAAAATCAATCATTTTCAATTGTTACATGAAGTACGAGCTCCAGAAATATGCCCAATTGGATATATATCATCATATATCAAGAAATGGTTCCTGATAAACTTTGCACACTTATGTGAAATCCTTCCAAACCGGATTGCTTGATAGCAATTTTCTACAATTAGCTGCTAGCCTTCAACTCATGGTATCCTCATACATCAAGAATTTGTTCCTGAAAACCTTTGCGCACTCATTGGAAATCCTTCCAAGTTGGATTGAACGATAGCAATTGTCTACAATTAGTTGCGAGTCTTCAACTCATCCGCATCTCCTGACTCATCTTTGATTCTTAGATCTAAGGTCCACCATCGATCTCTTCTGAATGCTAGCCTCATAAATCACAACCTACATCTCCATAATTGTTACAGCGCAGGGTACCATCCGTTGCGATCTTCTTTTTTTTTTTTTTTTTTTTTTTTTTTTTTTTTTTGACCTTGGTCTTATTGAAGGGCCGCCAATTAAGTATTTGTCTGCAAGTACCCTTGTTGAGAAGAGTGAGAGCAACAATGCATTTAACATACCGGCTCACGTTCACGTGCTCTGCGTGTGCCTAACATTTAGTCATCTTAATATTAATTGCATCCGATACGGAAATTTGATTACTTGTCCGTCGATAAGCATACAAGTGGCAAACGTCCAGCAATCAAGAGGTGCACCAATTTTAAACTAGCTTGATTGAAATCTTGTACACATTCATTCAAAAACTTTAGACACGGGACACAAGCATGAATCCCATATTTAGACTTAAAAAACTCAACCTATTTAGGCATGGATAGGATAGCAATCAAGTTGCATCAGATCGGATATAGATCATGTCAGATACTATCTGATGCAACTTTGGATAAAAAATTCATCTATTCGAATTCGATCTATTTATTAAATAGATTAAAATATATATTTAAATTTAATTTATTTATCAAATAGATTTATCTAATGATGTCATATAATTCATTTATTAAATGAATCAAGTCAACTTAAATGATTAAATAAATTAAATAATTTTTTAATGAATTAAATAGATTAAGCAAATCAAGTCAAACAAGATAGAATCATATTGAGCAAGTTTTAAATAGATTAAATAATTTTTAAATAAATTAAATGGATCCATGTAAGAACCAAGCAGGCTAAAACAAATTGAACATGTTAAAAATCTAAATTTAAATTTAATTTATTTAATAAATAGATTTAAATATGTTGATATATTTATGATCTAAATCTATATTTAAAGTGGATCAAGTCAAGTGGTTGGGTCTTAAATTATCATCCTACATGAACTCTATCATCTAACATGGAAATGAGACGAGTAATTCAGGATAAGTCATTATCAACCTTGATAGGTATAACAATTCTAAAACAGGGTGAGACAACGTGGGATACCTATATCTTTACTTTTGTTCCGACGGATCATATTTATCCACATGTGATCATAACACTGCACCATAGAACCGGCAATGCTACATGGACCATCCTTGCCCAAACAGACAAAAATATCCTTCTCTTTATCTTTGATTTTCACCAATAAATGATCTTTTGAGTCATTTCACATATATATAGGTAGAACAAAAACATGGGAATAACCAGATTCCACACTACCTAAGATATTATTATATCTCCGACCATCCAACTGTCGGGAATCGGCAAATCCATTCCATGTTTTGGTGCGTTTGGTATCCTATCGGGAATGAGGCAGGATGAGCGCCTTATTCTGCACGTTGTCAAGTTTCCCGCGTTCGAGGTAGGTTTGATGGTACCATCCACGCCTTAGGGTCCCACGGTTATCGGACCAAAGGATGGTCCTCCCAAATCTCCCGGATTCCTAGGGTGTCCCCCACTTATTGTATGGACCAGGTCCTAGTGGACGAGCACTTGCAGGACCGTGGGATTTCGCGTGGTCCATTGGACCTGGTCCAAGTAAGACTTTCGCTCCTAAACCCTCACACCGGAGGAAGAAGAACACCGCGGGGCTTTCGCTCCCTCCTTCAAAACGCGCGCCTCGTGACTGAAAGGAGTCTCGAAGCTCTTCTGTTCCCATGGCGGCCATGGAGGAGCTCGGCGGACCGAAGATGGGGGAGTGCTGCTCATCTTTGGCGAAGGGAGGGAAGAAGCCCGATCCGAAGCACCCCAAGAAGTCTTCATTCAAGCCCACCAACGCGAAGCCTCAGGCGATGGGCTCCAAGAAGCCTCCGAAGGATCTCAAAGCGAAGTCCGTGAAGGTTTCCGACCGCAGAAATCGGCACCTGTTCGGCCGACAATGGAGCCCAAGTCTCCCAAAGAGCGTCGCTTGGCTGCTATGGTCTCTTCCTCTGTGTCTATGTCACTTGTTTCTCTATTAGATTCAACTGGATTTCTTGGGAATTGACGTTTCTTATCGAATACCTTCGTTTCCTAATTATCTCTGATCAAAAGGATGCTGATTGCAGGAAAAAGGTGTTTTTTGTCCCATCTATGAACTATTTTTCGTATTTAATCAAGGAATGCCGATTCTTGAGAGAAAATGGTTCCTGTTACCCTATTTCAAAACTGTTTTTCATTTTTCTTTGTTTTCTTTCCCAAAGAGCAATGTAGAAGATATACTTTGTAATTGGGTAATGTTGGAGTCGTAAATTTCGTGGGGAGCAAGAATTTAAGCAGTGGGATGTGACTTGCTCATTTGTTTGGTGTTGGGGTGTTTTATTTCCTTTCTCTTGGATGTATTTTCTGTTTTTAAGGTAACGCAGTGCTAGAACTAACGGAACTCGAACATCTCGTGGTCGAGAGAATCAGATGCCAATTGGGTTTTGCTGTTTTGATGTTATGGTTGCAGTAAATGGCAGTGGCAAGGAAGGAGGAGAGGAAGCCAAACTACAGCCTCGAGAAAGTAAGATTTATTGCACTCAGTTTTATTTTGGAATCCGTATATCCATGTTGGTGTTATTTTTTAGTTGCACTCAGAGGTGGACGCTAATCTCCATGCTTTATTCCAATTTGTCATGCAAAGTTTGATCGGTTTGCTTCTGTATTTTTCTCTTTCCTCCCCTCTTTGACATATTGTTTTGATAGTTAATTTGTTGAAAGTGCAACATGGAACGATTATTTAGCCTGTTAAATAATTACATCCAGATTTTGAGGAGCTACTGGTTGTATTTGTTATAAATTTTGAACGTTAGGCATAGGCAAATGACACATCAGCAACTCATACATGAGGTGTTTGTTTATCTACGAGAGTGTTCTCCTCGCCTTGTGGCGTTTATGGTAATACATTGCACACTTCTTTAATGCGTTACTACCATCCTTGCCTGCAACGTGTCCTTTTTTTTTTCTGTCCATGATGTTCGGTTGTTGTATCTTTCACTTTCAAGTTCAACAAGTAGAATCGTTCTTCCTTTGTAGCACTTCTTGTGCAAAAAAAAAAAAAGGAAGGAAAAAAAAACTGAAGGAAAAAAAAGAAAAGAAAAGAAAACTTCCGAACTTTTTCAGCTGCGCTTAGTAATCTTTCATGTGGCCTGCCTGCTTAATGATGTACTGGATAAGGATCTAAAAATTAACCTTTTGACACATGTAACGGGAGCTTGCTTCGTTATGGGACAAAAAAAGAGATGTTATGATATAAGCAAAGAGATGAGATCCAAGTATGTTATTCACTTGTGCCACTATTTATCTTCAACTGTTACCTTCACTTTAAACAAGGTCAACAATTCTGTAGGTTGGTAACTGAATCTCTGCAAAAGATGAATGGAAATCTTCTAGATATTCTGCATTCTCATGTCTACAACATATATCATGGCCTTGATTTTTGATTTGAATAAAAACCATATAATTTATTATATTCAACCTAGTGTTACTTTGTCTCAAGAACTCTGCATATTATTTATCAGATTGTAATTTGTGAGGTGCAAACAGTGTTGAAGGGACTGGTATTGGACAACGTAAGTATCAAACTTGCTTCTTATTTCCTGGATGATTCAGCTGGTAGATTCAAAAGGTGTTCTTTTGTCTCATGATTTCAATTTTTATTCATAGAGTTAAAGAATAATTCTTCTATGGACCACCAGAATGGAAAACACCAACTGTGCATCCGCAATGCTCATGCTATCTTAGTCTGGACGATCTGGCTTGTCTAAATTTGTCTATTCCTTTCCTCTGTGCAAAGATAATTTTTATTTGCATCTTAGTGAAAGCCTCAGTATGTGACAATGATAATTTGCATCTTAGTGAAAGCCTCAGTATGTGACAATGATAATAGTGAAATTTGTTGGAAGGGCATGCAGTTAGCAGCGGAAGGAAAGAAGAATCCTTCAGTACTGAGATGTGAACCACTAGTGGAGGGTGGTCTTCCAAGGGTGGTCTTGAATTCTTTTTCATATATGCGACATTCTGAAATCTAAAACTTACAAGTTTGCCACATACACTGCCATGGGAGCAAGGGAGTGAATAGAACATTGTGCCTTTATAAAACGCACTGATTTATGCATCCATGAACAAAAATAAGATGACAAAGACTATTAAAATAGATGTTAAACAGTTTGTATGGTGGTTAACATAGAAGAATATGTTTAGAAACTAAGCAAGACGCTACGCCTTACCCTCCCCTTAAGTGAGATACATGGCCTTGCACACAGACATCCATCTATTATTGCTGGCCTATATGTATATATGTATATATGTAAGTACGTACTTACATATTTATGTATGTATGTCTGCACGCACCCATGGATGTACATATGTATATGTGTGTATATATGTACATTTGTATAATTGATTATAGGCTCTGAGATCCACCATTCTTCCCGAAGAAGAAAAGGAGAAGAAAAAGAAAGTTTAGAGGTGCATTTAATTTTGGATTGACATGCTCCAGGATGTGTCATCAAGGAACTAAAAGAGTGATTTCTGGTGATTGCATTGCAGAGTCTCATTGCAACTTGTGTTGAGAATGTTGTTGAGCTACTTGGGTCAAATTTCAGCAAAGAAGTAATATATAAGGTGTTTCCTTTTCCTCTCTTTCCTCCGAGCAATTGCATGGTTGCTTCGATGTTTTCCCTTAGAAATTTCAAGCATTTTTATGATCAATCATAATTATTGAATGACGTTTAAACTTTTCCGGTGCAGGTAGCTATTGGTGGAACTGATGGAGCCTTGCAACCTCTAGGCTCTAGCTGGTAGATTGGATGCCTTACATAAAGCAATAGCTTCTTTGGCAGCTGTTCCTCCCAAGACCAGTGAAGCTGAAGAGGAGCATGTTTCGAGAACTTTCACTCCAGCAGGACCATCAGAAAACTTGTCCTGGACTGCTCCACCTTTGCTGTCGTCATATGGAATATAGGCATTGGAAGGGAAGTGTGAGACGTGGGCTCAAGGTCACAGGTAATGTTGCATCAATTTCTACTCTCTTCTTTGGCTATTTGTGTTTATCAACGGATCACCGGCAGCACTCAACGTTTAAAAAATCTGGTGGCTTTTCCATTTGTAAAGTGGTCGCTGCATTCCTAGAGTCAAAGATCTGCTGAAATCCGAGCTGCATCCGTTGAGGGACCACAATGCTCTTGAAGTCCACGAGGGTAAGCTAGTCCACAAAGAATGTTGAGAGTCACCTTCCTGGTGATCCTGGAAGATGTCAATCATACAGGAAATGTATCGAATTATGACAGTGGAGGCTCTTGTCTAATTTTGAGCGAAGCTTGTGTACATAGCTTATGTGAAAACTTTCCGGGAGAGTTATCCTGAATTGCTGCCAAACTAAGTACAAGAAAATGTTGTCTGTATAAATCACTTAACTGAAGTTTTCTCCATAATTTCTTTGCTCCTAAGTGTGCAGAGATATCAAATATATAGATGAGTGGAAATTTTATAGGAGATTCATGTTCTTTTTGTATATGTGATATTCAACTAAAGCTGTATGGGATAATTGCTGGATGCTCTAAATTTTGACTTGCATGAAAACAGCTACAGGAGTCATTGTCAGTGTTGCACCAGAACTATCACACGAGTGTCTTGCACTGGAGCACTGCTACATTGAATCGCAATAGAAAAAAAATACAGGGACAACTCAATATCTAAAACTGGAATTCTTCGTTCTGTTTGGTCTGTTTTCTGGTCTTGCCTGGTAAATAGGTGACTCACATCTACCTCCTCTTCTCTTGCTGTTCTGAACTTCACTGGCGTGGTTATACCAAATATCCTGTGGATTTTTGTTTAGCCGATCCCTGTGGTGTGGATATTCTGGGAATAGCAAGTAGTCAGAGGGATCGAAGAGAGGAAAATCTCTTTGGAAAGCAGCATTGGCTCGTAAACAGCTCTCGATCACTCTGCACTCCTCTCTGAATCTGTTCTGGACTTCCTTCAGGGCCTGCAGGATCCTCTTTGACTTCGTTCTTCTTCGATCATGATGACCATTCCGTTCCTTCGAGCTATTAGTGTCCGACTTCTGGTTGCATTCCTTGCAGTAGCTGTCCCTTCTATCAGAGTTGAAGTCTCTTCTTCTAATTTTGTCTGAGAGGCATGCATATGCCTGAAAATGATCCAGTTTTCTTATTTTGAGAGACTTCTATGCAACCCATCCTAACCCAGATGCTCAGCAAATGACAATACAAAAAAAGAAGAAGAATTTTTTTCCTTAAAAGAAAAAAAAAAGGGGAAAAGTTGAACTTGGGACTTGAGGCAAGAGGCATTATTGATGTTGGATTAAACCGGTGATTGGAATGAGGCATGGGGGGCAAAGAGAGTAAATTCATGATCATTGGTTCGGATCAAATGCATTGATGGTTGAAGTGGAGAGGCAGGCCTAGTAA
This sequence comes from Cocos nucifera, assembly GCA_006176705.1. Taxonomy (NCBI): domain Eukaryota; kingdom Viridiplantae; phylum Streptophyta; class Magnoliopsida; order Arecales; family Arecaceae; genus Cocos; species Cocos nucifera. Next base: position 535,822 of record QRFJ01001372.1, on the reverse strand, counting down.
ATGATGAATATATCTAGAACTTGGATGTTAAGATTAATTGTGATTTTCTAGCTGTTTGTCATGTTAAAGTTGTGTAACTCCCAACATAAATGACAACCATGCTGACCAAAGGACGGTAGATAGGTACATTGACTCCAATTCAAATTGCCGTTTTGGCTCGGTGTAGCTCCAATTACTCAGGATCTTTAGAGTCATTAGCGATTAAGGAATAACATGCGTTCACATGGGGGAATGTTATTTTAAAATCCATGTCGAAATCTAGTGGCATTAACATCATGGTGAGGATGGACAAAAAAAAAAAAAAAAACTCTCTAAGCGTTTCTGTTGTCTATCAAAGTAGATATACTCCCGGACCTACCGACCCCACAAAAAAGAAAAAAGAGCAGCTATGCCCCGGCTGATTTGTGATGAAATCTTAGTGACGATCAAATACCCCTTCTTTGTTTCAAAGTAGAAGATGGCAGAAATGGGAACCGCAGCCAATGATAGTTAGGTATTTGAATTATCTTTCAATTATCACGGCTTCAACCTACCTTCATTTGAACAAAAATGACCATCATTCACTTAGCTGAGCACCATCCTGACCTCAATTATATCAGATTAACCATCTTCCAAGTTTTGATACAAAGAAAAGAGGAGGAACGAGAGAGCGGTGGGAAGGGAGAGGGTGAAGTAGAAGAAGAAAAAGAAGACATAAATGTAAGGTGCAATTCAAATACCTCCGAGACAAGTTTGAATGCAACTTCAGCCTTGGGGTGCTTGTTCTTGTCCGGATGAAGCTGTAATGCTGCAAAATGAAATCAAACCAAGAAAAAAACATAGATCAGAAAATCCAAATATCTACTTCATTGGTGGGAAGAAAAGCGGAACCGTACATTTATTGAGCACATACCGAGCTGGCGGTATCGCCTCCGGATTACATCCACCTCTGAATCTTCATCAATCTATGGTTGGCCAATGGGCACTCAATTTGTTTAAAACTCAAGAAAATATCACAACTGATACAAATTAAAAATTAAAAAAAAAAGAAAAGAAAAAAAAAGAAACAGTATAGAGATATAGAACTCAACTCCAAGAATAAGGTACCAATCAACAAAGGCCGGCTTCCGAGGCGATCGGCGACGATGAGTGCAAAAGGTGAATATAGATGAAATGGCACAGATATCTCTCACAAGCAGTGCTTTGGAATCCAATTCCTCTGCCATCTTAGCCTTCCCATGCTCCCAAAACCGAGACCAATTAAAAGATCCAATGGGCGGAAGAAGAAAGGAATTTCTCGTTGAATTCTTTACTAATTTGTTGGTTATGGTTTGTAACTTATAGCCTATGCCGAAGTTTCTTCTAATTTTTATGGTGGTCTATATGGTACTGATTGGAGTGGATGAATGGAGCGGTTGAGTTTTTAAGTTTTCAAAGCGGGGTTTGCGGGAGAGATTTTGGAAGTGGCGGAGCGGGGTGGGAAAACGGAGAGGTTACCGTTAGTAGCACCACGTGGCAGCTTGTGAGCCGATTTCGGTGCTTCCGTTGCTTTTCTTTTTTCTCTCCGATGATGCGCGGCTCTGCCCCACCTGACCACATCGGCGGTTGGCTGCCGGCTGAATTTGAGTGAAACGTTGGGAAACGATATGCCAAAATGATGTGGGAAACCAAGCGGGGGAACTGAAGCTAGATATAAAACTTGCAATGATAAATTATATATCCATTATTTCTATCTCTTCGATAAATAACATAGTGAATTACAAGGATGCTAGCCATAGGGTTATTGTAGTGCATTACGCTATAACAAAAATGATATGTAATGTTTGTATGGTTGGATTTTTTGTTATTTTACTAATAAAATAATAGATAATTATAAAAAGATTATAAGGGTTATGCATATTAAGAAACTCTCTAGTTCATATTGAACCACTATTTTTTCTTTATTAAAAATAATTTTTTAAAATAAATAATTATTAAATTAATTTTTTTATCATAATGATTATAATAATTGATTAATAGCTAATATAATAGAAAATAATGGTTGTTAGTAAGCAGATAATAATAATATTAGTGATCGTAGCTTTATATGTGCATTCATATATGGGTGTATATTTAATTTTGATATAAATTTAATAATTTATTAGTCAACTATGAATAAAGCAGATGATTACCACCATTTTTATTATATAAAACATGCTATATTATTCCCGCAACTGAATTATCATAACAATTAAAAAAAATTGAATTACAATATTTCTATTAAAAAAATTATTATATATATATATTATAGTTAAAAAAAATTAAAATTAATATAATATTATATTATAGTAGTTAGTTTTTGGATCATAGCTAACTCTAGAAACTTATTCCATATAATATCCTTATTTCATTGAAGCAAAATTTATTTATTTTTACATTAAAAATTAATTTAATTATATAATTTACAAACAGCTTTGTTTCCCATGAGTAAAGATCTAGAGAAATTTTTTATCCAAAAAAAAAAAATCTAGAGAAATTGATGCAAAACAAAGATAAAAGATTCAATTTTGATCGCTGCCTCTCTCCACTGGCGTTTCCTGCTAGTATTTCCGTTTCCCAACATTGCAGTTTGGACAAGTGTGGGAAGTACAAGTCCCCACCACTTTTATTTGAATCGTAAGACTACTGTTAAAAATGGCCGGTCTTTGAACCTTGAGACCCACATCTAGGTGCCGTAGGCTGGCATCCATAAGGCCACGAGATGCCTTGGGACCTGAGGGCAGTTGTTCAAAGGCCAGCTGTCCCAGAACACTGTGGGTCCCCCTCGTAGGCATGTGGTTTGGTGCCTCCAGCTTGGTGAGACTCCAATTTCAAAGTATGGAATTTGAATTACGATCCTTGTTTGACATCCAAGCTACAAGAAGCGTGAGTTACAGTTGGAGACATGGATTAGATTCCCACTTGCTTGGTTTTGGATTGCATGTCAAGCAAAGGAACTAAATTTTCAAGCCGTTGCTTGTAATCATGTAATTGCTTCTTAATTTTTTCTTGGTCGGGTGTACTCTTCTAAGTCATTGACATCAGTTTAATGCAGGAGAGTCCATAATGGGTATGGTGAGTGGTGGACTGGAGTGCTAGAAATAGATTAGATTTGATTACCAAGAAATGTTAATAGGGTGATTTCTATTTGTTAGTGTTATTAGTTTTTGCATAAAGTCCTTTGTGGTTGAGGTCGTGGTTAGTTGTGAGGATAACTAAAATGTGTTAATTAAGATATGGAAAATTTGTCCTTACATTAGTATTATTATTTTTTGCATGAAGTCTTTGGTGGTTGAGGCCATGGTTAGATGTGAAGATAACTAAAACGTGCTAATTGAGATGTGGAAAATTTGTCCTTAGATTAGTGTTATTATATTTTGCATGAAGTCTTTTGCGGTTGAGGTCATGGTTAGATGTGAGGATAACTAAAACGTGTTAATTGACATGTGGAAAAATTTGCCTTTGGATTTTGGAATATTCAAAATGGAATTCGGTTGGTGCAACCACTATATTAGTGGAGGTCGTAAATGGCTCTGGTTGCATGAACTAAGTCACAAACTACAAAGGAGTTGATAAGATTAATTATGAGGATTCTTGCTTGGTTTGGCACTCCAACAAACTTACCTATAGATACAAGGTTAGTTTCATGATGTGCCACGCGAAGAGGATAAAATTAAATTCCAGTAGCAACAGCAGGTATAAAGGAGTTGAAGATTATATGGATTCCTTATGTCATATAACAATGATGGGAAATGGCCGGGACATTCCACATTAATGCATGGAGTTTAGAGAAGGAGTACTGCTAATTATGTTTTCCATTACTGAAACCAAGCCAAGATTTTCAATAAAACTACCACCTCATTTTGATTGCCCGCCCAAGAGAAACAAGCTTCATTAAAAATTATACGATTTTTATTACATAATTTATATAAATTATGGTATAAAATAATACCTTAGATGAAAATTAGGGTTGCCGCTCCAACCTTTTAATCTGGTACCCAACCTGGCCACGACCAGGTCCAGACCTGACGCAAATGGAAAGATGAGCAAGTTGGGTATGGGTCCAAATTCAAGCCTACTGAAATTTTTTGATTTGGTATGATTTTGAGGTTTTTAGATTTGATTTGATACAAACTGGACCTATAATCATATAAACCATCTGTTTTATTACTTATATACAGAAACACCAACGTATATATTATTAATTTTATTTCTATATGCTTTTATTCATAAATTCTTAGCACATAAAGCTTTGTTCTAAAAGCTAATGTGTTGGAACATGCTTGAGTATAAACACTTGACTTTAGGCAAAGTATATATTTTTTTTAATTTTTAGTCAATCATGGATGCATGGTTAATCATCAATTGCTTATTCATGATTTGATTTTTGTGGCACATATGGGCGTTTCTTTGGTAAACTTCTCAAAGCATGGACCCATTTATCTTCTTTAGTCCTTCAAGATATAACATTTGATACTCGATAGGCATCTGGACTAGATCTCTACCTAACCCCAATTCAATGTCATTTTTATTACCCGAATCCATGCCTAATACATTCCTTAGCGTGGAATGGAAGAAGAATTAGACCCAAAATCTTAACAGGTGTGGGTCTAGCTTTAGTGAAACCTGGATTTGATCCAACTGGATGGCAAATTAATTACCTTGGATGGGTGCCAAGTGTAGGAGACTTTCATAACAACATACATGTGCTCATCTTTCATACTATGTCTCCAAATATCCACAGACATGCTAGAACCGAGAACAGGGCAAAATTTAGAACCTCAAGCCATAAGGATATCTGGATTCTCATTTGAGGTTGCTAATTCCTTGGCCAAGAATAGAGCTGAGAATTAGATAAATGGAAAGCTAATGAAGGCTGAATTTATTAGCAAAATTTGTTGAACTAAGCTGGTACGTCATCAATAGAAAAATGTGCCATCAGAGCACCATAGAAAAACGTCTATTGAATTAGAGGTCCTTGTCATAACTTGGTAGAGTATCTTCAATAATTATTTCATTAGAATGATGCATCCACTGGGTGTTAGAATTTGTGATGTAATTAATAATTTGCTCACTGAATTGAATATATTAGAAGCAGGACTATAACATTGATGTTAGAAGGAAAAGGTGGCGAAAGTTAACATGACTTCATGGTGGAAAAATTCCGCAGTGTTAAGATATTTTTCACAAACTCCGTACCTTGTTCTATGACGACCACTGTTTCTTATCGATCAGCAATGCTGACAGCTTGGTCATCTTCTGTTCTTTCTCACTCTTGAGATATTGCATCATAGTAAGAAGAGGATGGGTTGATAAGGATGAAAAAGATGTCAGAACGGAATGATGATGGTCCATTTGTCTTCAATCATCCTTAAATATAGCAAGGCCACACCATTTATCAATATTTTGTTCCTCTAGGTATGCATCATAGACCTGCGATGCACTAATATTCTGCACCTCTTTCATGTGGTGGTAATGATGATAGAGATGCAATTCATGGTTTCTCCCAATCTAATCACGTAACACCTGAACTTTAGCCCGCCCTCTTATCATCGTGCTTGCCATTTATTTCTCCAATGGTAGCAAGGCATGCAAAATACTTTATTTTTCGGTTTTTGGTTACTATTGAAAAGGAACGCTTGGTGAATGAGAATTTATAAAGCAGCCGATTCACATGGTTGGGAGGACCGTTATGATTTTTGGTTACCATCAAAAATAATAAGAATAAATGGAATAAGGGACATTCTATACTGCAGAAGTTAATAAGTGATCGATCTATTGACGTGCAGAGCACCGCAAAATTTGCGGTCATCTTCTGTCTTATGAAATGCCTAACAAATTCTATCCGATCTATTGACGTGCAAGAGCATCCATAAATTTCTCTTTAGCATCGCATGATGTAATTCCCATTACCTCTCCCCTTGTGCAAAACAGAGGGCACCCCAAAATATATTTGCACAATAAATATAGAAAGGTAATGAAATACATGTGGACTTAAATATTTTGATACGTAGAGCAATAGGATCGGTCGTCTTCATTTTTTATTACGAGAATAAAAGAAGGGACGAGCGGAGAAGATGAGAAGGCGAAATAAAATAAAATGAAGGAGAAGCACGAAGACGGCCACAATGTTCCACGAACAATGCCGGTGATGGAGACAATTAAATAACTGAAGCAGAAGTCTGACTCGGTTATTTAATTCTATCAAAAAGCAATCCAGGTTAATATGAGGGTAAAAAGGTATTGGAAAAGATCAAGTGTTGTTTTTATGGTTTGGGTCCGATGCTGTCCATTCAGAGAGTGCTCCCGTGACCTCCAGTTTTAGTTCTTTGGTGAGATTTTTATCAAAGAAAAGTAAAACTAAGAAACTGATATACAGAATGGAAAAGGAATAACAATTGATACGAACTACAGAATAAAACAATTTTATTCCCAAATTACTTAGTGAACCATGTACCATCAAATTAAGAAAACCGAGCAGTCATATATATATATATATATGCATGCGGGTGTGCATGTGTGTATGATTTATTAATTATTTGTTGAATATATTAGAGAAAAGTCATGTAGGAATTGGAGATGGTTGTGCTTTGGAGTTCAGATTGCTGATGGAGACTAGCATAACGTATGCCGGAGGAGAAGTTATGCCGGAGAAATCATAAGGGAAATGGGCAACAACACCCTTCACGAATCACGAAGCATAAAAATGGGTTCGGTTGCCATTCTGGTACGCCAGGAGGTACTCCACGTTCCCATTAGACCGGTTTTCGCTCTCGTCTCTCCGCTTATAGCGGAGTATGCGGCCCTCGGTGAACCGGTCTTACACCGGGTTTTACCTGATGGGGGTTGAATTAGGTGCTCCGTATCTCCACTTCCTCTTTCATGCATATGCCTTTCCATATTCGTCCTCCAGCAACGATGCTTTGCCTTTCAACTCCCATGCATGCCTCCTAATAACTCATTTACCAAGAAGCCCTCGCTCGCGAAACAAATGTCAAGATTCCACTTGAGGATGGCATCGTCAATCTCCAAATATATAAGGTTCTCTTAGTAAAAACAAAAAAGAGGAAATTTGCCGTCCCTCGATGCGCTGCGGCTCGGCGAAGCCGAGGGGAAAGGAATGATTCCAATTCCAAACAACAAAGACTCCAGAACACTGGATTCGATCTGGAGATTTCTAGCGTTCCGATGGGCCATGCCGCGGTGGCGACGACGGCCGCGGCAGTGGCGCTGCTGGTGTACTTGGTGCTGAGACGGAGGATGCCAGGGAAGGCGGGGGAGAAAGGGAGGGAGACGAGGAAGAGTTTCGTCCGGCTGCCGGCCCAGCCGCCGGCAACGTGGTGGGATGTGGTGGAGACGCTGGCAGAGACGGTGCGGTTCACGTACTCGGAGACGTTGGGCAAATGGCCCATCGGGGACCTGGCGTTCGGCATCAACTATCTTATGAGGCAGCAGGTCGGTTGGATTCTGGTCAGTTTGGATCAACTTGTTCGAATTCTTGTCCAAGCAGCGACGTTTTTGATGATTTTCTTCTTCTTCTTTTATTTTTATTTATTTATTCTTTTTTTAAGAACTTAGGGGTTTTCTTTGAGTATAAATTAGGAAATTACAACCAATTAGATGATTACTAGCAGAATATTTAAGAAGAATAGCTTTAGTCTCATAAAATTTGGATCTCTTTTTTTTTTTTTCTTATAGATTTTATTTTTGATATGTTGAAGTGTTTTTCCGCTTATCTTTTTCTAATTATGGAAAGAAGGCAAGAATGATCTTCATGCAGTCTTGATATAGGAAGTGTAGATTATTTGGCCATTGGCTATCTCGTACGAACGCAGGTAAATTATGGCAGCATAGTTTATGAACTTTTAATAGATCTTGACGTTTTTTGGTTTTCCCTCCCCTTTCAGTTCTGTTTTCTGCGTTTCTTTCGGTCCAAGTTAAGACAATTATAATCAATTAGACGACCTCCATCAGAACATGTAAGAAACCTGCTCGAAACCTTATAAAAATTGGATTTTTTATTTGTCCATTTTTTGTTGGAGTTTAATTGTCTATATCTTGAGGTGACCTCTGCACCCATTATAGACCAATATTGGGTGAAGAGCTGAGAAAAGGAGGTAATAATCGTTGTCGACTCAAATTGTCTTCATGTAGGCGATACTTTAGTAGTCCATTGCGGTTGGTTATTCTTGTAGACAGGAAATAGCAGTATTGCAGATAAGTTGCATCAAAAAAATATTGCTAATAATGTGGTGGATACAAGTTTGGAGCCGCTTCTCTTTTTTGGGTCTTATTTAGTATGAAGCCATTTGAAAGTTGACACTGGTCATGCGCATACTCACTCAATTTTGACTATAATGTAGCTCGAGGGTCCATTTCTTGATTAGCATTATGGGATTTTGGTCTCATGGCTCATGGTTTGATGTTGCGTGCCATACAAGGTCTAAAATGTGGGAGACCGTCATTTCATGCTTTTCCTTAATTTGGTTGTTAGACTTGTTTTAAGAGTTTAGATTATGTGATGGGGGGATGGGGAAGATAGGAAGAAGGAAAAAAGATAAATATAGAACATCTGCTAGGTGCACTATCTTTGTTGTGGAAGTGCCAAGTTCAGTTGGCCCATGAAACTAGGAAATAATATAAGCAAACCAGATTTCAGTCTTATGGAGAGGATTCATTTCCTATGGTAGTTGTGCTGGTCTTATAGCTCTATTGCATCAATCTATGCTCAAAAAGTTTTTGTTTTGTTTGAGTAGATAATGTAATTGTACTAAATATTATAAAGCAATTATACTATGACATTTGATAAGAGAAATTGATGATGTCAGAATTCAATGTCTAATGTGCTGTTTCAGGGTAATCTACAAGTTGCAAGTGTGTATGCTGGAAATAATTGCACAGAATTGAAAGGCCGTGAAGTTATGGTGGAGTTGATTCATCTCTTAAGGTTGCTAAACCTTTGCATGTGGTTCTCAAAGAATCCATTTCCGGTATTCTTGGAGTATGCTGGGTATTCCCAAGAAGATGTCCTTCTTCAGGAGCCTAAGGCAGGGGTGAGTAAGTATTGGAATTGGCAAATAGCCCTCGATTAGTTAGTTCCCCCCCCCCTGTTTCCCTGCTTACTTTCTTTTGCTTTCTTCTTTTTTCAATGTCATGGTATCTAGTGTTTCTCGATTCTTTTGATCCAGTTACAATAAACCCTACAATCTTAAAGTTAGCCTAAATTGCTCGTCAACTCTTTGCAGCTTCTGAAGCCCTCGTTCGCAATTTTACGTGATAGAAATTCCAAATGTTTTCTTCTCTTAATCCGAGGGACGCATAGCATTAAGGATACACTGACAGCGGCAACAGGTGCAGTGGTTCCCTTTCACCATTCAGTTTTACGTGAAGGCATTGTCGGTAGTCCAGTCTTAGGTTATGCACACTGTGGGATGGCTGCTGCAGCTCGTTGGATTGCAAAATGTACCACTTCCACGCTCCTTAAGACAGTTAATCAATATCCAGATTACAGTATCAAGGTAGATTTTTCTAATTTCGTAAACATAACAAATATGCTCAGCATGACAAATTTAATTTGTTGCACCTTTTCCCCAAGCATGAATCTTGGAGTTAAGAGTTTGCTTGGAGTACTACACAATTTCAAAACAGAGCAACTGTGGAGGCAAGAATTGTTGTGAAGAAAATCCTTTTCAGGGTTTGCTAGTATGAATTGTTAAACAGACACCAAACTTTGATTTCTTAGTTTCTTCACTTCATAAAATTTTGCACTGGTGCTTCATAATATACACAATCTAAAATGCCATGCTTATAAATTTACATATTTAAACATAGAGGTAACATTTACTTTTGATTATTAGATCATTGGGCATTCACTTGGTGGTGGCACTGCTGCACTTTTAACATATATTCTTCGGGAACATAAAGAATTATCATCAAGCACGTGTGTTACTTTTGCTCCAGGCATGTATCTACCGAACATTACAATCTTGTCTTGATCTGATGAATGAATATATGTCTCTTTGTCAGATAAGGGATTGTAGAATTAGGACAAGGGTTGATGGTTATGGTTATCTAAAATTTTGTTCTTTTTCAATTTGTGTATCTAGCCTCTTTTAGTGCCCTCTCAGAAGTTCGCAAGAATTCTCCTTATATCTAATAATATTACCATGGATCAAAAGATGACAACAGCTATGTGGCATTGTGAGGATATGAAATTTATATTGTAATGTTACTTTATATAATTGATCAACATTCCCCTTCACAAACATAGAACCATTCAATAACAGTGCTGTATCTTGGCAAGTGATTTCTTACATGAATTTGTGTCAATGCGATACCCTATGCATATTTTGAATCGTTAATTATTATTTAACTGCAATTTTCTAGTAATAATGGAACATTGTATATATAAATGACCCAAACTAATTGATTTACTATATGCTAAATCCACAGCCGCAAATGACCATGTGAACAACTTATTATATATGTAGTTTTAAGATAGACTTTCTTACCATCCAAACTTACTTTATGTTCTATAGCTGCCTGCATGACATGGGACTTGGCGGAGTCGGGTAAACATTTCATTACAACTGTTATCAATGGATCTGACCTGGTGCCCACATTTTCATCCGCTTCTATTGACAACCTCCGTTCTGAGGTGCCTTCATCATAAACTTGATGTGATATTTATGTTTTCATTTACTAGTATTGCCATTTTAACCTGCTTATTGAAAGATGGGTGTATATAGTAGAAGGAAAGGAATGTTAATATTGATGCATAGCATCTCCCTTTTTTTGTAACATTAATAACCTATAAGAGCACAGAAGGTGGCCTTGGTGCAATGGTAAGTTTGCTCCATTATGACCTGGTTGTCAATGGGCTTGAAACACTGGAACAACCTTTCTGCATGCAGGGGCAAGGTTGTTTACATCTAAACCTTCCCAGACTCCATAGTGGCAGGAGACTCATCCAAAGGGGCACCTTCTTAGTAACTTAGGAATCATCAGCATCAGATTATTAGACCATAGCGGTTCTACATCCAGACAAAAAGTCAGTGTATTTCTTTACATGAAAGATTAGTTTTATACCTTCAGAAAAGTAGATACTATTAGTTGACATGGTTTTGACGTTTAGATGATGGTAGCAAGTGAATTTATATGAACTGTCAATGCCAAAATTATCATGACCATGTTCTCTTCTTCTTTGTAAGATTAGCTTTATACCTTTGGAAAAAGTAGATACTGTTATTAGTTGACATGGTTTTGACATTTAGATGATGGTAGCAAGTGAATTTATATGAACCATCGATGCCAACATTATCATGACTATCTTCTATTCTTCTTTGTAGCTGTTTTTGGTTTTCCTGAATGTGTTGCTGCATTCATATGGTGTTGTGGTGGATTCTTGATAACATTTTATGATATAAGCAATAGGTTCTTCTCTCCCTTGCATTTGTAGTCATGGATAGGAGATCCATAAATTTTGGAAGTGGGTACACATTTTGGTATTGCCTAATGTCAGTATTCTGGACAATGCTAGTGTTGAACATGTTATGATGTGTTATGCATGAGTGGTATCATTTTGAAGGTCACCCAAGCTAAGTTCTTTATTATACTTTCTGTACTTGCAAGTCAGCTTATGTACTCTCCTATGTTGCATATCATAATAATGTTAGTGGATTTGTTGAAAATTGAGAATAATATGTGGATTATTGTGAGTAAACCATGCGGCATGCTCAAGCTTGAAGCCTTTTAGGTGGGCTTGGGCCAAGGTTTTAAGCCCGGCCAGGCCTGAAAAATAAGCTTATTTATTAAACCAGCCAAGCTCAAGCTTGGGGACCAAAGCCCTATTTGAGCTTAGCTTGGTCTAGTAGGTTCAGCATCTACTACAAAAGAGAGAATCCACTTCAAATAACCACGCCTTTGCTAGGCATCATGTGGAATGGCCGGGAGCGGACCCTTTTGGATATATAACCCAAGTCTAGAGTGGAGTTATGTGAACAATCGTCTGATGGAAAACAGCTTTTGCATTCAATTTAGAGAGCACTTTTTCCATTGAGAATTCCTTGCTCCTTTTTGTGTGAATTCACTAGCGACGAATTAACAACTCGCGGGACCTTCTCTATTCAATCTCTTGAGCCCTGAAGAAAACCCCTCTCTCTCCCTCGAACTCAATTTATCTTTTGACTTAATATATGTGGACACCTGATATCTATGATGGTTCACTCACTCCAGTGATTTTTTTTAAACAAATACTAGATTTCGCCCAGCCTAAAACCAGCCTAGCCTAAAAATTTTTTAATACTAGGTTTTCATGATTAAACCACAGATTTTATTAATATGTAAACTTAATCGGAGAAGATCTAGAATCTCAAAGTACCTGATTTTGAGTTTTGAAATTACTGTTAAAAATATTTATTTATTCATATTAGCATTTTTGAGTATTTTTATTATTTTGTATAAATTGAGAAAAATGTTTAGGAAGCCTGAGTAAGGGCCAGGCTTGGGCCTAGGAAGCATGCCCAAGGTCAAGCTAGGCCGAGCCCAAGCCTAAATTATTGTGTTAATACTTGGGCAAAGCTCAGCTTGAACCCAGCACAGCCTGGCCAGTGAACATCTCCGAATATGAGCTACTTAGTTGCTTATTTGCCTATCACCTTTCACAGCATTTTCTATTTTCAAAAATAGAAGATAAGAATTTTATTTCTATTTTTCTGATTTTTAATATAAAATGTTTACTATAGTGAATTATTTTTAAAAAGCATAAACATTGAGATGGTAGTGGAGGCCGTGATAGTGCCAATAGTGTTGGCACAGGCAATAGTAATGTTGATGATGGGGGGTAGTGTGGTGGAGGTAGTGACGATGATAGCAACATAGACAGAGATGACAACTGCATTGGTGTGGCAGAGGAAGCAATGATTTGGCAGTGACAACTATATGGCGGAGGCAATGAATGTTGGAGGTGGTGGCGGCATCAATGGTTGTAGTGTAGTAGAGATGGTGAGGGTGGTGATGGCGTTAGCGGCAATAGTGGCGGCAGTGGCAATGGTGGAAGAGGTGGTATTAGTGGTGGTGGTAACAAACATGAGCTTTTTATTTTTGAAATATTGAAGTTAAAATTTTCTTTCATGTTTTCAAGAAATAACAAAAGTGAATTTTGAAAATAAAAAATAAAAATGATAGCACCAAACATGTTTTTTTGTCTGGGTTTTTGTAACTTTATTAAAAATAAAAATACAAAGTGATGCCAAACAGGCCCATATTTAGTATGTTTAACCTGCTTTTAGTTTTCTGTTTGTAGTCAACAAGCTGATGATGTAAAGTCTAACTAACGTTTTCATGAAGTTATTCACATTTCCAGATATCTAGGACTTGTAAATTTCAGAAGCCTCGGAAATTTGATATTCAACTATATTAATTTGTCAAACAAATCCAGGTAATAAAGTGTAGCAGAAATTGGCGGATAATTTATTTTTAAATGACTACTGGGATAAGGGTTGTTTATGTAATCTGTGTAGATACACTTTATTTAGTTACGTAAACCTGCATAGGTTATCTACCTTTTAATCAATCAAGTTCCATTCCTTTTGTTTTTGATGTTGTGCATAGGCTTTTTGAAAATTCCAACTTTTAAACTGTGAAATATTTTAATTATGTGCTTCAAAAAAACTATAATTACAGGTAATGATGATGAAAATTGTTATTGAAACAACAATAGAAGACTAAATGTTTTCCACCTTAATGGATTCGGTTAAGGTTTGTGAAAGTGTTGTGCTGAATTATTGGCTGGTTAGCAATGTGACATTTATTTTTTCATGGCTTGTGCAAGTTGCAGAGAAGAGGGGAGAACTATCGATACACAAACATGGCATAAATGCATATACATGGACAAGATAGCCACTTAGACACACCAAGTTTGCCCATCCTCCACTCCTGTACTACTAGTAGTAGTATATCGGGCTCCTCCACATGAGATCACCCATGCAACCGCATCAACACAACATGCTTGAATCCCAACCTCCTGTTACTTTGGTTTTGGTTTCGAGACTCTTAAGATTTCTACCCCCAACACATCTCAGTGCCCCTTCTTTGTGTACCTCCATCCCTCTTTCCTACCAAGTCCTGTCATGGTTTTCTTTGAATGTGAACAAGGAACATATTACGTATTTGAAAAAGCTTATCATGTAGTAACTCAGTGTTTATGCAATATTGCGTAATCTTTAAAATCTTTCTACATTCTTCTTTTAGTATATATCTGTTGCGAGCTGGCATGTCTTCAATTTGACATGCCTTGTTGCTTATTATAGGTATGTCAAGCATTGCTCCTGCCCGAAATTTTCTTTTCTTTTTTAATTTTCATCTCTTACTAGTTGTTTATACTCAAACTGTTTCTTTATGCAGGTCACAGCATCATCATGGCTAAATGATCTAAGAGATCGCATTAAACAAAAAAGATTTTTAAATGTTATATATCGCTCTGTGACCACTTTAGGATCTCATCTTCCATGGATATCCCGTTCAAGAGCTAGGGTTGCAGGCACCGAAACACTTCTACAGCCTGTGTCCAACAGTTCTGAGGTGAAGTCATCTGAACTTTTCAATTGATTAGCTGGATTGGCTGGTAATGACATGGATCTTTTCTTTTTCTAATTTCATTGATCAATGGATTTCTAATTTTAGATACTTTACATGTTGCCGTTTGTTCCCCTTGACCTGCAAGGATGCATCTTCCATATAAGCTTCAGAGGCTAAATATATGCTCTCATGGTGGCTAACAGTTGAATAGTTCTTATATTGATAATCACCTATCTTATCCCACCTAAGTGTTGTCTTCTGTATGAAACTATGGATCATTCTTTTCCCATTTGCCGATCCTTAATGTAAAGGCTGTAGTTAGGAGCCACTCTGTCTTCACAGTCATCAAAGGATGCTCCTGAACATGTCGTCGGCACAGTTACAAGCCCTAAGATGATAGAACTTGGCTATCATCCCACATTTGGAAGTAACTCCTCCTCTCTTATGATCGAACAGGTCAGCACAGAACCAGCGCTGGACGGGGCAGAGTTTGTCTCAAGTGGCTCATATGACGGGAAACCAGCTGGGATAGAGAAACTTGAGCAGGTTGATCAAAGCTCTGGTGCCACATTAGTAGAAGAAATGACTGAAGGTGAATTATGGTCTGAGTTGGTAAAGGAGCTTCACAGAAATGATGAAGATGATGAAGCTCAGGAAGAAGAAGCAGCTGCTGTGAAGGAAATAGTAGAAGAGGAAAGCATGGTGCTAAAAACAGCTGCAGAAAATAAACTGCCATCATCGCCTGAGATGCACCATTTCTATCCTCCTGGCAGAATCATGCATATGGTTATGCTGCAACCATTGGATTCTAACTCAGGCAAGGATGCTATAAGTGATAAAGATGTTGGTATCTATCAAACTCCAAGAGATTTGTATGGTAAGATTCGGCTATCACGAACCATGATAAATGATCACTATATGCCTATGTATAAAAGAATGATGGAATTACTGATTGACAAACTTGGAAAAGATGACGATGGTTGCGAAACCATTTCAATATGAAAAAGAAATAAAGAAAACAATTGATGATTTACAATGATTGCTCTAAAGTGATGTGTAGACCCCAAGAGGACACCTGACACAGCATCTTCTCAGTTTAATAGCTTTACCGTGCATCTCGGTTCTTGGGCAAGCAACCGAATGGTTTATGTGCCGTATTTTCTATAAAGCAAGCGTCTCCAAAGACTACCGAAGACAGCTGGACGGCTACAGCCTACAGCAAAGCCCGGAGGCTCTCGGCATTGTCCGGCATCAGAAGAGCAGCGTAAACTTTAACACGGTTGATATGTGAGCTTTTGTCTAATTGTTTGCCGGATCGTAACATTTTTTTGGATGATTAACTGCACGCGATGAACATATGTTTTCCACACTTATTTAAAGATGAGCTCTTATTTGTTTAATTTTCTTCTAGAATGGGTGCCATTCTTTAAGTCTGCGCTTGGTAGAGGGGATAGATTTGGGGGGGTAGTCCCCCTCTATTATTATTAGGATGATCTGTTCCATGAAATAAGTTTCTCCGTGGTATTTGGTTGGAGAGATAAATGGAGAAATGAATGAGTGCATCCATTACGTAATTATTTGGATTTTATTACAAGGATAAAATTGCATTCCTCTTTTATGGAGCGTTTAAAGATTGGATGGAGGCAAAATTATAATTGGAAGGAGGATAAGTTCGCTCTGTGCTGTAGAATAATTCTATTTCGTTAATTCTGAGGGAATATAATTATCGGACTTATCTGATTAAGACTATTCCATGACCGTTTTGAGCATCTGGCCAGCTAACCCCACCACGTAAGTCTTTAGTACTCCACCGTATGAACTTTGCCATGCCAGCGCTTCCTCTCTTGAACCTACACTAGCAAAAGACAGACTAGCGTCCGGCAACTAATTTTAGCCTTGACCCTGAAAAATAATAAATACCTGGAAATATCCTGCCATCCAATCAGCAAGAGCTTCTAAGTTAATTCTTACTTGGACAAAACGGAAGCCATTACATGACAGACAGAGTGTTGTTGACAAGATGACGACGATGATGAACTTAACACAATAAAAGTTGAATCCATGTATACAGGCTTCTCTACTTAAGTTTAAAATACCAGTTAGAGTAAACGATATTTGCATTACATGGTTCTCACTTCAAAAAACATAAGATTGTCTTAAGCACAAGCAAAAGGAATTATACAATTAGTATAATACCAATGTGTTCCATGAAAATGAAGTAAGAACAAACAGAACATCAATTTTGATGCAAAAAGACCAGATTTTCTACTTGGTAGCCTGAGCAATCATGTTGCTAATTGAACTAGCCTGCTCTTTGGCTGTTTCCACCAATGAATCCTGCAGACCAAATTCAAATTGTTAAAACAACATTTTTCTAACAAAGGAACTCTGTAAGCGCACCAGTTTTGTTATTCCTCTCCTTGATGGTTATTAGTAGAGAGCTAGATGATCAAAATGACAATAATAGAACAGTAAATAAGAGAAAACGGTAAATTTTTTTTTCCCTAAACAACTAAGGAAATATCATCCTCCCACATGTTCTCTAAATAATTATTATTTTTAATTTCTACCCATTTTTTATGCCTTGACAATTATATGAAATGCTATATGATGAAACTGAATGGTCATCTGTTATAAATAGTCAATAAGAAATACAGTTGAAATGTTCCTAGATTGCAGGTTGAAACATGAACTGATATCAAGGTGATATCCAAGCAGAACAATTGTAATTATTTACCTGTGCAGCAATTAGCCGTGCAACAGTCTTCTTGCTTGACTCCTGAAGTTCACCGGCAATCAGAATCTCATCCAATATATAGTATGCCTGCCCATAAGGGAAGTGCCAGAGATGTTGGAGCAGAAAACAAAGATGAAAATTGACCTAATTAAATGCCAATATAGGGCAATACCTTGTGAAAATTGAAGATCAAGTCAAGCTCACAAACCTGAAAAGGTTTAAAAAATGATAATTTTAAATAGGAATGCTGTTGACATATCAAGAGTATAAAATTATAAAACAGTCAACTCACACTGCCAAAGTATCGATCCAATATCTCAACGAAGTGATGAATAATTTCAAGTATTTCCAGTTCATTGTCATCTGCATCAATGCACATGCAGAAGTAGAGGCTGGCATATCTGTAGATGCAAAAAGAACATTATTTGCTAAAACACCAGGAAACAGCATAAAAAGTTGGCGGACCTTGAAAGGAACTGGTGGATACTAATTTTAACACGACACTACCTTCTATATACAGCCTTGAGTCCTTTCCACTCAACAAAATTGCAGAGTTTTGGACCTCGTGTAAGAATCATTCCACTGAGCTCTCGAATGACCTTTGTAAGACAATAAAAGCATTTAGGAAGCACATAAACTGAACCTTTGTAATGGCTCTGGTTTTGCAACCGGAACCAATTTAGGAAGCACATAAATTCAATGAAAGTTCGAAGTTTCTCTGCTTATTTCCATTCAAACATATCAGGGAGGGGGGTAATACAGGATATTAAGAAAACATCACTTCATTTATACTACTGACTCTTCAGCATGGTAGATAGACCTTCTTTCTATAACAGACAAACTAGCATGCCCAATAGAACAACAACAAATGTCAACTTCGAAGCTACAAATGCAATGGTAAGCTTAACATAAAATTACCTATTTAAATAAAAATGGAATGGTAACTTCTACTCGAGAATATAAAACAAGTCTTAGCCCATCAATTCAGGATCGATTTTTTGTCTTGGTATCAAAAGAGCATCAAGAAGCCCCATGACATCAGTCATTGACACCTGAGGTCTTGAATGGATGAAAGCCAGCCATTAGCCAAACACAAAAATTATCCATTTGGCATACTAGGTAGGTATGCATTTCCTAGATAAAGTGGAACATGACAGAAGTGATGTACCCACTATGAAGGAAAAATTGAACTAGTTTCTTTTCCATCATCTTCCCATCAGTCAAGTCTGGGTATCAAATACATAAGCAGAAAACAAATCTCAATATATATATTCGGCTAGACACAAATTGCATTTCTTGAAACAGGTGGAAAACAAACAGAAACATTAATTCAAATGCAAAACTATATTAGACATAAAAGATACAGAAACATAGGACAGGATAGCAATGTTCAGAAAGCCACAAGACATCTGGTTACCACAGATATTACAGAAGGAAAACAGTTCTATTTCTAAAGCCACAAGTTAAATGGTAAATTTTATATAAGACAAGCTTTTGAAACCAAGAAATCAAACAACAAAATAAGTTAATAGATCAGGGACAACAGAAAGTAGCAATATATCGAAAACATTGGATGATAAAATTTTATAGAACAGCGTACCTTGGTTCTTTCTTTCTGTGAATATGGGGAGTACCATTTTGTCAATCTAACCTTTCCTTGTCGACTAATTAAAATTACAAAATGGATCTGGAAAAAGAAAAAAAAAATTATTAGACATGCAAAATAAGAACAGCAACGAAGGTCTCCAAGCAAGTAGGAAATCTAAACTAGCAACAAGAAGTGAAATCTCTCTCTCTCTCTCTCTCTCTCTCTCTCTCTCATGATCAAAATTCCTTTTCACATAATTAAATCATCTCTCACGGTGAAAAGGCATGTGCAATCAGGCACAAAATATAAGGACAAAACTGCAAGCATCTTCCAGCAAGAAGTGAAGTAGTGGGGCAGAATTAGTGTTCGGATGCATTATTACCAAAATTTATCTCTTCAGTTCAAGAATTCCTGCAAATGATGGTTCTCTTCTTTTATTATACGTTTTATTCATTTTCCATGACTTGTGTGCACATAAATGTATTGACCAATAACTAGAGGATAGACGATAGGCTGCTCTCGTGATTATAAAATTCATACAATTGCTACATAAAGCCTTCATGAATGGAGCTTTTCTCCATAGCCAACTGTATATCTGATCAGATAAAGCTTGGATGATGCTGGCTATACCAATTCACATTATCGTACCACCCTGATTAGTCCACCACTTTATCTTCTACTCTGTTGGGGATAAACCTCACTACTGCCAAAGTCCAGTTCGATGCTCTGCCTAACGCAATCAATAGCCACGGCCGAGCTCCTTGGACTCCCAGCGGCCGAGCTTCTTGGACCCCCAAGCGGCCCGGTCGAACCCCTTCAGCCAGCCGAACTCCTCAGCAGCCGGACTTTAGCGGAACTCCTCAGCGGCCGAGCTCCTTCGGACTTCCAGCGGCCCAACCGAACTGCTTAACGGCCGAGCTCCTTAGACGGCGCTGTCACCATCAATCTGCTGCAGACGGCGCCTTCCCCTGGAACTGACTCCGTCGGACCTCGAGTGGCCCGCCAGCACGCGACTACAGCTGTCACCATCAAGCTCTGCCTATAAAAAAGAATCCTCCTGATACGCTAACTCTAACCTCTAATCTCTAAGCTCTCCTCTTCTTCTCTAAGCTCCGGAACTCATTCCGAGCACTCCATTACTGTTGGCCGGAAACTAACTTGACCGTCGGAGGGTCCTGCCGGAGCCACCACCCCACCGGTTCCGGACGGGACTTCGTTTTGCAGGTCCCCGGCGGCGCCTCAGCGGCCTCACCGATTGCGGCGACCTCCGGCGGCGATCGGATTTCTGCACCAACAGATTGGCGCTAGAGGAAGGGCCTGAACCTTCGAGGTTCCCTTGTTCTTAAAGGAGTGCTCGGCGACGATTTCCTCTCCCCTGCTCCGGATCTCTCTTCTCCCTCTTCAGTATTCCTTTTCTGAAAAGAAAAATGCCCCCCAGAAGAGCCTCGACCCGGAGGTCGGCAGCCTCCGCGGCCCGATCCCGTTCGGGTCCGTCCGCTCCCACTCCGGCCCCGGCGACACGGGCCCGCTCCGTACTCGCGGTAGATGCGGAGCGGTTCGACCTGCTTGCCCAGCAGGTCCGCGATCTTACGGAGGCGGTGCAGGCAGTGCAGGCCACGCATTCGCGAGGTCCGGCGCCCACTCGACCGGCGCGGGGTTCCCCGGAGCCCGGGTCCAGTCCCAGTCCAGGAGCGACCGATGTGGGCTACCCGACCTCCGGCCCTCGGGAGAGAAGGGCAGCCGGCAAGGGAGAGCCCCTGCTCGGACCGCGGCTCGACCCAGGGAGAAGGCTTCGCACCCATTCCGCGAGAAGACCTTGGGGATTAAGAGATCGCGAAGATTTCCTGGATCAAAGGCTCTTGGAGATGGGACGACGCATAGAAGAACTTCGTCATACTCCTCTCCTCCCGCGGTAACGATATTTGCACTGATCCTCCCTTCTTCACAGAAAATTATGCAGGAACAGGTACCCGCCGAACTTCAAGCTCCCGCATTTTGAAAGCTACGATGGGACCACCGACCCGGTCGACCATTTGGAGGCCTTCAGGACGACGATGTTGCTCCATGGCGCGCCTGATGCCATTTTGTGTCGGGCTTTCCCCTTCTACCCTCAAGGGAGCGCCCTAGGAATTGGTACTCGGCGCTTAAGCCGGGCACCATCCTATCGTTTGACCAAATGAGTCAACAATTCGCGGCCCACTTCGTCAGCAGCAAACGGCCGCGCAGAGGCTCGGATTCCTTGTTGGCCATCAGGCAAAAAGAAGGGGGAACCCATCCGGGCTTACGTCACCCGGTTCAACGCTGCCGCGCTGGAAGTCCGGAACCTGGACCAATCAGTTGCTATGGCCGCCCTCAAGGGCGGCCTTCAGAAGAACGACCTGTACTGTTCTCCCTGGAAAAAGAAATATCCCAGGGATTTCGCTGACATGCTAGCTCGGGCCGAAAGCTATGCCCGGGCAGAGGAGGCTTTTGAGGCCAAGGATAATGAAGCTCGCGACAAGCGACGAGTAGGCAGAGCGGGAAGGCCCGCCGAAGAAAGAAAGCGCACCGAAGCTTGGCCGCGCTCCCGAACTCCCCCTGGTCGCGGGCGAGCCCGGACTCCACCTCAGGCTCGGGGGCAAAGAAGGCCACCGACGGAAGGGCACGCCGAGGTTCCCCCCGAGCGCCGAAGGTTCTCCCCTCCGACGACGATGATTTCACAGCTACGCCCCCCTCAACGCCCCGAAGGCTCAAGTGCTGCTGGAGATCAAGGGACGACTTCCGGAGCCGGAGAGAATGCGTTCCCATCCCAGAAAATGCGCAACCCCAACAAGTTCTGCCTTTACCACCGTGACCACGGTCACGATACCGAGGAGTGCATCCAGCTCCAGGACGAAATCGAGGAGCTGGTCCGGCGGGGCAGGCTTGGCCGATTCCTGCGAAAGACAACCTAAAGAGCGGGAAGATCGGCCGAGAATGTTGCCGCCGAATGGGGAGGATCGGCAGGAGGATCGGCCGCCTCTCGGCGTCATTAACACCATCTCGGGAGGACCGCAGCGGGGAAAGACCGACGAATCCGAGGGACCGGCGAAGAGGCAGAGGACCTCGGAGCCCGTGACCTTCACCGAGGCAGACGCCCAGGGGATCCGATTTCCACATAACGACGCGGTTGTAATCTCTTTAAACGTCGCTGATTATGATGTACGCCGCATTTTGGTGGATAATGGAAGTTCGGCGGACATATTGTTTTACGATGCCTTCTTAAAAATGTCCCTACCTGACACCCGCTTAGGACCTGTAAATTCCCCCCTGGTAGGATTTGCCGGACACGCCGTTCCGGTCGAAGGCATGGTGACTTTGGCGGTGACGGCGGGCCAATCCCCAAAATTGGCCAAGGCGCGGATCGACTTTCTGGTCGTGAAGGACCCCGTCCGCCTATAATGCAATCCTTGGGCGACCCGGCCTAAACGCACTACGGGCGGTAGTGTCAACCTACTACTTAAAGATGAAATTCCCGACGAGCCACGGAGTCGGCGAAGGTCAGAGGAGACCAGGCCCTGGCAAAGTACTGCTACTCATCGCCCTGCGCGAGGGGAGACCGGCCCGACCCTTACCTTGTTGATGGACTGGACGTCCGCGACGACCTCACTGAAGAACGGGGCGAACCTGCGGAAGACCTCGTCCCTGTGTCCTTACACGACGGAGACCCGGGGCATGAGGTGCGGATCGGCTCCAACTTGGCGGCCGAGGTTAGGGAACAGCTCGTCGCTTTCCTCAGAAGGAATGCGGACGTCTTCGCCTGGGCCCCAGCGGATGTACCAGGGATCGACGCCGATGTCATAGAACATCGGCTGGCCATCGACCCAAGGCACCGACCCATCAGAGAAAAGTTACGCCACCAAGCCCCAGGAGAGACAGAAGGCGGTAGCCGAAGAAGTGGATAAGCTCCTCGAAGCCGGACTCATCCGGGAGGTCAACTATCCGACCTGGGTCTCGAACGTGGTCCTCGTCAAAAAAGCAAACAACAAATGGAGGATGTGCGTCGACTTCAAGAAGCTGAACAAAGCCTGCCCAAAGGACAGCTACCCCCTGCCGAGGATCGATCAGCTGGTGGACGCAACCTCGGGCCACGAGCTCCTCACTTTTATGGACGCATTTTCTGGTTATAACCAGATACGCATGGCGCCCGAGGATGAAGAAAAGACCACCTTTATTACTGACCGAGGTCTCTATTGTTACAGGGTCATGCCTTTCGGACTCAAGAATGCAGGAGCCACCTACCAGCGCTTGGTCAATAAGGTCTTCAAGGGGCAGATCGGCCGCAACATGGAGGTGTACGTGGACGACATGCTAGTCAAAAGCCGAGCCTCGACAGACCACCTCGCCGACCTTGAAGAAACTTTCGGTGCGCTTAGGAGGCACAAGATGAAGTTGAACCCGACCAAATGCGCCTTCGGCGTGACCTCCGGAAAATTTCTAGGATTCATGGTGTCGAGACGCGGAATCGAGGCAAATCCCGAGAAAATCCGAGCCATCCAGGAGATGACTGCCCCGAAAACAATTAAGGAAGTTCAGCGCCTGGCTGGGGAAGGTGGCGTCCCTGAACCGCTTTGTCTCGAGGTCGGCCGAGCGGTGCCTGCCCTTTCTTCCAGGTCCTCAGGCGACCGAAAGATTTTTGCTGGACAGCGGAGTGCAAACAGGCATTCGAGGAGCTTAAAAACTACCTCGGCGCGCCCCCACTGCTGGCAAAGCCCGAACCTGGAGAAGGGCTGCTCCTATACCTAGCTGTCTCTCCAATGGCCCTGGCGGCTGTCCTGGTCAGGGAAGATGCGAAGGCGCAACAACCAGTCTACTACGTGAGCCGAGCCTTGAGGGACGCGGAGACCAGGTACTCCAAGTTAGAAAAACTAATTTACTGTCTTCTAATCGCTGCCAGGAGGCTCCGACCTTACTTTCAGGAGCATACCATAACGGTCCTCACGGACCAACCAATAAGAGCCGTCCTCCACCGAGCAGACGCTTCAGGAAGAATCGCCAAATGGGCGATCGAGCTCACGGAGTTCGACATCAATTACCGGCCCAGGCCATCGATCAAGGCTCAGATACTGGCGGACTTCGTGCTGGAATGCACCGCACCAGTTGAAGCCGAACTTGAATCAAGCGAGACTATCATCGGAGAGGAGGCCAGCCCCAACGAAGCCGAGCTGTGGCGCGAACCTCGAGCTTCCCTGAAGAAAGGGCCGACCTTCTTGAAGGCGCCTGGGTTCTGCACGTGGATGGCTCATCCAACTCTAGCGGGGCCGGCGCAGGGCTGGTCCTGGTTAGCCCCGAGGGGATCGTCACCGAGTACGCACTTGCGCTTCGAGTTTCCCACAACCAACAATGGGGCCGAGTATGAAGCGCTGATAGCCGGGCTGCAGATAGCCAGGGAATTGAAGGTGGGTCGGCTTCAAGTCTATAGCGATTCCCAGTTGGTGGTCGGTCAGGTCGGCGGCAGCTACGAGGCGCGGGAGGAAAGCATGGTGATGTACCTCGGGAAGGGTGAAGAACTTAATACCAGCCTTCGACAGCTTCGACATTCGGCACATCCCAAGGACCGGGAATACAAGGGCCGACCTTCTCTCCAAGTTGGCCACCTTCTGCCCCGGCCGAACTACCAAAAGAAGTGTTTCTGGAAACTCTGAAGTGCCCGACCACCGAGGAACCTCAGGCCATCCTGCGGACGGACTTCGAGCCCAGCTGGATCGACCCGCTGATCGCCTACCTCGAAGAAGGGGTCCTCCCTCACGACCGGAGAGAAGCTCGGAAGCTCAGGAGTCAAGCCTCCCGCTACGTCTTGTACGAGGGCAGGTTATATAAAAGGTCGTACTCCCTCCCGTTGCTGAGGTGCCTCCGACCCTCTGAGGCCTGCATCGCGCTACAGGATGTCCACGAAGGACTCTGCGGAAGTCACGCAGGGAGCCAGATCCCTATCGCAAAGACTACTTCGGCAAGGGTACTACTGGCCGAACCCTACTTCGTGATTCCACGGAATACGTGAAGAGGTGTGACCGCTGCCAGAAGAACGCCAGCGTGCAAAGGCAGCCGGCATCCGAACTCACTCCGCTCACTGCACCCTGGCCCTTCGCGCAGTGGGGAATGGACATCCTCGGCCCCTTCCCAACGGCGTCCGGACAACGGAAGTTCCTCCTGGTCGCGATTGACTACTTTACCAAGTGGGTCGAGGCGGAACCACTAGCGAAGATCACCGAGGCCAAGGTGCAGGACTTCGTCTGGAAGACGCTGATCTGCCGGTTCGGTCTGCCCCGAGCCCTCATAACCGATAATGGGCGACAGTTCGCTGGAGCCCGGTTTGCCGAGTTCTGCGAAGGACTAAACGTCTCCCACCACTTCACATCGGTGGCTCATCCGCAAGCCAATGGGGAAGCCGAAGTGACCAATCGGACCCTGCTGCAAGGCCTCAAAACGAGGCTCGACAGGGCAAAAGGGGCCTGGGCAGACGAACTCTACCACGTCCTCTGGGCATACCGAACAACGCAGAGGGTACCGACCGGCGAGACACCCTTCGCCTTGGCCTTCGGCACCGAGGCAGTCATCCCGATCGAGCTCAAACTTCCCGTCTGCTCGAATCGTGGGCTTCAACGAGCAACTCAACCCCCAGGACCTCAGAGCCAACCTCGACCTTCTAGAAGAAAAGAAAAAGGGAGGCAGCCCGCATCCGGATGGCCACCTACCAACGGAAGGTGGCTCGGTATTACAATTCCAGAGTCAAAAGCAAGGCGTTCAGAGTTGGGGACTTAGGTGCTCCGACGAGCAGCCGTCTCTCAGCCCCAGAGTCAAGGGAAGCTCGTCCCAAATTGGGAAGGTCCGTACGAAGTGGTAGAGGTCATCCGACCTGGAACCTATCGCCTAAAGGAGCTCGGAGGACTAGCGCTTCCCCGACCTTGGAACTCAGAAAACCTGAGAATGTACTACCAGTAGTTTCCCTCAATAAAACCTTGTTGCTCGACACTATCGTTTCAGGGTCAAGTTACGTGATGGAGGAAAAAGCGAGCGGAAATGTCCCGCTAGGAACAGGAGGAGAACCTCGTCCTAACGTGAGCAAAGTCAAAGGCCCCGTTCTCAGCAGGAGATAAGATCGGAGCAACCTCGGCCAGGAGATAAGATCCCGAGTCAACCTCGCCGGCTAGGAAAGGAGGAGAACCTTCCCAAAGTCGAAGGCCCCGTCCACAAAGGACGGGATGGGGGGAGAAGCGAGGACGACGGTCCTCATGTGCCCCCACAGCCGGCTAGGAACAGGAGGAGAACCTCGTCCTAGCGTGAGCAAAGTCGAAGGCCCCGTCCACAAAAGGACGGGATGGGGGGAGAAGCGAGGACGACGGTCCTCATGTGCCCCCACAGCCGGCTAGGAACAGGAGGAGAACCTCGTCCTAGCGTGAGCAAAGTCGAAGGCCCCGTCCACAAAAGGACGGGATGGGGGGAGAAGCGAGGACGACGGTCCTCATGTGCCCCCACAGCCGGCTAGGAACAGGAGGAGAACCTCGTCCTAGCGTGAGCAAAGTCGAAGGCCCCGTTCCACAAGGACGGGATGGGGGGAGAAGCGAGGACGACGGTCCTCATGTGCCCCCACAGCCCGTTAGGAACAGGAGGAGAACCTCGTCCTAACGTGAGCAAAGTCGAAGGCCCCGTCCACAAAGGACGGGATGGGGGGAGAGGCGAGGACGACGGTCCCATGTGCCCCCACAGCCGTTAGGAACAGGAGGAGACCTCGTCCTAACGCGAGCAAAGTCTAAAAGAGTCTCCGAAGACTGGGAGAAGGTCTCCTCAGCCTCGGCCAGACGGCGAGTCAACCTCAGTCAGATCACTAGAGCCAACCTTGGCTGAGAAAAATCAAGAGTCACCTCGGCCAAGCTCCCGGGACGACCTCGAACTGAGATGAGATCTCCCCCAAGCCTCAGCGTTCAACTTCAGCGTCAATATTGGCCTGGAGATGAGACCTCCCCCGAGCTTCAGCTGCAACAAATGCATGCGGAGCCTGGAAGAAGAGACTTCGGCAGTCGCCTGTTTTGGTACTCCCTTCCTTCAATTTTTGAACTCGGGAGTGGGGGGGCTACTGTTGGGGATAAATCCCGCTCCTGCCGAAGCCCGGCCCGACGCTCAGCCCAATGTAACCAGTAGCCGCTGCCGAGCTTTAGCTCCCAACGGCGAGCTCCTTGGAGCGGCCGAGCTCCTTGGACCCCCCACGGCCGGTCCGAACCCCTTCAGCCAGCCGAACTCCTCAGCGGCCGGAACTTTAGCGCCGAACTCCTCAGCGGCCGAGCTCCTTCGAACTCCCAGCAGCCCGAGGCCGAACTGCTTAGCGGCCGAGCTCCTTGGACTCCCAGCGATCGGGCTTTAGCGGAACTCCTCAGCGGCCGAACTTCAGTCGGACTCCCGCGAGAGCCGAACTCTCTCTGCGCCCTTCCAGCCAGACGCCTGCAAGAGCCAAACCCCCTCCGAGCTTCCCCTTTGGTCGGACTTCTTCAGGAGCCGGACTCCTCCCAGACTTCCCTTTCGGCCGACCGAGCTCCTACCGAACTCCCCAGCGATCGAGCCTTAGCCGAGCACCTCCAGCCAGACGCCTACGGGAGTCGAACTCCTTCCGAGCTTCCTCTTCATGAGTCCGAACTCTTCCGAAATGGGTACACATCAAAGTCCTTCAACCCTTCATTCAACCCCGAGCGGCTCAGTATCAAGACAGCTGCAGCCATCACCATCAGTCCGCCGTAAGCGACAGCGACCCACTACCAGGCGGCGATGGCTGTCACCATCAACCCACTGCAGACGGCGCCTTCCCCTGGAACTGACTCCGTCGGATCTCGAGCGGCTCGCCAGCACGCGGCTACAACTGTCACCATCAAGCTCTGCCTATAAAAAAGGACCCTCCTGATACGCTAACTCTAACCTCTAATCTCTAAGCTCCAAGCTCTTCTCTTCTTCTCTAAGCTCCGTGGAACTCATTCCCGAGCACTTCATTCCTATTGGTCGGAGCTAACTTAATCGTCGAAGGATCCTACCGGAGCCACCCCCATCGGCTCCGGACGGAACTTTGTTTTGCAAGTCCCCGACGGCGACCTCGTCCACCACCGCTCCAGCTGATTCTGGCGATGACCAGATTCTAAGTCAACATACTCCAACTTAAATGCAACCACCAAAATTCCTTTGACGTCTCCCATTTCTAACCCTATAAACCTAGACTTCCCATGCATCTGCCCGGGCATTCTCATCGCTACAACTCTAACCTTACATTCCCAGCACCTTCTTTGGCGCCCCTAATGGCCAAATTCTTCTTTCATTATTTCCTTTCTAAAGGTTCAATATTTACTACTCTGAAAAAATATATAAAGGGAACCATAAGTATAGCTACAAATCAGGGAAAAGGCATTAATCGCTCGCTCTCTCGCACGGATTAAATACAAACGAAAGGCTCCCTAGCACTGGGATTAAATAACGACCCATCAAATTAGTTAACAAGATCCTTACTACAAATTATCGAAGTGCACTCCAAGATCTCAAAGGAGGCCCGTCAGAAAAGCTTCAAACTCCAAAATGTCATTTTAAAACACAAATATAAAAAGTTATTGAAATGAAATCAATAATCTAAGGATCACATCATGATGCAGACAACTCCATCTCTACCGATAGAAAGCAAACAAAAGAATTAACCAAAACACAAATAAATACACGAGACATAAACGTTCACATGATTACAAGAAATCAACTTAAATCTGCTGATCCGTTGCCACACCAAATCATTCCATTCGGATCTACAACGATTTCAATACAAAGTACAATTCATCAAAACAAACGCACGAACCCTAAATCCTAAATCAGAGCGAGAAATTCACAAAGATAACAAGAAAATGTTTCCATTCACACAATACTTTGAGATCGATTTAAGAGAGCAAACCATTTTTCTGGGAATCGATCGGCCCGCTTTCGCTCTTCTTCCTCTGAGGTTCGATCCAGCAAAGAGCCCTCTCGATAGAACGGAGCGAGATTGCAGTTTCCTCGACTTTCGGTGTTCTTTATATTATCGGATCCGGGTCGCCGTTGAATGAGCGTCCATCGAGGAGGTGTGCTTGTGGAAACCCAAAATGAACCCGATAACGGAGACCCGAACCACTTCTGAAATTTTTTATCCAACTTCCTGGCGTTATTGAGTTTGGATCCGGAGTTTGAGTTTACTCAGAAAGATTCAATATCTGACTAGGGTTGTTAACAATGGGCGTGATACAGTAAATGAGACAATAAGCCCCACTGTACCGTGGGTGCAGGTTGTATATTTCGAATGATTTATATTTTTTATCTTTACAATCCCAATAGTTGTTGGATCACGCAACGGTCGAGCGAATTGAATAAAAAATTAGAATATTTTAAAATCTATGTAAAATATAATGCAATAATTGATGCCACGAAAACAAGAGCAATCACACTATCACATGAAAGTTATAGCCAAATAAATGGATGCGACTAGAAGATGGTACCTCACTTAACTTGGGCCAAGCTGGTTGGTTGATGTTGTAGTTTTATTGAATCATGTTATGGAAGACTTACTCAAGTTTTAGGCTGGCTTAATTTAGGAATCATGTTATGGAAGACGACTTGGTTTCGGGCTTGGCCATGCTTTTAGATTTTCAAGCTAATCCTGAATCAATTTGAAATTATATTGAT
Source organism: Cocos nucifera (assembly GCA_006176705.1). Taxonomy (NCBI): domain Eukaryota; kingdom Viridiplantae; phylum Streptophyta; class Magnoliopsida; order Arecales; family Arecaceae; genus Cocos; species Cocos nucifera. Next base: position 506,231 of record QRFJ01001372.1, on the reverse strand, counting down.
ATATTTTCCTCCCCGAAACAAATAAAAAATAATGGGATCGACGTTTTCCGACCCAGGTCGGCTACGAAAGTAAAGGTTAATATAGCTGAAGTTGCACGTTTGGGCCGTCTTAGGATTCTGGTTCCGGGTTGGTTAGTGAGGGTCTCATTCCAACTTAGAAACTTGATACTTGTTCTGGATCCAAACTGAAACGGGCGATGATTTGGTTGGGTATGGATCCAACATCAAATTCACTGAAACCTCGGAGTCGGATTTGAGTTTGAGGTTTATAGATCCAACCTGGACCAAGACTCGTATAATTAGCTGATATATGTTGTTGTTTATATTTATTTGATTTTTAAACTGAAATTTGATTCGGTAACTTAGAGGGCCCTAAAAAAAAAATTGTAATGGCACGAACATGTTGGGCGTTTCGATTAGACTGTAAACAAAATAAGTTTTTTTAAAAATTTTTATTCAACCGTGTTACGTGACTGCTGTTTGCGATTTAATTTTTGTAGTATGGATTGGATATTTCATTAATAGGCTACCCAAACTGGATTTCCACCTAACCTGAAACCAATGTATATTTTTATTACTCAAACTCGAATATGATCCAATTCTTTAATGACCCGATTATGGACCAAAAGTTGGACATGAACCCTGTTGGTGCAGAAATCCGTCGCCGCCGGAGGTCGCCGCAATCGAGGCCGCTGGGCGCCGCCGGGGACCTGCAAAACGAAGTCCCGTCCGAAACCGATGGGGTGGTGGCTCCGGCAGGACCCTCCGACGGTCAAGTTAGTTTCCGGCCAACAGTAATGGAGTGCTCGGAATGAGTTCCGGAGCTTAGAGATATGGAGGAGAGCTTAGAGAGTCGAGAGTTCAGAGAGCTTAGCCTTAGTATGTCGGGAGGGGTCCTTTTATAGCGGAGCTTAGTTGATGGTGACGGCTGTGCCGTCTGGCAGAGAGTCGTCGGGCAGCATGGAGTTTGGTACGGAGAGGAAGGCATCGTCCGGTAGATCGTGGGAGCCATACCGGCGAGTCGTGGGCCGCATGGAGTCCGGTACGGAGAAGAAGGCGTCGTCCGGTAGATCGTGGGAGCCATACTGGCGAGTCGTGGGCCGCATGGAGTCCGGTACGGAGATGAAGGCGTCGTCCGGTAGATCGTGGGAGCCATACTGGCGAGTCGTCGGCCGCATGGAGTCCGGTCTTGTAACAGAGTTCGGCCGAGGGGGAAGCCGGGGGAGTTCGTCTGGCTGAAGGGTCGGCCATCTGTAGAGTTCGGCCGCAGGGACGGTTGCCGAGGAGTTCGACCGCTGAGAGGCTCCGAAGAAGCTCGGCTGGCCAGTTGAAGGACTTCGGTTGCTAGTTGGTTCGGCCAGGGCTCGCTGAGGAGTTCGGTCGCCTAGGGTCGGTCCGAAGGGGTTCGGCCACTTGGGCTCGCCTGGGGTCGGTCCGAAGGAGTTCGGCCGTGGGGTCCGAAGGAATTCGGCTGCATGGGCTCGCCTGGGGTCGGTCCGAAGGAGTTCGGCCGTGGGGTCCGAAGGAGTTCGGCTGGCGGTGGGAGTTCGTCCTCTAGGCAGTTTGGCCCGGACCTTGGCGCAGGGGAGTTCGGCCTCTAGGCAGTTCGGCCCGGACCTTGGTGCTGAAGCTCTTCAGCGGCTACTGGTTACATTGGGCTGAGCGTCGGGCCGGGCTTCGGCAGGAGCGGGATTTATCCCCAACAGTAGCCCCCCCCCACTCCCGAGTTCAAAAATTGAAGGAAGGGAGTACCAGAACAGGCGACTGCCGAAGTCTTCTTCCAGGCTCCGCATTTGTTGCATCTGAAGCTCGGGGAGGTCTCATCTCCAGCCAAAATTGACGCTGAAGTTGAGGCTGAGGCTTGGGGGAGACCTCATCTTCAGTCGATGTTTGGAGTTGAAATGGAACTCGTTTCCGGCTAAAGTCGATGAAGCTGATGTTGAAGCCGAAGTAAGACTCGCCTCCTTCGGTCGAGGTCGGATTTGAGCTCCTCGGGGGCGACATTATCTTCGTCAGTTGAAGTCGACTCGAGGGAGACCTCCTATCTTGCAGCCGAGGTTGAAGTGCGCGCTCGGGGGAGATCTTATCTCCTACGGCCGAGCTTCCCTCGGGGGAGATCTTACCTCCTGCGGCCGAAGTGAAGTGCGCGCTCGGGGGAGATCTTATCTCCTGCAGCCGAAGTGAAGTGCGCGCTCGGGGGAGATCTTATCTCCTGCAGCCGAAGTGAAGTGCGCGCTCGGGGGAGATCTTATCTCCTGCAGCCGAGCTTCTCTCGGGGGAGATCTTATCTCCTGCAGCCGAGGTGCGCGCTCGCGTTAGGACGAGGTTCTCCTCCTGTTCCTAACCGAGGTTGTTCACGGTCGCTCGGGAGAGATCTTATCTCTAGCCGAGGTTGATGCTCGCGTCAGGACGAGGTTTTCCTCCTGTTCCTAACCGAGGTTGTTCACGATCGCTCGGGAGAGATCTTATCTCTAGCCGAGGTTATCAACGGTTGCTCGGGAGAGATCTTATCTCTAGCCGAGGTTGATGTGCGCGCTCGGGGGAGATCTTATCTCCTGCGGCCGAGCTTCTCTCGGGGGAGATCTTATCTCCTGCAGCCGAGGTGCGCGCTCGCGTTAGGACGAGGTTCTCCTCCTGTTCCTAACCGAGGTTGTTCACGGTCGCTCGGGAGAGATCTTATCTCTAGCCGAGGTTGGTGCTCGTGTTAGGACGAGGTTCTCCTCCTGTTCCTAACCGAGATTGTTTCGGTCGCTCGGGAGAGATCTTATCTCTAGCCGAGGTTGGTGCTCGTGTTAGGACGAGGTTCTCCTCCTGTTCCTAACCGAGATTGTTTCGGTCGCTCGGGAGAGATCTTATCTCTAGCCGAGATTGTCAACGGTCGCTCGGGAGAGATCTTATCTCTAGCCGAGGTTGGTGCTCGTGTTAGGACGAGGTTCTCCTCCTGTTCCTAACCGAGGTTGTTCCGGTCGCTCGGGAGAGATCTTATCTCTAGCCGAGGTTGTCAACGGTCGCTCGGGAGAGATCTTATCTCTAGCCGAGGTTGGCACTCGTGTTAGGACGAGGTTCTCCTCCTGTTCCTAACCGAGGTTGTTCCGGTCGCTCGGGAGAGATCTTATCTCTAGCCGAGGTTGTCAACGGTCGCTCGGGAGAGATCTTATCTCTAGCCGAGGTTGGTGCTCGTGTTAGGACGAGGTTCTCCTCCTGTTCCTAACCGAGATTGTTCCGGTCACTCGGGAGAGATCTTATCTCTAGCCGAGGTTGTCAACGGTCGCTCGGGAGAGATCTTATCTCTAGCCGAGGTTGGCGCTCGTGTTAGGACGAGGTTCTCCTCCTGTTCCTAACCGAGGTTGTTTCGGTCGCTCGGGAGAGGTCTTATCTCTAGCCGAAGTTGTCAACGGTCGCTCGGGAGAGATCTTATCTCTAGCCGAGGTTGTCAACGGTCGCTCGGGAGAGATCTTATCTCTAGCCGAGGTTGGCACTCGTGTTAGGACGAGGTTCTCCTCCTGTTCCTAACCGAGGTTGTTCACGGTCGCTCGGGAGAGATCTTATCTCTAGCCGAGGTTGTCAACGGTCGCTCGGAGAGATCTTATCTCTTAGCCGAGGTTGATGCTCGCGTTAGGACGAGGTTCTCCTCCTGTTCCTAACCGAGGTTGTTCACGGTCGCTCGGGAGAGATCTTATCTCTAGCCGAGGTTGAAGTGCGCGCTCGGGGGAGATCTTATCTCCTACGGCCGAGCTTCTCTCGGGGGAGATCTTATCTCCTGCGGCCGAGGTGCGCGCTCGGGGGAGATCTTATCTCCTGCGGCCGAGCTTGTTGCTCGCGTTAGGACGAGGTTCTCCTCCTGTTCCTAACGCGGCGATTATTGACTGCTGCTCTCCTGTCATCGCATAGTTTTCGCATCCAGAAATAATATTATGCAGAGGGGAGAATTTTACCGAAGGGAAATCGTGGACAGCGCGCTCTCGTTTGAGGGGTTGACGGGGCGTTGTTCCTCGGAGCTCCCTCGAGCAGCAAGTCCCGTCCAGACGACCTCCTCTATCTCCTGCCGGCCTTCATAATTTGGACCATGCTTCTCTTGACTTTGTCGCTGGGGATGACAATCACCGATGTAGCTAGCTCCTAGCTCCTCCCCGGGGTGGCGTTGATGACGCCGCGGGATGGCCAACCTTCTTGTCTTTTCCGGTTACGGCAGTGCCTATAGCCGATCTTTTCCTTGATCGCGCATGTTTGGAGAGGCCGTAGTCCTTCAGGTCTTGGCGGTTGGCTCTTAACTTTGCCGAGAATTCGAGTTAGAGGAGCGGGTCGTAGTTGCGGAACCTTCTGGGAGGGGGGCTTCGTTCCGTCCTTGCCGGCGCCGAACTTTATTTTGGAGGTTGAGTTGAGGAGTTCGGCTTTCCACCGAGCTTCATTTTACCTTGATGCCGAGCTTTGGGGGGAGCCCGGCTTTTCTCCGAGCCGAACTTCTTTCCGCTTCGGCGGGGAACTTCTGCTGCTCTCTGTTTCTCTCTTCGGGGCGATTGGGCTCTTCCTTAAGGCTGATTTCTCACGCCCTCATGGCGGGCTTGCTGGTGGAGTCGCTACCGGAGGCTGCTGTAAAGCGTGCAACGCCTCCGTGAGGCCACGGCCACGGATCTGTCGGTCAAGCAGGCCGAACTGCTTCACATCCACCGCGGGTTCAGGTGGAACCTAGGCCGCCGGGGCTGAAGCAGGAGCAGACGGGCCTGGACGGGATCGGGTCGCAGAGGCCACCGAACGCCGTGCGGAAGCTCTCCTGGGTGGCGTTTTCTCTCTTCGAAAGAGAAAAGGAAGATCTCTGGAGAGGGAAGAGCAAGGGTCGCCGAGCACTCCTTTAAGAACAAGGGAACCTCGAAGGTTCAGTCCCTTCTTCCAGCGCCAATCTGTTGGTGCAGAAATCCGTCGCCGCCGGAGGTCGCCGCAATCGAGGCCGCTGGGCGCCGCCGGGGACCTGCAAAACGAAGTCCCGTCCGGAACCGGTGGGGTGGTGGCTCCGGCAGGACCCTCCGACGGTCAAGTTAGTTTCCGGCCAACAGTAATGGAGTGCTCGGAATGAGTTCCGGAGCTTAGAGATGTGGAGGAGAGCTTAGAGAGTCGAGAGTTCAGAGAGCTTAGCCTTAGTATGTCGGGAGGGGTCCTTTTATAGCGGAGCTTAGTTGATGGTGACGGCTGTGCCGTCTGGCAGAGAGTCGTCGGGCAGCATGGAGTTTGGTACGGAGAGGAAGGCGTCGTCCGGTAGATCGTGGGAGCCATACCGGCGAGTCGTGGGCCGCATGGAGTCCGGTACGGAGAGGAAGGCGTCGTCCGGTAGATCGTGGGAGCCATACTGGCGAGTCGTGGGCCGCATGGAGTCCGGTACGGAGAAGGAAGGCGTCGTCCGGTAGATCGTGGGAGCCATACTGGCGAGTCGTCGGCCGCATGGAGTCCGGTCTTGTAACAGAGTTCGGCCGAGGGGGAAGCCGGGGGAGTTCGTCTGGCTGAAGGGTCGGCCATCTGTAGAGTTCGGCCGCAGGACGGTTGCCGAGGAGTTCGACCGCTGAGAGGCTCGAAGAAGCTCGGCTGGCCAGTTGAAGGACTTCGGTTGCTAGTTGGTTCGGCCAGGGCTCGCTGAGGAGTTCGGTCGCCTAGGGTCGGTCCGAAGGGGTTCGGCCACTTGGGCTCGCCTGGGGTCGGTCCGAAGGAGTTCGGCCGTGGGGTCCGAAGGAATTCGGCTGCATGGGCTCGCCTGGGGTCGGTCCGAAGGAGTTCGGCCGTGGGGTCCGAAGGAGTTCGGCTGGCGGTGGGAGTTCGTCCTCTAGGCAGTTTGGCCCGGACCTTGGCGCAGGGGAGTTCGGCCTCTAGGCAGTTCGGCCCGGACCTTGGTGCTGAAGCTCTTCAGCGGCTACTGGTTACATTGGGCTGAGCGTCGGGCCGGGCTTCGGCAGGAGCGGGATTTATCCCCAACAAACCCCAACATGGATGAGTGTGAGTTTAGTGGAAGCCGAACTCAATCTAGCCCAATCTTGTGATGTCCGGTTAACCACCGGGTGTATTAGCTTTAGTTGATCAACACCCCAAAAAATGTCTTCATCAAATTAAGTCTATTTCATGTTGAAAAATAGATTTAACCATTCATAGGCGTTTCTTCTTTCTTTACTTTTTTTTTTTTTCTGCAACTCATCTCACTTTCTTGAAGATTAACAAAATAAGGGGTATTAACAACACATAAATAAGGTCGGTTATTTGGAGATAAAGTATTTGCTTGGTGATTAGCTATTCATCGTCCGAAAATAGGGGTCGTTGAGATAAATTTACAATTAGGCTATATGTATATATGTCATTTATAATGCAGGCAGTAAAGCCACGAGAAAAGGAGGGGTAAAATAATTTTGATGTCTCAAACTAGGATCAACACAAAGAGAGTTTGATTTGCATGAATTTGGCCTAAACATTAGCTTATAGCAAATACATGGTGTGCAACTATATCATGCTAAAGTTAACCGATGATTTGTTTGAAGCTAGCCCATCTCAACTTGGTCAATGACGGTGCTGGGATGGAATATTAAAATCCCCTAACCAAAAAGGTTGGCTTTGCCCCATCAGTTTTAGACCAGGTTTCAGACTTATTTGCATATTCCGCACCATCATCATCTTCTTGGCTAAATTATCACTTATAATGAATTTTGATTCGCCGGTAAATAAGATGGATTTGACAAACTAGCTTACATAAGATGATCTTTACCAAAGTAATTTTGAAATTTTGGTTTATAAAGCATCAATTCCCAAGGTTTTGTCTGCTGCTTATATAGTAAAAAAGTTTTTTTATATTTCTAATTCCTTGTCCATGTGAGTGAAAAGCCATGGACTCAAAAAAATAGTTCTCATGATTTGCATGTATTAAATGTCGAACACCTTATGACACACTCACCAAAAAAGAAAAAAAAAAAAAACACCACCAAGAACAACAACAACTAATGATTTGTGTGTGCGTGTGAAAGAATTAAGATATGGACTTGAAAAAGAATTCTCATGATACACGCAAATCAAAGTTGGCTTTTCTAATGAAGAGTGATAATATTATATTTCACGAACACCTTACAACATCTTCAAAAGAAAGTAGCCACACAAGGATTCTTGTCTAATGAAAGATTCTCTCTCGTGTGCGTGGACGCGCGTGCAAAAGAGTTGATTTTGAAAGTCGCAGGCTCCAAAAAAAAATTTTCTCATGAATGTTGATTTTTCTAATAAAGACTAATAATGTTATAACACCGAAAGACTGATGCAAAATGAAAGAGGAAAAACTTTCCATTCATGCAGTCTACTTGTTGATCAATTGAGCATTTTTAGCAAGGATATGAGTACCGTTGTTTCCCTCCATCTCCAGGTAACTTTAATGGCTGCTCTTATTCTCACATATTAATCATTCATACACTAGATTAGAGCATTTTGTATTTTACATATGTTGGTGCAGAATTTGATCGTTGCCGGATCCAACTGAAGTGGAGGTGGACGAGATCGTCACCGGAGATATGTAAAATAAAGTCCCATCCGAAGCCGATTGGGGATGGCTCCAGCAGGATCCTCCGACGATCAAGTCAGCTCTGACCAACAGATATGGAGTGTTCTGGAATGAGTTCGGCAGAATTTAGAGAAGAAGAGGAGAGCTTAGAGCTTAGAGTTAGCGTATCTGGAGGGTTCTTTTTATAGACGGAACTTGATTGATGGTGACGGCCATACCGCCTAGTAGCGGATCGTCGGGGCCGCATAGAGTTCGGTACGGAAGAGAAGACGTCGTCAGGTGGATAGTGACAGCCATGCTGACAGATCGTGGGTCGTATGGGGTTGATTACGGAGAGAATGGTGTCGCCAATAGTGGTGGCCATGTCATCCGATTGCGGACCACATGGGGCTTGTTACAGAGAAAAATGTGCCGCCAGATTGGTAGTGGCGGCCATACCGCCGAGGTCCAACAGTCATAGCTTAAGGAAGCAAACGTTAGTTGGTGGACTCGGACATATACCAATTTCAAAGGAGTTCGGACTCCTAGAGGAGTTCGGCTAAAGGTGAGGCTCGGAAGAAGTTCGATTTCTGTGGGAGTCCGATTGAAGCTCGACCGCTGAGGAGTTCGATCAGGGCGCAACCGCTGAGGAGTTTGACCGAAGGGAGAGCTTGGAAGGAGTTCGGCTCCTGAAGAAGTCCGACCGAAGGGAAAGCTTGGAGGGAGTTCAGGCTCTCGGGGGAGTCCGACCGAAGCTTGATCGCTGAGGAGTTTGGCCGGCTGAAGGAGTTCGACTAAGGTCCGGCCGCTGGAAGTTCGAAGGAGCTTGACCGCTGAGGAATTCGGCTAAGATCCATCCGCTGAAGCTCTTCCATGGTTATCGGTTGCATTAGGCTGAGCATCGAACTGGACTTCGGCAGGAGTGGGGTTTATCCCCAACAATAATTCCTCCATTTCCAAGTTCGAAACTCGAAGAAAGGAAGTGCAGAAAAGACGACTGCCGAAGCCCTCTTGTGGGCTCCGTGCTGGTTCAGATTGAAGCTCGGGGGAGATCTCATCTCCAGCCAAAGTTAATGTTGAAGTTGAAGCCCGTAGGAGATCTCATCTCCAGCCGAGGTTGAAGTAGATCTCGTCTCCTGCGGTCGAGGTCGGAGGTTGAGCTCCTCGGGGGCGATATTGTCTCCAGCAGCCGAGGCTGACTCGGGGCAGATCTCCTCTCCTGCAGTCGAGGTTAATACGAGCACTCGAAAGAGATCCAATCTCTGGCCGACGTTGACGCGGTCACTCGGAAGAGATCTTATCTCTGGACGAGGTTGTTTCGGTTACTCGGAAGAGATCTTATCTCTAGCCGATGTTGTCGCGGTCACTCGGGAGAGATCTTTTCTCTGACCGAGGTTGGCTCGGACGCTCGGAAGAGATCTTATATCTAGCCGAGGTTGTCACGGTCACTCGAAAGAGATCTTATCTGGCCGAGGTTGGTCCGATCGCTCGAAAGAGATCTTATCTCTAGCCGAGGCTGTCCCGATCACTCGGAAGAGATCTTATCTCTAGCCGAGGTTATCGCGGTCGCTCGGAAGAGATCTTATCTCTGATCGAGATTGGCTCAGTTGCTTGGAAGAGATCTTATCTCTAACCGAGGTGGTCGCTCCGAAGAGAATCCTATCTCTGGCCGAGGTTGGCTCGATCACTCGGGAGAGATCTTATCTCTGATCGAGGTTGTCATGATCTCTCGGGAGATATCTTATCTCTAGCCTAAGTTATCGTGGTCGCTCGGGAGAGATCTTATCTCTGGCCGAGTTTGGCTCGATCGCTCGGAAGAGATCTTATCTCTGGCCAAGATTGTCACGATCGCTCGAGAGAGATCTTATCTCTAGCCGAGGTTATCATGTCGCTCAGAAGAGATCTTATCTCTAGCCGAGGTTGACGTGGTCGCTCGGAAGAGATCTTATCTCTAGCCAAGATTGTCTTGATCGCTCGGAAGAGATTTTACCTCTAGCCGAGGTTGATGCGGTTGCTCGGAAGAGATCTTATCTCTGGTCGAGGTTGGCTCGATCGCTCAGAAGAGATCTTATCTCTGATAGAGATTATCTCGATCGATTGCGAGAGATCTTATTCTCTAATCGAGGTTATCGCGGTCGCTCAGAAGAGATCTTATCTCTGGTCGAGGTTGTTCTCGATCGCTCGAGAGAGATCTTATCTCTAGTCGAGGTTGATGCAGTCACTCGAAAGAGATCTTATCTCTAGCCGAGGTTGTTTCGATCGCTCGAAAGAGATCTTATCTCTAGCCGAGGTTGTCGCGGTCGCTCGGAAGAGATCTTATCTCTCTGATCGAGGTTGGCTTGGATGCTCGGAAGAGATCTTATCTCTAGCCGAGGCTATCACGGTCACTCGAAAAAGATCTTTCTTATCTCTAGCCGAGGTTGTCACAGTCGCTCGAAAAAGATCTTATCTCTGACCGAGGTTGGCACGGTCGCTCGAAAAAGATCTTATCTCTGACTGAGGTTGGCTCGATCGCTCGGAAGAGATCTTATCTCTAGCTGAAGCTGTTTTTCGGTCACTCGAAAGAGATCTTATCTCTAGCCAAGGTTGTCGCGGTCGCTCAAGAAAGATCTTATCTCTGGTTGAGATTGGCTCGATTGTTCGAGAGAGATCTTAATCTCTAGTAGAGGTGGTCGCTTGGGAGAGATCTTATCTTTGACCGAGGTTGGCTCGGTCGCTCGGAAGAGATTTTATCTCTGGCCGAGATTATCACGATCGCCTCTCGATCGCTCGAAAGAGATCTTAGCTCTGATCGAGATTGTATCATAGTCGCTCGGAAGAGATCTTATCTCTTTGACCGAGGTTGGCTCGGTCGCTCGAAAGAGATCTTATCTCTAGCCGAAGTTGATGCGGTCACTTGGAAGAGATCTTTATCTTTTGATCGAGGTTGGCTCGGTCGCTCGGAAGAGATCTTATCTCTAGCTGAGGTTATCGCGGTCGCTTGGGAGAGGTTTTATCTCTAACTGAGGTGGTCGCTCGAAAGAGATCTTATCTCTGACCGAGGTTGACTCGATCGTTCGGAGAGATCTATCTCTAGCCGAGGTTGTCTCGATCGCTCGAAGAGATCTTTATCTCTGATCGAGGTTGTCACGATCGCTCGGAAGAGATCTTATCTCTAATCGAGGTTGTCACGAGGTCGCTCGAAAGAGATCTTATCTCTGATCGAGGTTGAGCTCGGTCGGATGCTCGGAAGAGATCTTATCTCTAGCTGAGATTGTCGCGGTCGCTCGGAAGAGATCTTATCTCTGATCGAGGTTAAAGGTCTTTGATCTGCTCGTGTTAGGATGAGATTCTTCTCCTACTCCTAACACGGTAATTATTGACTGCTTGTTCTCTATCATCACATAGTTTTTATACCTAAAAATAATATTATTGAAATGGAAGAATTTTACCGAAGGAAAGTTACGGGCAGCACATCCCCATTTCAGGGTCGTAGGGGCGTTGTTCCTCCGAGTTTCCTCGGGCAGTAAGTCTCAGACCGGACGACCTCCTCTATCTCAAGCTGATCTTCTCAATTTGGAGCAAGCTTCTCTTGGCTTTGATACTGAAAAATGACAGCTCACCGAAGTACCAAGCCCTGAAGATAGCGTCTATGATGTCGGGAGGTGGCCGATCTCCTTGCCGTTCCTCTCTTAATAGTGGTTCTAGCTTCTGAGGGAGGACTTCTTTGTGCCCTTCCATCAGGGCTTCCTTGATGACGAGCCCGAGTGGGAGTTCGATGGCCTCGCTTGCGCAGGAGAGATCGTGAGCTCTCCAGCGGAGGCCATCGAACTTTCATTCCGCTGATAAAGATTTTATAGGAGGGCTCCTGTGAAACCTACGGGAGAACTTCATGCCCCGTTGTCGGGGCTTCCTCGATGACGAGCTCGGGGGGAAGTTCGACGGCCTCGCTTATGCCAAACTTCATTCCGCCTTCCTGTGAAATCTTTGTCGGGGCTTCTTTGATGACGAGCTCTAGAGGAAGTTCGGCGGCCTCGCTCACGCCGAACTTCATTCCGCCTTCCTATGGAACCTTCTGCGGAAGAACTTCATGCCCCTTTGTCGGAGATTTTTCGATGACGAGCTCGAGGGGGAGTTCGGGCTCGCTTGTACTGGGGAGGTCGTGAGCGCAGCCGAACTTCATTCTGCCTTCCTATGACACCTTCTGCGGGAGAACTTCATGTTTCTTTGTCGGAGCTTCCTTGATGACGAGCTTGAGGGAAAGTTCGGTGGCCTCGCTCACGTCGAACTTCATTCCACTTTCCTGTGAAACCTATGGGAGAACTTCATACTTCTTTGTCGGAGCTTCCTTGACGATGAGCTCGAGGGGGAGTTCGGCCTCGCTTACACTGGGGAGGTCGTGAGCGCGGCCAAACTTCATTCTACCTCCTGTGAAATCTTCTAAAGAAGAACTACTCTGTTTCTCCTTCCTAAGAGCGATTGGTATGCTAGGCCAAATGCTTTTCCTTAAGACTAGTTCTTGGCATCCTCATGGCAGGTTTGCTGGTAAAGTCTTCGTCGGAAGCTGTCGCACGGTTTGCATCATCTCGGTGAGGCCACGAATTTGCTGGACTAGCAGATTGAACTATTCCACATCTACGGTGGCTTCAGATGGAACCTGGGCTGCCAGGGATTGAAACGAAAGCAGATGGACCTGGCACGGAGGCCATCGATTATCGAGTCGAAGCTCTCTTGGGAGGCTCTTCGGAAAAGAACTCTAGAGAGGAAGAAGAGAGATCTCTGAAGAGGAAAGAGAGAAATCATCATCGAGCACTTCTTTAAGAACAAGAAAACCTCGAAGGTTCGGACCCTCCTTCTAGCGCCAAATCTGTTGGTGCAGAATCTGATCGTCGCCGGATCCAATTGGAGTGGAGGTGGACGAGATCGCCGTCGAAAACCTATAAAATAAAGTTCCATCCGGAGCTGATGGGGGGTGGTTCCGGCAGGATCCTTCGACGATCAAGTCAGCTCTGGTCAACAGATATAGAGTGCTCTAGAATGAGTTTGGCAGAGTTTAGAGAGAAAGAGGAGAGTCTAGAACTTAGAGTTAGCATATCTGAAGGGTTCTTTTTATAGACGGAACTTGATTGATGGTGATGGCCATACCGCCTGATAGCGGGCCGTCGAGGCTGCATGGAGTTTAGTACGGAGGGGAAGACGTCGTCAGACGGATAGTGACAGCCATACTGACGGGTCGTGGGTTGCATGGGGCTGGTTACGAAGAGAGTGATGTCGCTAGTAGTGGTGGCCACGTTGTCCAGTTGCGGGCTGCATGGGGCTTGTTACGGAGGAAAAAGTGCCGTCAGATTGGTAGTGGCGGCCATACCATCGAGGTCCGACAGTCGTAGCTCAAGAAAGCAGGCGTTGGTTGGTGGACTCGGGCATATACCAATTTCAAAGGAGTTCGGACTCTTAGAGGAGTTTGGCCAAAGGGGAGGCTCAAAAGAAGTTCAACTCCTATGGGAGTCCGACTGGGGCTCGACCGTTGAGGAGTTCGATCGGGGTGCAATCGCTGAGAAGTTCGACCGAAGTGGGAGCTTGGAAGGAGTTTGGCTTCTGAAGAAGTCTGGTCGAAGGAAAAGCTTGGAGGGAGTTCAGGCTCTTGCGGAAGTTCGACCGAAGCTTGGTCACTGAGCAGTTCGATCGGCTGAAGGAGTTCGGCTAAGATCCGACCGTAGAGAGTTCGAAGGAGCTCGACCGCTGAGGAGTTCGGCCGGCTGAAGGAGTTCGGCTAAGGTCCGATCGTTGGGAGTCCGAAGGAGCTCGACCGCTGAGAAGTTCGATCGACTGTAGGAGTTCGACTAAGATCCATCCGCTGAAGCTCTTTCGTGACTATCGATTGCATTAGGCTGAGCATCGAACTGGACTTCGACGGGAGCGAAATTTATCCCCAACAATATATATTAGATATTAAATAATTTTCATTTATAGAATAACTAGAAAGAATTGATTACCTTCCTTGACTAATGTCAAGTATCGAGATAGGTCTATATACCATGTCGCATGGTGCTATATATCCATGATAAATTTATCCCACCTTGATATAATTTAGGCTCTCCATTTTGTAAGCAACAAGATGACATGCCAACGTATAATATTTGGGTCAACAAATCCTGAACAATCCGAGTTGTACGACGTTCATACAACTAACATGCATGCAAGATCTTAATTGGCTATAGCAAATTTAAGTGAGATGGTTCTTTTTTTCATTTATAACTAAACAAGCATGATTAGATTAGATGAGAGCTCACCTTATATTGCTAATAAAAATTCTTTATATTCTACCCAAAAAAAGGTCTTTGTATGGTTCCAGAAGTTACTTATTACATATGCAATCAACTTCAGATATTTCTCTAGAGACAAGTTAGCCCGATCACAACCTAATTCCAATACCTCTAGCATGGCCTACATGACATAACCGATGTTACCATCACTTAATTGGAGCATACCTACATCAATGCACCAAAATCCACGATAACAGTGTTCTATGCACATCATGCCGGCATAAAACCAATAAATTATCACGCAAAATCAATATCGGAAACTTAAACCAATTTATCATGATGTAGATATAGACCTACTCCATTGAGCCGTACTTATGATTTGTGATGTTATCAAGTATATACCAAAAATTCTCAAGCCACAAATCATCCAAACAACTTAGAGCTTATTTGGAATATCCTAGAGAAATTAAGCCCATTTGTCAGCCCCATCAGCATCATCTAAAAGTCCCGATCTAAATCCTATTCTATAGATTTATCGATCCATGCAAAGAAAAAAGAAATCTTTACTCTCCTTTCCGTAGAGTAGAATTTAGATTGCGAGATGTTTCGGGAACCGACTTTCGAATTTATAGATTCAGTAGAAAATTCAATCCAAATTATGCTAGATATCTAAACAGATCTTTAATATTAAACCATTTTAGTCATCGTGCTTATGCTTATAAATTACTTCTCTTGCGGATGAAACTCAGCGGTTCTCCCTGTACCCCGAATTGAGACAAAGCAGCTCAGTCACATCGAAATTCCAAGTCCTCCAACAGCACATATCCTACATGGTGCAACTGATGTAACGTAAACTTAATTAGAGCATGGGTTCATATAATGCTCCAAAATCCATGATAATCATGTGTCATGCCCATCATGATCTGTCATGCAAAATGAATATCCCCAAAGTTGTTTATCCTCATGTCCAAATACGAGAGCCCTAATCCCTGGACATTTTATTTAACATAATTCCATAAATTGATGATCACACGTTAATATAAGCAAACTCACATTAGTAGATAGGGCAGGACCCACAGACCACATCATCTCATTCGCCATCCAATGGTGACCTTTCCGTCGCTGTAAACGAGAGCGTCACCATTTAAACGCCAGCTGCATCCTTACGCATGCAAATAAACGTCACCATTTCTTGGACGTCACATCTCGCGTCACGTCGCATATGGTACCCAAGCCAGTCTGGCTGGATGCATGCATCTGAGCTGTTGCGGTGGTTCACCGACTTCGCTTTGGATGCGACCATCTTAAAGGAGCCCGGATCTCGACACCCTTCAGCTATGCATGAATGATCCATGAAACTGGGCTCCACGTGTTTCGCGGAGGGTGAGCGCATGCTTGTCTGGAAACATCGCCCGCTGGATCCTGGGATTTGGGGGCCGGGGCATCCACCTTCCATGCATTGCACCGGCCAGCGGCCAGCCGAGAAAACCGAATCGCGGTCGGGGCGCCGCGTACCCGCCCACCGCCGCTTTTTCACCTTTTCACGGAGCCCCCTCGCTTACTCTCACCACCGGTAAGCTTTTCTTTTTTGTGAAAGATTCTGACATTACGATATTCGAATATAGAGTTTGTAAAAACTATTTGAGAATCAAAATGAACGTCCTTCCATCTCACCTCCCGATATCTCATCGGATATCCTCTCTTTTTTTTCTTTTTATTTTTTTTTTATTTTTATTTTTAAATTAAAAAAACTAATCTTTGGACCCGCTTGCTGATGATGATAACCAAGATTTTAATAGTAGAACCCTTTCATTATAAGATAATAATTGAAAATATTATTGGCCATTTAGCAATTGAATCAAACGGTGATGGCCAAGATTTTAATAATAGAATCCTTTCATAATAAGATAATAATTAAAAATATTATTGGTCATTATAGCAATTAAATTTGATTAAAGATAAGTTGGAGATGAATTTCATCATCTACGGTATTGAACGATCAAAAAGAGAGTTTGAAAATAGTCATTTTTTAAAAGTATTTACTTAAGAGTCCGTTGATCATTACTATGGACCTCCCAGACTCAATCACGGCATCCAATAATGGGCTTGCAATGTGGACATATTCGGACATACGTTGTGAGCAATTACTATTCCTTTGGTGTAGCTGCTAGGTCATAACCCTATACTTAGTAGGGATTTAATTAGATCAAATTGTCTCTAAATATCGAATGTTAGTAAACTTCGTTGGCGGCTGCTTGGTTAACATCCGATCTCCCAATATAGTTGCTTGATCGATTGATATCTAAGGTCAGAAAGTTAGTTGCCTCCATAATAATTGGTTTAAATGGATATTAAATATTTTATGACAATAACTGTTATGACGATAATAAAAATGGACTGTAATATGATATGAAATCAATCTGCTTATCGTAAATGGACATGTAGCAAGTAATTTAAAAAAAAATATATTTTAGGAGACTATAGCTCTACTTTTAAGGGGATCCTAATAAAGAAAAAGGACATATTTGAATTCCTACTTAAATCTACGTAGAGAAAGAGGCTATCTTGATTGCTGCCTCTCTCATGCCTATATGGATAGGTTGAAGGGACCTCAAAATGAGAGTTTGTTAAAAGAACAAACTTTTATATTTCAAAGCTCTTATGATGAAAGATTCTAAAGCTTTTATCCACTATTCTGCTCTTTTTTTCTTGTAGGTCAACAAGTCTATAAGATGTCAAGACTAAGTCAGAATGAAGACTGAGACCAAGATAAAAGCTAAGATTAAGATGATGATGTTAAGGTGAAGACCAAGTTGAAATGCAAGATAATACTGACATAAAGACTGAGATTGAGGTTAAAGTAAAAACCAAGATCAAGATAAAGATTAAGAAAGAAGCAAAAGCCAATACTAATATGAAAAGATCTATATAAAAAAAACTAACAGATAAGATCAAGATAAAATACTCAAAATAAAATAATATGATGAGATTGATGTGAAACAACCAATTTGAGAAGATCGAGATGAAGATAGATAAGAACCAAGCCAATTAAAATAGAATAATATTCTACTTTAATTATATACATATATTTTACTACTATTATTCTAAAGTTCTTTCTGACTTAGGCATTAGAAGATTTGATCGAAACTAATTCGATAATTTTTTTTAAAAAAATTTATGCATGAATCAACATCTCTCCATGGATTGACTAGCGACCTCTAAGGCCACCATAATCGAATAGAATTTCTATATCAATAGATGATAATAAAAAAATATAAATCTACTATTTAGTTGCCATTTATTTAATAAAAATAAATCTTGAACAATATATAATTTTTGATAATGTTAAAAATTTTTATTTTGAAAAAGAAGAGGTTAGTTAAATGTCCAATAAAAGTCCATTTTGTTTAAAGGATCATGAATAGTTTGATTATAAAAAATAATTTCAGTAACTAAAAAGTATTTTCTATACAACGAGCGACGTAGCTTCATGGACATCGTTCATGATGATTTGCTCTCGTATGGAATTAGAGCGAGAAAAATAATTTTTTTGGATGCAATGTGTGTCTCGTATGAGAGTAAATTATTATGAATGGTGTCTATAAAGCTATATTGCTCATGTAAAAGGTATTTTTCTTCAGCAGCTATTAATTTAGGCTACAAAGGCACCAGGCAGCCCATTCGGGGACCCGGTTCACCGGTGGTGCCTGGATCTTGCACCGCTGCCTCATGCGGTAATTTATCTCTCCCACCTCCTAACGAACCCATAAAAATCCTCTGCCACCACCCATGGGCACCACCTCATTCGCTCGCGTAAAATTCGTCTCACGTGCGACGAACATTTTCTATTCTTTAGTACCCTATATTTTCTCCGACGCGTCCGGACAAATTGTGAAAGGCTTGTAGTCGAGTCTCTCGAATCGTAATCTTGGAGAAGCCCTCCGCCTCTCCCCCTCGATGGTTTCAGGTAGAAATCTCTCTTTCTTCCTCCCGTTAATTGGCTTGTCATAGCTCGTTTTTCTGCTCGTTTCTTTGTCTGGTTTCGAGCTTTTTCTGTCTTTGATCGGGTTGAGTTTGTTCTCCGGGTATGATTGCTTGTTTATGTTGGAATTAGGAGGTGAAGGGAACTGGCCTTCGGGTGGTCGCGGAATGTAGGGTTAGGGCATTGTGGATGTTTTTTTGATCGGGGATCGTTTTGGTGACATTTTGTGGTCTAGGGTTTTCCGTGGTTTTGCGCGTGCTGTGCTTGAAGGGGATTGGAAAGGTAGAATGGGCACCTGGGAATCAGGAGAGATCGGTGAATTAGCTCACAAGTTTTATCCAGTCTTGGATGGTTGTTTTTTCCAGCGTTCTTTTGGGCCTGGGATGATGTACCGTAGTAAATGCCCCTTTGTGATAGTTCCCCGGTGTTGGCTATCTGATGTCCTATCGATGGAGCAGATGAAACCAAGTTATCTTTTTTGCTTCTCTTTTTTCCTTTTATTTGATCAGTACATAGCAAGTTACTTATATGTCACAGATTTTGATTTTTTATTCATTTTTGTATCTTAGAACTTTACTTTATTAAGTTGCTTCATGGGTGTTTGTGTTCCTTTGTGTGGCTTCCCCTTGCTTAGGAAAAATTTTATCTTTGTTATACTGAAAAAATGCCATGTGAAATGTCCTACTCAAAAGTTGGATTTTTGTATAGATGGCCTGTTTTGGCTGATAATATTATTTGCTCCATTGTTTAAAAGGAATGTAGAGAGGAGAATATTCGGGCTGTGGCGGTTTCTGGGAGATGGAGGGCTGTGACTGCATTGAGCCGCAATGGCCTCCAGATGAGCTTTTGGTGAAGTATCAGTATATATCGGACTTCTTTATAGCACTTGCATATTTCTCGATACCCCTTGAGCTCATTTATTTTGTGAAGAAGTCTTCATTCTTCCCGTATAGATGGGTGTTGATACAGTTTGGTGCTTTCATTGTTCTTTGCGGTGCAACCCACTTAATTAATTTATGGACTTTCACCATGCACTCGAGAACACTTGCCATAGTAATGACAGTAGCGAAGATTTCGACTGCCGTTGTGTCATGTGCCACTGCACTGATGCTTGTGCATATAATTCCTGATCTGTTGAGTGTGAAAACAAGGGAGCTTTTTCTGAAGAATAAGGCTGAGGAGCTTGATAGGGAGATGGGCCTTATAAGAACACAAGAAGAGACGGGGAGGCATGTCCGCATGCTGACGCATGAAATCAGAAGCACACTTGACAGGCACACTATATTGAAGACTACACTTGTTGAGCTAGGGAGGACTTTGGATTTGGCAGAATGTGCACTGTGGATGCCATCCAATAGTGGTTTAAATCTTCAGCTTTCTCACACTCTGCACCACCAAATACCTGTTGGATCCGTTGTGTCAATTAACCTACCAATTGTCAATCAAGTTTTCAGTAGTAACCATGCAATGAGGATTCCGCATACATGTCCACTAGCAAGGATCCGGCCACTCACAGGAAGATATGTGCCACCAGAAGTTGTTGCTGTCCGTGTACCACTATTACATCTTTCAAATTTCCAAATAAATGATTGGCCTGAGCTATCTGCAAAAAGCTATGCAATAATGGTTTTGATGCTCCCATCGAATAGTGCAAGAAAGTGGCATGTCCATGAACTGGAGCTTGTGGAGGTGGTTGCTGATCAGGTTGTTATCAACTCCTATCTTCCACTTTTCCCAATAAACTATTGTCGGTCATGTTTTCTGAGAATAGTTGTTATTTTATTAATGATCTCTTTATTTTTAATTGCTGCTGCTGTAAATTTGGCAAAAGCTATCATACATATACTCTAAACACATCTAATAAAATCAACTTCTCACCATTTAAGTGTATTTATTTTGATAATGTTGGAACTTGGAGATAGATTTTTTTTAATACGAACTTAAAGGTGAGCCTTGGAAGGGAAGTTGTAATAAATGGTCTTGAGATATCATTAGATTACAAAGGATGAAAAGCAATTACATCTTTTTGCAGATGACCATGGTTTTTAGAAAAGATCTTCGTCAGATACCTTTGAATGCTCCCCATATAAGCCATAGAAAGGATTTGTTTCCAAGTTTGGCTGGTAACAACGAGCCCATAAGCCATTGAGATGCTTCTACCACAATCTTGCAGGAAAAAAAAGGATGCAGATTTCTTATATCCAGCACATCACATCTTCATGTTCATTGTCAATCTCGCAAGAACTCAATTAAATTGTGCTGCAAGTTTTGGCAAGGTCCTTGTCCTTCAACCTCCTCCTGAAAATCTGGTTGGACATTCCCACCTTTGTTCACCACCCAATAGTCTGTCACTGTCACATTCAGATTGGAGATCCTATGGAACACTTTTTTCAAGATCAATTGGATTTTAAATTCTTTGCAAACTGTTGCCATATAATTCTTGTCCTTTGGTGCTACAACCAGGTCTCACTGCTTTCTTAATAGATATTCTTAGCTCTAGCAATTGTTCATCAACTACATTTGGGATGCGTTATGGTGTCATGTGTTTGGAGGATAGACTTGTAAAATGGCCTTTTTGCCTGGGCCATCAGCACATTGATAGGTTTCACCTGTCCCAAGGTTTTTGGGTTTAAACTTTTGGTATTTTGGGACTTTTCAAGTGCTGGTGAGATTTAAGGGCTTTTGTATGGGGTCTGTTCATTGCCTCTGTGCTTTTCTGCAGCATTAGTGAAGCTTTCTTGATTGTCTTTGCCCATGGACATAGGCCATAAGCCAAAGACCATGGTATTCCGTATCGGCCCGAACTGGATCAACCCAAGGGTACGGTATGGTATGAGCTAGTACCAGGCGGTTTGGTCTGGTATGATACCGGTACGGCACCGGTACGGAGTTTTTTTTTTTGGCCATTAGATGGAATTTTTTTTTAATTTTTTTAATTAGCGGTACAGGGGAGTACGATATGGTATCGTATCATACCGTACCATACTGGCCG
This sequence comes from Cocos nucifera, assembly GCA_006176705.1. Classification (NCBI taxonomy): domain Eukaryota; kingdom Viridiplantae; phylum Streptophyta; class Magnoliopsida; order Arecales; family Arecaceae; genus Cocos; species Cocos nucifera. The sequence goes on along the minus strand of QRFJ01001372.1, from coordinate 485,523 downwards.
GCTACCTGCATGGATAGTGGTACCGAGCCCGTGAACTTTGGGCTAAACCATGTAAATTTTCGTGTTCTTCTCTCTTTTTGTTTGCTTTCCTGATTCTGGATCTAGTCTCTTTGCATAACAGGAAAGGTTGAGATTGTCCAAGTCAGTCTTGGCAAAATGTTTGGTCATGCACGTTGATTTGAGAAAGGAATTGTAGTTGCTTGCTTTAAGAGCTATATAAAAGAAAGGCATTGTATTTGCTTACTTTAAGAGCTTTATAAGAGAAAGGCGTTGTATTTGCTTACTTTAAGAGCTTTATAACTTTTTTATCACAAATGTGTGTTTCACAGGAAGTAAGCACTATTCACATTAATTATGTGCTTTTAAAAGGGCTCAAAAGGGTTAATCTTATACTGTAGTATGAGCAAGGATGAAAATATTGCATCTCATGCTGTGCCAAGTGGCCGAGCCATGTTGGTCGCATTCCCAACGACATGCCAAAGCTTGTGGCAAACAACATGGGTCCATCACACACCAGCACGGGCCAACACAGGCTGGCATATTTTGATATACTGGCATTGGCACAGAACAATGCTTTAATGTGTGAGTATGAGACCTTGAGTCATTGCTTGATTTTGAATCATATTATAATGATCTCATGTGTTCTTCACTTTTCTTGAATGCTCTTTTCTTTCTGGTTTTTCTCTACACTGTTGGGGATAGTAGTTGAATTGACCTGAAATCCATTTGCAATGTTTCCTTCTATCTTGTGTTCATGGAATTTATGTTAAATCTGTGTGGTGAAAATGGAAAAGTATCACTATTCTAAGATGCACAAAGCTGGCATGATGTGCACGTTATCAATGATGTCAGCGTGTTCAGATTGGATTGTTTTGAGCAAAGGGTTTTGTGTATTTTCGTCATTTTCAACATGCGAGATTTTTGCGGCTTGACCAGATGTTGCATCAGTCTTTCAAACTAAGGGATTCACGGTTAGATCCTTCCACTGCTGAAGGTCTGCTGCTGTTTTTTTATTGTTGATGAAGGTTAAATATGTAGCTGTCACTTGGATTCTGTATGAACTGCTATGTTACAAATCCCTTGTTTCAATGAAGTTTTTTATGCAAATCATGCAGAACTATATTCTGAAACAGTCTGGTTCTGCGAAAGATCTTCACATAATGAATCAAATTGTCTTGCCACTCAAAGGAAAACTATGACCAAGTGCTGCCAAATTTCCTGTCCAAATATTATTAGTGGGTATGTTAATGAAGAAGTTGTAAAGGAAAATTCTTCTTGTGCATCACTGCAAGTTACGGTATATAAGGTCTTACTTGCCCAGGATATCTAGGGCTTCAAACTATTCTATAAATATTACTCGTGCATTTTGTTGTGGTGTATAGAAGCCCCCTTAGAGTTGTTTCCCTGTAAAAGGGTTGTATTCCGAGCAAGCAACATGAGTAACAATACTAAATAAGTTAGAAGAGAGAGCTGCCATGTACGACACACTGTTGCTTATCCCTTCTTATTGTGACCCTGATTCATCAATACATCATGCCCTCTTATTACTTTTTCCATCAATAGATTTGTATCAGATATGTGTTGTGCAAGAATGCTAGAATTGGTTAGATTGATTTTAGTTTTAAGCAAGGAAGGTAATCTTGCAGCATGGCATATAATCTTGAGTTACTGATAGCAGTTTATTTTGGTCAAAACTTAGGATCAAGACCCACTCAAAACAATGAAATAGAAAACAATGAACTCTTGTATTTTCATTCAACCGAGGTAGCTGAAAATTATGAATATATTTACTTTCTATGAATCTTTTTTTTTTTTTAATTGTGAATTTTACTGAATCAGTAAAGTTATTGGGTGTCTTTTAATTCTTCAAGTAGATTCTTTTGCTATGAATAAGCTCTTTCCAGGCTTGTAGATATTTCGTCCACTATAAATTGAATTTTTTTTTTTTAAAATGTTGGTCAAAAAAGTCCTTAAATTAAAAAGCTATAATTGTGGCAAAGCAGCAGCTTTTATCTGGAAATTAATCTGTTGGTGTTATAAAATTATACATACTGCCCCTGCTCCTCCTTTAAATTCTATTTAACCGCATTTTTTTTTTCATGATTGTTTTTTAAGCTTTGATTTCTTTTGTAGTCACTGGTTTGAGCGAATATGTTATGACTCAGGTAGCAGTTGCACTTTCTCATGCTGCAATTCTAGAAGAGTCTATGCAGGCACGGGACCTACTCATGGAGCAAAATGTTGCTCTAGATTTAGCTCGTCAGGAGGCAGAAATGGCAATTCGTGCTCGCAATGATTTTTTATCTGTCATGAACCATGAAATGCGGACTCCTATGCATGCAATCATTGCTCTGTCCTCCCTGCTTCTGGAAACTGAGCTAACACCAGAGCAACGCTTGATGGTGGAAACTGTATTAAAGAGTAGTAACCTTCTAGCAACACTAATAAATGATGTTTTAGATCTTTCTAAGCTCGAGGATGGGAGCCTTGAGTTGGAGATTGCAGCTTTCAATCTTCATTCTGTTTTCAGAGAGGTTTCTTTCTTTCTTTCTTCTTCTTCTTCATTTTTTGATATATTCATCTGTTGTTTTTCTTTTGTCTACCTGATCAAATTGTTGCTTTGCATTGTAGGTCATTCATTTGATAAAGCCGATAGCAGCTGTAAAGAAGCTCTCTGTATTGGTTACACTGGCACCTGATCTGCCTTTGTGTGCTGTTGGTGATGAGAAGCGGCTTATGCAAGCTATTTTAAATATTGCTGGTAATGCTGTCAAGTTCACAAAGGAGGGTCATATATCAATTATGGCTTCTGTTGTGAAACCAGATTCTCTGAGAGACCCTCGAGCTCCTGAATTTTATCCAATTACTAGTGATGGGCACTTCTACTTGCGTGTGCAGGTCTGTTAGCATCCAGAACTTGGCTTACTGTGATTATCTTGGAGCTTTTATAGGACAAGATATCTTGATAAGAAATGGATACATTTCTCGTTATGAGATGAGCAAATTTCTCTCTAAACATGCTTCTAACTTATAAACGATATAACAACCAATTCTTAGTGCCATGAACTGACCAACCTCAAATCCAAGCAGTATTTTGTTTGTGCCATAAACACCATCTTTAAGTGCATATTATTGTGTTAAAACCACCTCGAGATGCAAATCTTAGATTCATTTACTTCAAATGCTTATTCTTAAATGCTGCAGGTAAAGGATACTGGTTGTGGAATCAGTCCCCAAGATTTCCCACACATCTTTACAAAATTTGCACGCGCTCAACATGGAGCAAACAAAGGTCATAGTGGAAGTGGACTTGGGCTCGCCATTTGTAAGAGGTATAGTCAAAAATATGTTCCAGCCATATTTTGTAGCATTTTAATTTGATATATTAATGTTTTTTTTTCTTTTTTAGGAAAAGTTCGATGCATGTTATGTTACTCTTCACATTCTCAAGAATCATCTTGCATAAATTTTCAGAGCACTTCTTTAAAAAAATCTAGTTATCATCAATAATTTGTGGGTGTAGATTTTCGATGTCTGCTTGTAAAAAAATACATGTATGTTTTGTAGTGAGCGTACGTTCATGCGTGTTTTGTCATGAGGGTGTCTTTCTAATCATTGTCCCGACACATTTCTACTGGAGCAATTTAGGTTTGTAAGTCTCATGGAAGGACACATTTGGCTTGAGAGTGAAGGTGTGGGTAAAGGTTGCACAGCAACATTTATTGTCAAACTTGGTGTATGCGAAAAATCGAAGACTCATCCTCAACAAATTGTGCCAGCGACTGGGTCAAATAATGGAGATGCTGATCTTTCTGGTCCAAGAGCACCCTTTCGAGATGAGAGTGGTCTTCTTCCCTCCAGGTTCCGGTACCAGAGGAGTGTATAGATGTTATGGAAGAAAAATTTCTGCATGATGGAGAGCAACACACGATGATTCATGGGCCCAATTTTGTTCTGACAGTTCGAGGCAACGGGCTGTTCATCCAGCAACACAAGTTAAGAGGATGCTGATGGTTCAGTGATGATCATGAGCTGAGGCGATTAGATTTGCAGCCAGGCTAGCCTGAATTGAACGGCAAGTTGCCTTATGGGATTTCTGTTTCACAAGTTGTGTATGTTAGGAACACTTGCTTCCCACGGAAAGCTTTCTAAATTTGCTAGTTGTAATAAATCAATTGGAGAAAGAGAATGGGTTTTCTTGAACTTGTCAAACAGACTGGCATAGCGTAGGATGCATGCTCCTCTTGTATCTGGAGGAACCATGAATCCTATATCTTTTTAGAGGGTCAAATATGATGTTTTAATTGTTCCTATTAGTTCATGCTTAGGTTGAATAGCTTTCACTATATGTTTCTAACCGTCGAAAATATGTGCGCCGATTTTTTTTTAATCTTAAATTGGTTCTTCAAATATGAGCAGTTTTTGGGTTTTCCATATAATAAATGGCTGATCAAATCGATCCTCCCTGAGGAAACTCCTCTGTAATCAAAGATTCTATCCATATACAAATTTTAGAGGTAGGCATCGGGAAGGCAAGGCTGGAAATGGGTTGCACGCTAGTCGTTTGGCAACCCGTTCTTATTTGTTGTGTGGATAAACCTACTAAAGAGGAGTTAACACGCCAGCAGAGCGCCAACATCTTATCTTAAAAAATAAATTTCTTTGTTTATTTATTTATTATTGTGGTGGATGAAGTATTGTCTGTTTTCAAAACAAAAAGCAAATTGTATGAAATAAAAAAAATATTTAAAATTAGAGTACTTATCAAAATTGTTGTATCTAAATATTTTTCTTGAGAAAGGCAAAAGTGGGGGGAAGGAAGAAAAAAAAAAGTTGATACAAAATCTTAGATTTTCAAGCTTTAGATTTGCTTTAGATTGCTCATTTCACGTAAAACTAGATAGGATATATGAACAAGACCCGCCATATCATGAAATAAAATCAGGTACCAAATTTTTGGAGCTCATAGTTTGACCACACACCATTCAATTAAGTTTATTAAGTAATTTTTCATACCCGATGGGCTACCTCTTAAAGGGATGGCACAAGTGATGAAATCCAAATTTCATCTTTTAGTCTTTAAAAGCAGGTGGACCAAATCAATTTTTTTTTGGGAGGACGGGTGGGGATAATTTAGACTAGGTGTATCTTTCCATCCAAAAAAAAAAAAAATAGGTGAAGGAGTTGGAGGTAGAGTTGATGCAAAATTCAAGATCTATCTCGTGCTATAATTTTAGCTTTTCTATATTTATTTTCATGGTCATACCTATTTGGAATATTGGATCATAACATTCGATCTGAATTTATTATATGAGCAAATCTCGCTATAGTAAATAGAAGCAATATATTCTAATTTATGATTGTCAAATAAAGAAAAGAGAACTTGATCCTATTTTTGTCAAATTTTCTCCTCCTTCCTAAAGTTTTTTTTGAGAGATTTGAGTACCTTGGATCTAGAGAACTTTTTCTTCTCCCTAATTAGATCAAGATTGACCTTTCAAGCTAGACAATTAAAAGTAGATTTAGGCATATGGATGTGCATGACACTTGCATAGCAGGAATTGTGAATCTCATTTTTTTGATTAGGCATGAACAGCTAAGATAGAACTTTGATAGTGTCATGTTACAAGGGGATGAATGATGGAATCGCCCTTTTTCGGTCTGGCATCCTAACAAAGAAATAGATTTGAAGCAGCATGCCGATCAGAATGCCTACACTCGATTAAAGAAAAAATTATTGTATGCGCCGCATGTATGTCCATGTTGGTGCGAGCCACTAATCATCATGGTGTGTTGCGGTAGGCCATCATCGAGATGAGCGTGCAATGAATGGACCCATGCTTGCACCTTGGTGATTAGTGACATGCACTGGCATCAATAATTCCTCCGATCAAAGGTAGCATCCAACCGCGTAGGCTGATTAGCACATGGCAACCGTAGGCCCTAAAATTGGCCGCAAAAGTTCTATTTTATTATTATTATTTTTTTTTAAATTAAAAAAAAAGGGTTGGTGCAAGCTAAAGGTTATTTTGGGCTATAAGTTGGGCTGCCTAAATATATATAGTCCATTTGCACATTAACGCACATCACAATTTAAAGAGAAGAGGAATTCTACCTAAAATTAATAAATAAATAAAGGGAACAAGATTTAAGTGTGCTAGTGGAAATATAACATGTATATATCTTGTATGATATGTATGTGCTTTTTTTTTCCAATTATTTTTAAAATATAATATCTTAATAAATTAAATTATAATAAATAAAAGTTTCAATAGTTAAATTTTTATTATGCATTAAGCAATGAATTTAAAAGATAGCTAAAACAAAAAAAATTCCATCTTTAATACTAGCATCTACATTATACAAGATAAGATTTTATGGAAAAACTCTCATCATTAATACCAGCATCGGTCCAGTGCATTGTACGTGGCACAAATTTTTTTATTTTTTCAACTATTTTTGAAATATAATATAAAATTATAATAAATTATAATAAATTAAAATGCTTAAATACTTTATATTCTATTTCATATTAAGTAATGAATTTTAATAATGATCAGATAGAAACTTTAATTATTAATACCATGTCCACATGATGAATGGAGAACCATATATAAGAACCTTTATGTAGAAAACCATCATTAATACTAAAAAGAAAAAAATCAAATATTTTATCAGAAGATACAATATTTTAAGAAAAAAATAGTTAATATCAAATATTTAAAAAAAATAAAAAAATATTTTATCAAATATTTTATACAATATGTTCTCGTTTTCAACTATTTTTTAATTAATAGAAAAGTATAATAAAAAAAATATTATGTTTTATCAATAATAGCAGCCTAGGCGATGCAAAAAAAATAAAAATAAAAATTATCAAATATTTTATACAATATTTTCTCGTTTTCAACTATTTTTAAATTAATAAAAAAATATATTATTTTTTTTTATCAATAATGGCAGCCTAGGCGATGCAAAAAGAAAAAAAAAAAATCAAATATTTTATACAATATTTTCTCGTTTTCAACTATTTTTTTATTAATAGCAAAGTATATTAATACCGGCATTATTAATATCTATCATGTATTAAGCAACAAAGTTGGGCATATTCATACTAACGCCCGCATGGCTCATGGAAAACTTTATACGAGCTGAACCTCCATAATATCTATCCATCCACACACACAGAAACATACTTATTTTTCATATAACCACTCCATCTCCTGAAAAACTAGAAAAGCCATATCAAGTAAAAAATCATTTAACTAAGAATAGCATATCTCTTTTTTTCTTCCTACTGTAGTAATTCATGGAAGAAATATTTGAGAGCAACGGGGCTTTCACACTCCTTGTTAAAATAAAATCACAATGCTGTAAAATTTGATTACAAACAACCTAATGGAAAAAGAAAAAGAAAAGAAAAGAGTTGGCTTGGTGGGCTGCATGAAGGATAGATTTATTCATCAACCCCCCGCTTTCAACTACTTTTGGGACTTCTTGAACAATAGACCGAGAGGCAGAACGGATAATGTTGATTTATTGTAGATGCACTAAAGAAAGGAGGAACAAATCGAGTCCCAAAATCAGTCCCATTTTACCTAAATGTGGTAAGGACAGTAAGATTGGATGATGCACTATTTCAGGACCGTAACTGCAATTTTCCAATAATAAAAGAAAATCTCTATGAAAGATTGAAGTATAAGAACCAAAAACACATTATGATGTTTAAAATATAAATTAAATGATTTATAAAAGGCAAAAGATGACATACCAAATGCTCTTAATATAAAAACATATACATATATTAGAAGATCAGATCCAAGATTGTTATTTATCACCTTTTGCATGCACGGGGCCATGTGCCTGTCACTGTAACAAATCACCTAATAATACTATTTAAATAATGTGCCCTATTTGAAAGAATGTCCAAGATATGGCGTATCATATGAACATCTCTTAGTTTCTGGTCAGGTCCTGCAAGGATTTCCCACCTGAAGCAATGCTTGCATCTAACTCTTTATCATCCTGGGAGTGCAAGCCTGAAGGCATGAAATTGATGACGCTCACCGAGCCGGAAGTTAGCTGAAGCTCCAGTTTCGGCAAAGGCAGTGAACCTTCGCAAGGGAAGCCATATAATCATCAGACCTGTAACCAAGAATAATGGCACAATCAAATGAATAAATGATTGCCAAGCTCCAACATATCTCAGTTAGTCTCAAAAGAAATTTGTGAAAAAAACAAACCTGGATCCATATGGAGACCGACATGATGCAAGAATATTGAGTTTTGCTGCATCCATATCATTCTACACAAGTGATTGTACAAATTTGTTAACACAACATGTTTCCTGACACCTTACTTACAGATCCATAGTCCACCTATATATAAGCTGCTTGAATGATGAATAACACTACATCATATGCTTCCCGACATCTTATATACATTTCAGAACTCAGCACCACACATCAATCATTATGAAGCAAATTGACAAAGACTTGCTTATGTTTCTTGATGAATTCACTTCCATCCAAAATGGTTCATATTAAGAAGTCCAAGAGAGGATGCTGTTGTACCCAAGCTGAGTATGTTCCTAGAAATATCTACATATAGGACTCGTTTGGTTCGTGGGAAGTGGAGGAGGGAGGTAACAGTTTCTGAAAAGTGGGGGAGAAGTCCTTTTGTATGGTTGAAGTTTTAATATGAGAAAGATGGAAAAAAAAAAAAAAGGCTCTTCTCATGGAAAGACACTGGCCATATAAAATGGGAAGTGAAAACCTGCAAGAAAGGTGGGTTTTGGGTCTTCCCATGGGATAGGAATTGATGGCTATCTTTTCTTTCCAAAATTGTCCTTATAAGGTCAATGGCTAAAAATCTGCAATATATGGATGGATGGTTGAAATGAAATTGAATAGTGATATATGCCAAGGTTTTTATTTTTTTTCTTTTTGCAAAAATCCTATTAGGAAAGTTTTCAAGAAAGGACGATTGATATCTTCACCCAATCTAGCTCTCAAGTCTTCTTCTCCCTTCTTCCATTTTCTTATTATTTTTCTTTTCTTTGCTTTCACGCCTCTCAAGTTGAAACGGGAGTGTTCATATGGTGGAGGTATTTTTTATTTCGCTACCTGATTTTTTTTTTTTTTAGCATATCTCGTCCTTTTGATTAGTTTAAAAAGCATCTAATAAATATTTGTTCCCATTTTGACGTATACGAATACCTATATAATTTAATAATATTATTTAAATAATTATTTATCAATTCACGTGAATGCATATACTTTTGTTAACATTTGAAATTAAAAAATATTTTATCCTATTAACCACAATGAACTCAAGTACGAAAGCTTTTTTTTTTTTAATATTTATTCCTCCCGTTGTCATGTCGGTTTTCTTTAAGGTCTTTGATTTGTCCATATTTGTCAATTTAACAAGGTTTTTAAGGGCTCTGATTTGTCACGTCAGTGCTCAGGTTTGTCTATTTTTTAAAATTTATATTGAAGAAACATAAAAATCGTGATCCCTAAAATATTTGCTATTAAGATCTTTTAGCCATATACTTTTAGCTCCTTAACATAATGAGTCTCACTTATTAATGAATTATATTTAGAAAATACTTCTAAAATATTTACTATTTTGATTTATCATATGATTATCCTGAATGCACTTCTAAAGATTATTTAATTGATTTTTGTCCTATGATTGTCTGTTGTTTGCTTATGGTAGTTATAGCTTGTTTATCTATCTAAACAAAAGATGGTAATTAGCATTTTAGTGATATACACGAAGATGATGTTGATGATAATATCAATGAAGCTTATGATTCTTGAAACCTTGGCACAGTTGAATATTAGAATTCCTAAAGAAGTGGTGTATGATTTGGATAGAACACCTGACGAGAGAGTGATAAATAGAATAGCTACTCTCAGGCTTATGATAATGGAGAGTGATCAAGTTTATATCGGTCAACCTAGAATGAATAGGAGGGCATTTATGAAATGCTTAAATGGTTGGCAAATTGGAGGGGAATAGAAATGTTCAAGTGGAAGAGATGGTTGCGATATTCCTTCATACCCTAAGCCATCACTCGAAAAATAGAGTTATGCAATTGTACTTTCGTAGATCGGGTAAAACAGTAAGTAGGCATTTTAATGCTTGCCTGAATGCTATTTTGAGACTTCATACACCCTTGCTAAAGAAGCCTAAGCCTGTCACAGATCAACAGATGAGAAATGGAAGTGGTTCAAGGTGAGTTAATATATATTATAGTTTAAATTAAAGGCACTATTTTTATTTATTAAACTATTAAATACTCATTATTATGTTTATATTTGTACTGTAGAATTGTCTAGATGCATTGAATGGTACTTATATTAGAGCACGAGTTTCAAAGAAAGATAAACCTAGATATCGATTGAGAAAGAATGAGATTTCTACAAATGTACTTGGTGTGTGCTCATAAGATATGCAATTTATTTATGTCTTACCTGGGTGGGAGGGGTCAACACATGATAATAGGGTCCTCAGGGATGCTATTTCTCATAGAAATAGATTAAAAGTTCCACAAAGTAGTTTTAAGTCCTTTATTACTACTACACTTTTCTTACATGATTAGGATTGATAATTTTTCTCATTTTACTTTTTTGCTTGCTTTTGAACAAGTAGGTTATTACTATCCGTGCGATGCTGGATACACAAATTCTGAGGATTTCTTAACTCCATTTAGAAGTCAAAGATATCACCTCAATGGAGACAAGGTCATCAACCCACTACACTTGAGGAGCTCTATAATATAAGGCACTCAAAAGGTTAGGAATGTAATTGAGAGATATTTCAGCCTACTAAAGCTAAGATGGGCAATCTTAAGGAGCCATACTTGATATCCTATTAAGACAATGTGTAGGATCATTTTTGTATGTTGCTTGCTGCACAACTATATTAGAAGAGAGATGCCTGTAGATCCTATTGAGGCTATGTACAATGAAGAGGAGCGGTCTCATTGCAGTTTTCCACATGAGCATGATGCATATATTAAGCATATTGAGTCATCTGCATCTTGGAATACATTCAGGGCTAATCTTGCAACCCACATGTTCGTAGAGTGGCAACAACATAGAATTTGAAGAAATAATTATCATCGTTGTTGTGTTTAGTAGTTAGGGCTCTTAAACTTTGTATAAACATTACATGTTATGTTATCATCCCTTTTTAATATTTTTCTTGCTATGTTCTAATACTTGTTGTGTTATGTTATAATCCTGTATTATGTCAAATTCTTGTTAATAGCTCTTTTATACTCATTCATGCAATACAATCTAATATGGTAAATTGTGATTATATAATTATAACAAAAGAGATTGTGAATGTAGATATGAGCACCTGAATGGCAGGAGAAATATCAACAGGAAATAAGAGGACAAAGTGCATAAGAAAATGGGATTCTACAGAGGATGCCAAGCTAGTTCAATCATTGGTTGAGTTGGTAACCCAAGGAAGTTGGAGGGCCGACAATGGGACTTTTAGGAGTAGGTATTTGCAACAATTGAAAAAGCTAATGGAAGATAAGCTTCCTGGGTGTGGATTGAAAGCAACACCCCATATTGAGTCATGGGTCAAATTTTTGAAGTAGTACAATGCTATTTTAGAGATGTTGGGACCTAACTGTAGTGGATTTGGATGGGATGACATCAACAAGTGCATGACTTGTGAGGATACCTTCAAGGAATGGGTGAAGGTAAATTGGAATTATAAAATTGTTCATATTTTATTCGAAAATTTTTCTTACTTACTGCGTTGCCCCCCCACCCCCCTTTTTTTAATGCAGGGGCATCCAAATGCTCACGGTATGAGGAACAAGCCTTTCCCTTACTTTAAGGACCTGACTAATGTCTTTGGAAGGGATCGTGCTACCGGAATGGGAGCTGAAACACCTACAGATGCTATTGAAGAAATAAAAATTGAGCAATAATTTCCACACACCCCACCAACTATCAATGAGAGCTAAGAAGAGGAAAACAATTATGCTAATCAGAGTTTCATGATGCATCCTCCACAAATGACTGGCAATACTGAAGCTGTAGGTCCAAGTCAGGCCAACCAAAACTAAGAAAGCTAGGCATCAGACAATTGAGATAGTGAGAGAGCTTACATGTGAGATGACTAAGGTTGATGGCAACTGTTGGAGACCATATTGGCCAATTGGCTTTGTAAGCGCACCAACTGGCATCACCTCGCTCTGATACCAATTGAAGAAATCATGGTATCGCTCGGATGCCAATCATCCTTGGCATCACAAGCCCCGATACCATGTTGCAAAAGCTCCTAATCTTTAACACGGACCTGAAGGAACCTATGACGTTTTCTTTGGGCACCAAACCATCGATCCTCTACTTGGATTTGTGATGGGGCGCCTCCCTCCTTGGGCTTGAGGGAGGCGCCCCCCTCTCTAGGGCTTTTTCAAGAATCCTAGGGCGACAACTCTAGAGAGAAGAGAAGAAGAGAGAGTTGAAGGAGAAAATATCTGTATTCTACAGCATTCATGAAATCCTAATACAACCTATGTATTTATACATAGCCATTAGATCCGACCAAAAACTCTCCGGCTAATCCAATACATGAAAGCACTCACCGAGCTCATGTACACCCATGTCTCCCATGCTCCCATCCTCTGGATCTAAACCCAATCTATACATGAATTAGCCCTCTTAAGACCTCTCAAATCAAGCCTTAAGATCCCTAAGATAAGTCCCTATCCTAGTCCAAATAGAATCCATGCGTAACTCTGCCCGCGGACTGAGCCGACTCAGTTTCAACACTGAGCTGGCTAACCTGAGACTGGATCGGCTCAGTTTCAGACTGAGTCGGCCCAATTTTTGTGCCGTGCCTGCAGTCCCGAGCGTGACCTTCTGTCTGTCATGTACTCTGAGACTTAGCCAACCTAGTTTCAAACTGAGCTGGCTAACTTGTAGAAAGCTCCTTTTTTGCAGTCTTTAATCTTCCGGCTTTAGTTCCTCGCTCCACCTTATGTTCCAGATTTTCGAAGCTCCAACCAAGCCCCTCAAGATCCCAAACACCTGAACCTCGAGCCCATGGAAGGCTATGTACCACCTCCATCCTAAGACCACTTCTGTCCTAATCTTCACCTGTGGCCTTCCAAGGCTTGGGAGCACCACAAATCCTCACAATCTCCATCTTGGTGCTCCCAAGCTTTGGCAAACCCTTGGCAATGCCTTCCTGCACAATCTCGCTGTCCCTACGCACCCGACAACCTCTTGTGCAATCATCGCCTCCGTCAATTCTCTTCAGCTGTTGTGCATCCTTGAGGCCCTTTAGGATAACTGCCTCCACCACTGAAGACCTTGGCTTGCTCCTCTGCACCATCCTGAAATTGTAGGATCCCTTTTGCTTAGTAGCTGCATCATCTTTCTTGGACTTCTCAGGAAAATCCACAACGTTCCTGTACCAGCACTCACTGCAAACTCTGACATGGTCTCCTCAGAACTATGCCTATCCACTTACACATGCCGCTCCATCTGAAACTATGCATCATTGATGCTGGTGCTAGGATATCGATCCTCCCGCACCCCTCTGCTTTGAACTCATGTCAGATTCATCTCCAATTGTGAAGCCACCTCTCCGAAACTCCACCTATATTCGAAGTCCATTTGATGCTGCAGAAGCCGACTCTATGCTCGAGCCATCTGAGGCTAACCACTCAACGCTGCATTGTTTAGCCTGTCACTGTACCTCGAACACCGTCGCTGCCCCTTCGAACCCTCCACGCTCCGTGGATCCCTTCAAAGTCGTCTCGGATACCTTCGCAATCCGCAAGCACCTCCGAAACCCAAGAGCTCATCCAACTCTTCTGAGTCTAGCGACTGAACCCTAGAAAATTCCACCCTAATCTTTCTCTTCTGCCTCTACACCAGCCATCGCTTTAGTTGCGTCCGGAGAACCATCCTCCACCTGAACCGCGACTTTTCCTAATGCCTCTACAGAAGAAACCTGATCCAAGATACTCCTGACTACCTGAGACCTCCTGGCGCTCTCTGAGACCTATTTTCGATCTCACTGAGATACTCCTGACACCATATGCTGAGATACCTTCCTCGGCTGCTGCACCACCGAGCCTCTCTCAGTCCCATGCTTCTAGGAAAGTGCTACCGCAGCACTCTAGCACTCCCTAACCTTGTCTCCGAGCTGCTCTATAGTCGCCCAGTCCTAACCTACTGGACCTCCATGGATCATCCATCTTCATCACTCCTAAGACTTCGCAAATCCATGCTCTGGTCGAACTACTGAATGCACTCTCGACTACTTCCCCGCCTTCCTGACACCGAAGGACGTATAGTCGCTTTTTCAGCCTTCCTTCAACCATTACCCCTTGAAAAATCTCTCTTCAATAGCCCCACACTGCCCATCTTCCTAGAGAATCTTGATGCTCTCTGCTGAGATACCTCCCTTGGCTGCTGCACCGCCGAATATCTCTCAGCCCCACATCTTCAAAAAAATGCTACTGCACCACTTCAGCGCTCCCTGCCTGTCATACACTCCGGTCTTTTCACCAAGGTCGATCAACAAATCATGCATCCAATCCTTCCACCTCGAAAAAATTCCTTCCCATTAATCCTCTCAACCTCTACCTTTAATCCGCTACTCCCGGTTGGCCAAACCACAGCAACAACAAAAATAGAATTAAGACATACCGTGGAATCCTTGTGCAGATTTCTGATTTTACCTTGTACAACTTCTTCCCTTTCATGCACCATCAAGCTCTGATACTAAATGTAAGCACACCAACTAGCATCACCTCGCTCTGCTACTAATTGAAGGAACCATGGTATCGCTCAAACGCCAATCATCCTTGGCATCACAAGCCCCGAAACCATGTTGCGGTAGCCCCTGATCTTTAGCACGGATCTGAAGGAATCTGTGACGTTTTCTATGGGCAGCAAACCACCGATCCTCCACTTGAATCTGTGCTGGGGCACCTCCCTCCTTGGGCTTGAGGAAGATGTCTCCCTCTCTAGGGCTTCTTCAAGAACCCTGGGCTAGCAACTCTAGAGAAAAGAGAAGAAGAGAGAGTTGAGGGAGAAAAGATCTGTATTCCACAGCATTCATGAAATCCTAATACAACTTATATATTTATACATAATCATTAGGCCTGACCAAAAACTCCATGCGTAACTCTGCCCGCAGACTGACCCGACTCAGTCTTAGCACTGAGCCAGCTAACCTGAGACTGGGTCGACTCAATTTTAGACTGAGCCGGCCCAGTTTCTGTGCCGTGCCTGCAGTTTCGAACGCGACCTTCTATCTGTCCTGTGCTTTGAGACTTAGCTGACCTAGTTTCAAACTGAGCAGGTTAACCTGTAGAAAGCTCTTTTTCTACAGTCTTCAATCTTCCGACTTTGATTCCTCGCTCCACCTTGTGTCCCAGGTTTCCAAAGCTTCAACCAAGCCCCTCAAGGTCCCGAACACCTGAACCTCGAGCCTGTTGAGGGCTATGCACCACCTCCACCCTAGGACCACTCCTGTCCTAGTCTCCACCTATGGCCTCCCAAAGCTTGGGAGCACCACAAATCCTCACAGGCTTCATGTTTTAAGCAAGAGTCTGAGGCTGTAGATAGAAGAATGGCAATGGCATCCGAGGTGATGAAGGTGCAGGGTCTTTCTTAAGCTGAGATTCTTAGGATGAGTAAAAAAATTGCCATGGATCCACTGAAGACTAATTACTTTTTCAGTAGGATTATAGACGGGCATATGTTCTAACCCTTTGCTTGCCTAACTTTCAAAGTGAAATGTAGCTTAAGTTATTGTGGGCCTTGTGTATCCATTTTAAATATTATATATTGGGTACCTTTTTGGTATAGGCCTTATTGATAACAGTGTATGTAAACATAATTTTTGGATCAACTATAAGTTTATGTTTTGGATGCTAATTTTTGTTTCTTATTTCACATGATGCAAGGTGGTTACTTTTATAGATTTGGATGATTATTTATATGAATAATAATTATTATAAAAAAATGATCTATTTTTTTAAATTAAGATGGATCTGTCTCAGGCTCCTGGCCGAAATTGATCTGTTTCAGCTGAAATGGATAGGTTTGGCTAAAACAGTCAAGTTTTACCAAAAACTCACAGCCTTGTTTGAAAGTAGCAATGGTATTTGGATGTGGCAGATCATTATAGACCTGATGTCTCTTGGACTTTTGTTTCAAATGTTATAATTTGGTTAGTGTCAGCATTTTTTTAGACGGACCAAATGACAAACAATTTGAAACCAACGCATCTTAGTATAGCTATTGGTACACCGAACAAAACAATAAAACAGTAACAGTTTGATATATTGGACTTTTGCAATCAAAAAGCATTTTGATCATTTACATACTGGTACGCATATCAATCAGTAAATATCGTGTGTTACAATATGCTAACAACCAGCAGCTTTAATGATGGTTTTAGTAGTTAGATTAATAAGATGAAAAGATTGTGTGAAATAAGATGAAAAGATTGATTTTCTTGAGATAAATATCATGATTGCATTTAAACTAGTAGTTAGATTAGAAATCTATGCATAGCATATAAGATCAATTATTATAAATTAAAAATAATGATGATGATGATAATTTTATAAATATATGATTGTGGAGCATATAAATTCTTGAAAATATTGTATAAATATTATCCTTATAATTATTAATATAATTTTATATAAATATTATCCTAATATTTATATTCATATAAATAATATAATATGTATAATATATTAATATTATTTTAATATTTATACTAATTTAATATTTTTATTAATATTAATATAGCATATATATATATATACATATATTAATATTCATACTAATATAATACTATGTTTAATATTATATTATATATATTTTAATAATATTACGATATTAGTATTATATAAATATAATATTAATACATATATTAGTGTTATATTAATGTAATAAATTATTATTATCTAAATATTATAATATATTAATATTATATTTATATGAATATAAATATAATATTATTATTTATGCATAGTTTGAGAGCAAAAATGTATGGTCTTATATCTATTAAGGGTATAATAGGTATTTTACACAGTTTTTCAAAGAAGATAGATGTTCAACCAAACATAAGTCACTATGGAATAAGTCACTGCCATGACCAACCAAACATGCCAAAATTATATTCCTGAGAAGTAACTTTCTGGAAACTCAGTTCCAGAAAGTTACTTTCTAGGAAGAAAAATTCTTCTAGCAAACTAAATGAGTCCATAGAATGCAATATTCTAGGCAGAAGGCAAGGTAGTTCTTAACTAGTCCACTCATGCACCTCCCAGTTCTCTGCCATTCTACCCTTATCTAACCATTGGACTTTCAGTCGAAGGCACCCGGCAGAATACAAGCCAAAAAAAGGTAATGGATAGAAAACTGAAGCTGCACCTCACCCCTCTCCCCCAAGACCAAGAGGGGGAGAGAGAGAGAGAGAGAGAGAGAGAGAGAGAGAGGAAAATAAACTAAAAAAAGAACAAATTTTTGATATGTTTTTATCTTAGTTTTTCTCTTGCATGAGCACCCATTTCAGTGAATGCACGCCACTTACTACCAGGTGTAAGAGAGAAAGAAGTGCACTGACCTTATTTTCTTTTCCTTTCTTTTCTCCCTTGAGAAAAGAAATGCACCAACCAAAATTGAACGTCATTTAATAGTTTGAAAAATGGTTAAAAGGATTCCCGAACTAGACCGGATAACATCTACATATTTCAAGGTTTGATGGGATCCATCTTACTCCTCCCAATTAGATCAGCAATGTGCATTGGAAGGCTAAATGCTGGAGGTTCCATCCAATGGCTTCAAGTCATCTAGAGACCAACCCAGAGTAAGATATAACTATAGTTGTGTAATCATGCCCGTAATAATGAACTTCAACTGCTCCAAATTTATTGAATATCAAATCCCTTACATCATGGGCATGATTATGGGGACCCCTAAGCTAGATCTCTTCACCAGATCATTATTACCTTCCTGTGCAAGGTCTGATGACCATGTCCTCTTCTGAGTTATTTCTCATCAAAGGACCCCACGTAAGAGAAAAAGGTCAGATGGAAGACACATGGCCAATTCTCTTCGAACCCCCGTCACCTTGAAAAGATGGGAAGCAGGAAAAAAGCTATGCTCTATATTGAATTAATCTCTTTGACATGCCAGCCAAGCAAGAAGGAAATCACTGAATGACTTTCAGTGAACCATATTTGCATCATGTGGAAAAATTGGATTATAAAGCATGAAGTAATTAATAATTTGAAAATTCTGCCTAAGAACAATGCATGCCTTCAACCCTAAGATGAAGTATTTCCTGACAGAAATCACTTTGTTTCTGTAGCATAGTATGTTCATGTAATGCAGAATAAATCTAATTGAGTACTGACCTGAGATTCATAAAAAAGGCCGGCATATAAAGAAGCGTAGAAGTATTCATTCTCTTGTCCATCTGAGAAGGCTGTAACAAGCTGAAAAAAATCAACAAGATAATTTGATGAGTTAGTGGAAGCATATAATATATGGAAAGCCTAACTTATTTTGTTACAAATTAATTTCAGTGTATAGGAATCAATTGTTTATGACAAAAATCAACAATAGCATGGATGCAATGCAATGGATTCTGATCATTCCCACCAAGCTGAGATCTTCACAACATATGGCTATTATTAGAAATTTCACAAATATGAACTGCCACCCAATTTTGTTGAGTTCATGATTAACAAAAACAAGCATTTTTTTTTGATACAGAATGACATAAAATATATAAAAGACAGAGACATTCCTCATGCATTTCACAAGTATGAATGTTGAAGATAAATTCACAACATTTGGCTGTCATCAATATTTTCACTATATGGGCTGCATCTTCTTCTTCTTCTTTTCTTTTCTTTTCTTTTCTTTTTTTGAGTTCATAAAGCAATGAAACCAGGAACTTGTTTTGGGCAAGCGCAACCCATTGAAAAATCAAGCAATGGTACAGAAATGCCTGACGAGTTGGACATGTATGAATACTAAAGATAAATAATGAAACATCAGAACAATTGTAGCCTTCAACTGGTCTCAGAAATGAATACTGAAAAGCTGAGTGATTCTATACAGACCTTCTTGGGGTCCCCCCCATCTTTAAAGAGATTATAGGCTTGACGCATTATAGGCCGTGGATCTTGACCAACCTGAAAATTAATTAAATACATGTTGCTTAAGCACACAAAGAAGTTTACACGTCTGAACTGCAATAGCCACTTTACCGATCCCAAGTAGATGATATAAAGCTTGTTATTTTGTAAATAATATTCCTCAGGAGTCTATATAATTATAGATAAATGCAGGTTTGTTACCTTACATATTGGTAGCTTCTGCTCTTACTTTGGTCTTCTTTTGTTTATATTTTTTTTCATGTGCATGTGTATGCATGCATGTTTTTGCATTTCTGCATGTTATATGTGATGGTCTTTGGAGTTCACTTCTGATTGCCACTTACTACAAATATTTGGATGCAATGCTAATATTCATATTGACAATGCAGCTCGGTGAAATCATAAAAATGGCAATTAAGATAGGTTGGTAGTTTCAAGGTCATAGCTTAAGGGGCAATTAGAACTAACCAAAAGAGTTTCTTCCATCATTATGAATCTGGGGTTAATACAGTAACTAAAAAAATTAAACATCCCGCAGGTTTCAAAGCACACTGGATTCAAAATTCTCTGGATATGTACACAAGTTGCATAAGAGTAAAACAGGCAGTAAATAGATGCAACACTGTCTCTGCAATCAGTTTAGCTATCAAAATTCAAAATCTGATAATCAAATATAAAAAAAATATTGATCCTTCGGAGGCAATCTGATTCTTTGAACTAGACTTCTGACATAGGTAAATTTGCTTGACAATTTTTCCTAGTGCTCTTTCTAATTCTTTCAATGTCTCTCATTATATATTCTAATTATGCTTAGTGCGGATATTTTAAATGGTTTCAGGAATTTAGATTTCTCTAGTTAAATTGCCAGCAGCTGTTAGCTCAGCCAGTTGGCACCCATCTCTCCATAGGAGAGGTCTCCAATTCAAACCTGGGCGGATGCGAATAATCATCATATTTCTCAAATATATATATCTATATACATACATACATACATATATATATATACATACATACATACATATATATACATACATACATACATATATACATACATACATATACATACATACATACATACATATATATATAGATACATACATACATATATATATATATATACATACATACATATATATATAGATACATACATGCATGCATGCATGCATGCATGCATGCATGCATGCATGTATGAAGCACTGATTGACTGGTATAAAATTCAAATCCACTGAAATCAGCCCGACTTTACCATCCATAGCACAGGTTGTTCAGCTTGTCAGCAATGTCGTGGTCTGTAAAAGCACAAGCAATTGACAAAGCCACAAAACTACATGAAAACAATGTCTGAAGCAAATCAACGGAACCAAAACTGACCAATGTCTTTCTTCAATGCAAGTTCAGGGATGGGAATTTGATGAAATCCAAAAAAATAATTGATTAAAAAGGGAAAACACTAGACTTGCCTCCAAGAATCGCTTCCTAGCTTCCTCCACTCCATATAATTGAACTTCACAAAGAAAGCACCATATAGATTCCTCTGTATCATTCGTGTTTGCAGCAACATCCAATCTGAACTGCTCTGCACCTTCTTCAAATCTATGCAACCATTTGCATCAAATTTGATGGTGCATTTTGATGAACAAATTATTCATGATACTTTATAATTTTACATGTTCTTTGAAATTGCAAGTCAGAATTTTGTAGCAGTGGATGCTTGTTTATCAAGTAAAACTAAACTCATGAAACTGAAGTTTTATAACTTGTTATTTTCCAAATTTGCATTTTTCTTTCATTATCTTCTTACATCTTTTTAGTTTTTGAATCTTCGTTTTTGACAACCAAACAACTCTTAAAAATTGAAACTGTGATTTTCTAATATGAGGACAATTTTTCAAATTCATTTTCTTCCTCCCTTATCATCTTACTTTCTTTTCCCAATTTTGAACCTTATATGTGACATCCAAACACTTCTTAAAAATCTATCATTTTAAATGCAAGAAAGGAACAAAATCATGATTTTGGAAGTAGAAACCTCCAAGCAAAGCTGCCAAATTTCAAAAAAAATCTAAACCAATCAATCAATTTGTTATGAAATCTACATCGCAGCAATTTCTAATCTTTCTTAACACCAGTTGCAAGTCAAGCAACTCGGAACGTGTTTAAAGGTTAAAGAATCAAACTGGGCACAGAAACAGTACCTATTCAGATAATAGAGAGACAGCCCTCTCTGCCAAAGATCTGAAACAGGCCAAATCAGAGCTAATTTACATCATTTTGGCATTAAAAATAAGAAAAAAACCACAAATTAAACAAACCTACATGCCTTCTGGGGAGGATCTAACTCAATGGCTCGATCGAACTCGGCCAGCGACCCAGCAACATCTCCCTGGCCGTCGTTAAATTCCTTCAAATTACTCATAAACTCGAAGAGCGAGAGAGAGAGTCCACTGGAGAGGGAGGGAAGAGGAACGTGGTACCTGCCGGAAGAGAAGCATGCCCCGGCGAACGGCGAGGGAGGCGTCGCGCGTGCGGTTGCCGCCGGTCAAGGCATCCCAGATGGCCGACGCCGACGGCAAGAAGAGCCGCCGGGGGAGAGCAAGGGCCAGGCGCGACGACCTGGGGTTAGGGTGCGGTATTGGAGAAGAGAGAAGGCCGAGGGACAGGGGTTTGGCGGTGGCGGGAGTTCTGAATCCATGGGGGAAGGAGGAGGTTGAGGCGGAGGCGAGGGAAGAGCAGGTAGGAGACATAGAAAAAGGAGGGATATTTCAGTCGAACAAAGGATAAAAGGATATGATTCAAGCGCCCCTCGTATATAGATAAATTAATACATATTTTTAAAAATATTATATATATATAGTCAAATTAGATTTAGATCTCAGATCAAAATTATATAATAAAATTTTAAATTAATAATTTAAATTATTAAATATAATTTATTATCTTAAAATTATTAACATATAAAAAAAAATATATGATTCGGATATTTCTGTATCAAATAATCAAAAATTATATAATATAAATAAAATTAAATTAGATATATCTAAAAATCATTTAATGCATATATTAAAAATTTTTAATATAAATTTTTTATGTATAAATAATTTTAAAATAATAAATTTAAATTATCAATATAAAATTTATATTATTTGATATAATATTATTAAATATTTTATAAAATAGAAAACGAGAAAGGACTAATCTCTATTCCCCGTCCAAGTGACGGCTAAGGATGCTAATCGAGTAAGCATTCGATAGTTTTTAGCATGATAGGAAAAAATTAACTTTGGCAAAATAATAATCTCTTTGTGCTCGCAGCGTGAACCAATGAAAAATCGGTAACAGAAACAGAACACATGTACGCGAGTTTCCCGCCACTGGAAAAATTGAACCGGAAATCAATGAATTAAATTGCGTAAGAAATATGGTTTGAAAGCATCCAAGACTACTTATAAGTGAACCAGCACCGTAGATAGTCTTTGTTTTTTTTAAGTTATTCACAGCTAGCTTGCTAGAAAATTTTTGTACTAATGTGGACTGAACTTTAGGCCAGGCCGGGTCAAAATTTGGATTTGCTGTGTCCAAGCCCATCTCAATAACCAAAATGAAGGGTTTGATGGGACCACTGAAACCAAATAAGCTAAATCTATAATCAACGGTACGAAGCTCACCATCAAAACTGATGCTACGGTATGATATTCACGGTTGAAAGGCAACCAAATATTCTAAGTTCACCATCAAAACCAAGAGAGTCTAGGTTCTGCCAATACTATTTCAATGATGTTGTAACCATGCTAGAAACCAACCGATGGTGCTTACAAGAGAACCTATGGAAAGCACATCCGAGAAGCAACCATGATTTAAATTAATTGAAGCCGGATGGTTATCACCTCCTCTTCAAAGAAAAATAAAAAAAGCTCCATTAGATTTGATGGCGTCACACCTATCGCCTGAAGACCGCAGAGCACCGTCCAAATATCATGAAGCCAAATCAACTCAAAGGCGCAAAACAAAAAATTTGACATTGGACTGATCGATTCCTACGATCGGCAGCGAAGCCACATGGTGGAGCTATCGATCGTGGCATGCTATGCCGGTATTAATCGGAGTCTTTGATAGTAGTGAAGCCCTCTTGATGGCTGGATGGTAAGTTGCTAGCTATCTTTAAGAGCCACTTGGTTGGGGGTAGTGTGGGAAAATGTTTCTTATGTCACATGGTATGAAAAGTGAAAGAAAGATGCTAAAAAAAATAGTGGACCCATGCTTATTTTATTTTTTGGAGAGAGAAGATAAAATAAATAACATGATGATGAGATTGATATTTGGTAAATTTAATCCATATTTGACAAAAATACCCCCAATAAAACCACATATGTAATTATTAAATTTATTCTAATATCTTTTAAATTTTATTCAATAAAATACTTTTGTAAAAAAATTAAAATGAAGATGGCACTATGTAAGGGATTATATGATTATAGTCATCATATAAAAATTAATTAAAAATAATAATACTATTTTAATATTTAAAAAAT
Organism: Cocos nucifera; assembly: GCA_006176705.1. Lineage (NCBI taxonomy): Eukaryota > Viridiplantae > Streptophyta > Magnoliopsida > Arecales > Arecaceae > Cocos > Cocos nucifera. The sequence goes on along the minus strand of QRFJ01001372.1, from coordinate 461,808 downwards.
ATTTTATATTAAAGAATATAATTATAAATTTTATCATATTTTCATATAAGATTATCTTTAATTAAACATAATAATTCTTTTTCAGTGTAATCTTTCAGAGTAATTTTTCCACCAACCAAACATATTAAAAGTTATTTTCCTCTGATATACTTCTCTTAGATAATTTAGTTTCTTAGTTTTTCTCAGTTTTAAAATTTATTTTCTACTTTCTTATTTGCAGGTTAGGTTTGCTTTTGTCTGGTAATTTAAACTATTGCTTCGCTACTCTAGTCTTCTGATAGGTGGCCTTAAAACAAGCCTTCCCCATCTATGTTAATAATACCTTGTTGAGCAGATATATTACATAAAAGTCGTTTACCACCTCGGCTAGTTAATATTGGGCAAAATCCTACTCTTCGTTGCAGTTCCGTAGCATGTCTTTACCTCAAATATACTGCAAAGATATTTATAAGTAACCCTCTTGAGAAGTTTAATATAGGTAAGCCTTACGTAAAATGTGAATATAAAAAATAAGATTTTACAAACATAGATTTGTTATTTTTCAGTAAGCGAAGGAACAGGAAGAAAAGCACATTGGCTAGTATTTCCTGACTTTGTTGCTGGTTTTTGTCCTGGTAGTTACCCCAACAGGGAAGCATGCAAACGGGATTGGTGTCGCATGCCTTATTTTAAGTTAATTTTGCCCAAATTAATAAGAAAAAAAAGCATGCCCATCTCCATGTCTTTATCCTGCTGCTGTATAACATATCGACTGAGAGTCCGAGACGTTAAAACTAATCCTGTCTTGCAGCAAACTGCACTGCTGCATTTGCGAGATATAAAGAGTTAAGCAGTAATTTACGGGGCCTGGGCAATGGACTGAGATGACATTTTAAATCGCAAATAATCAATCAGAATATTGGGGAGAGATGCGGTGAATTATCACTCCATTGACACAAATTTTGAAACTTATTCATCGCACCAAGTGTTATGCAACCTAAAAAAGGTACTGAAAAATAATAACCTACCATCGGACACCAGAACCAATCAAAAGGGCACTTTGTTGACACATGGTGTACTGAATGCTGTCCAAAGAGAGGCCACGCAAATGAAGAATTAAACGTTGCAGGTTGATATCATACTTCAACTTATTATGAAATTAGATTCAGGAGGTTCATTATTAGCTGCGGCTAGAAACATAGCATCTTTCGGAGTACAAGAGATAGCACACCATACATTGGATGGAAGCAACTTCAGCAAGCCATATTTATACATTTATAATATCTACTTAGGTTCATTAAAAATGGAAAGCAGAGAAGACAAGCTCAGAAAAAAAAAAGATGCTTGTATTTTCAAGAATCATAGAATGAATAAGTTTCGAGGACAGATCTAAACCTCGACGACGATAAGATCTGCAACGAAAATAAACATCAAGATCCACCAAGCATATCGTAGCATAAGTTAAATACTACTCTAATGGTTTTGCAATTGGAGCTTGTGGGAAAATATTAATGGTATGCACTCACTAGCAATGCATCTTTTTCTACTAGATCTTGGCTTGTGCAAAGCATGTTAGCAGGATGGAGCTTTTATTGAAGACCTCCAATGCCATCACTCGAGATAAACTACAGTATATTTGATAAATAGGCTCCCATTTTAGTCCACCTACCCTTGGATGGTTATTATACCTGGTCTATTTACTGAAAGAAGAGTCTTTTGTGATGCAGAATGACAAGCTTTATGAAATGTCTGATGCACCTCCTGTTTTATTTCTTTCGGATCTTTCTAGAGAATCCTACTTGGTGCTAACCTCCATCACCATTTCCTCTCGCATGTGAGCCATCACATGAGAAACCATTTGCCCAGTTTAGATAATAGCTAATGTCTCCGGCGCAAGTTGTAACATAAGCATGCACATGTGATGCATGTCAGGTGCAGATGCGTGAGTTATTTTCCTTCTCGAGTTTATAAACATTTTCTAAGGTACAACTCGAGTCTAATGAAAGCTAGAGCTTAGCTGCTGCACAAAGAGTTGTTCCAATCTATTATCCATGCCGATGGCTTGATAAACTAAATGAAACATGGAAAGATCACCCAAATTCCATATGAAATTCTTGTAGAAAAAATGGTCCGTGCTCTTGTAGTAATTTGAGATAAAGAATCACCTCAGACAATGCTGGAGTCCAATAGCAACATCCAACACAAGCATCCAGCCAAAAATCTTATGCATCCAGAATTTTGGCATGGGATCAAATGTTACAACTTACAACTGTTGAAGCAAGTTCAGAAGGATTGAATAAGGGGGAGGTCAGAAATACCTTGCATTATGAAAAGAGAAATTTTGTGCAAAGCAAATATCTATTGACACCTGTTGGGGATAAATCCCGCTCCCGCCGCAGTCCAGTCTGACGCTTAGCCTAATGTAGTTGGTAATCACGAAAAATCTTCAATCGAAAATTCTCTCCCTAGCAGTCGGACTTATTCAGTGGCCGAACTACTCCAGCGGCCAAATCTAACCGAATTTCTCAACGGCCGAACTTCTTCCGGACTCCTCCAGCAGTCGGACTCCTATGGGAGCCGAACTCTTTCCAAACTCCTTCAGCAGTCGGTAGCCAAACTCCTTCCGAATTTCTTCCGAACTCCTCCAGTCGGGCTCCTACGGGAGCCGAACTCCTTCCGGACCCAGTCGGACTTTTATGCAAGCCGAACTCCTTCCGGACTGTTCCTTCAGACGAATTCCTACGGACGATCCCACCATTGAACAGTTACAATTATCACGACAATTATGATTATCATTTATCAAGACAATCATGATCGGCATTTATCAAGATGATTACGATGGATATTTATCAGAACGATTATGACGGTTATTTATCAGGATAGTTACAACAAGCTCCGTCTATAAAAAGAGACCCTCCAGATACGTTTTCTCTAAGTTTTCTTCTCCTTTCCGAAACTCTGCCGAACTCCTCTCTGAGCACTCCATTTCTGTTGACCAGAAGAACTAACTTGATCGTCGGAGGGTCCTACCGAAGCCACCACCACCGACTCCGGACGGGGCTTTGTTTTGCAGATCACCGACGATGACCTCGTCTTCCTCGACTCCAGTTCGATCCAGCATCAACCAAATTCTGCACCAATAGAATTGACACTAGAAAGAGGGCCCTCTGTTCTTGAGGTTCCCTTGATCTTAAAGGAGTGCTTAGCAGCGATCTAGAGTTCTTCCCAAAAAAAAAATGCCTCTCAGGAAAGCTTCAACCTGGCGATCAATGGCCTCTGCAGTCAGATCCCGTCTAGATGCATCAGTTCCCACTCCAGCTTCGGTAACTCAAGCTCCACCTGCAGCCATAGTAGATCCGGAGCAGTTTAACCTGCTGATGCAGCGGATTCAGAGCCTCACCGAGATGGTGCAGGCCATGCGACAGCCCCTGACGGCGATTCCATCAAGAAATCCGCCATCAGGATGTCGGAAACCAGTCCCAAGAAAGAGCATTTAGGCTAGCATGCTCGTCGCCGCTGGAAAGAAAAAATAGAGAGTAGAGGATCCAAATTTGAATCATGGTTCTCCTCTGGAGGAGACCTTCCCCATCTGTAGCCAGAAGCCCTCCAAGATCTGCGACCGAAACGATGTCCTCAATCACAAACTACGGAAGATGGACCGACGGATTGAGAAGCTCGGCCACGTCGCCCCAACTCACCATGACAACATCCGCACCGATCCTTCTTTCTCTCTCCGAATTATGCAAGAGCCCGTTCCACCGAACTTCAAGCTCCCTCAACTTGAAAGCTATAATGGAACCTCTGATCCGGTTGATCATCTGGAGGCCTTCTGGACCATGATGCTGCTTTATGGTGCACCAAACATCATATTATGCCGAGCTTTCCCATCTATTTTAAAGGAAGCAGCAAGAAACTGATACTCGATATTGAAACCAGGTACGATCATCTCTTTTGACCAGATGAGCCATTAGTTCGTGGCTCACTTCGTCAGCAACCAACGTCCGTGCCGAGGTTTGGATTCTCTGATGAATGTCAAGCATAAGGAGGGGGATCCATCCGAACTTATGTCACCCGATTTAACACTGTGGCATTGGAGGTCCGGGACCTGGACCGGTTTGTTGCAACGGCCGCACTCAAGGGAGGCCTTCAGAAGAACAATTTATTATTTTTTCTGAAGAAAAAGTACCCCAGAAACTTCGCCGATCTGCTAGCTCGGGCCGAGAGATATGCCCGTACGGAAGAAGCCTTTAAGTTGAAGGATGACGAAATCATAGGAGAGCGGCGGGTGGACGAGTCTAATAGACCCACCGTCGATGGAGGGCCGAGTGAAGTTTGACCGCGTTCACGGATCCCTCTGAGCGCAAGCGAGTCCGAACTCCTTTCCGAGCTCATCATCGAGAAAGCTCCGATAGAAGGGCGCAAAAAAGTTCTCCCCCTCGGAAGATTCCACAACTATGCCCCTCTTAACGCTCCTAAAACTCAAATTCTGATGGAAATTAAGAATCAGCTACTAAGATCAGAAAAATTACGGTCTCTCCCAAACAAGCACGATCGAAGCAAACACTATCTCTACCATCGTGACCATGGCCACGATACTGAGGAATGCATTCAGCTTCGAGATGAAATCGAGAAGCTCATCAGGAGGGGTCGGTTGGGTCAATTCCTCCGACGCCAGCCTGTAGCAGGAGAAGATCGGCCAAGGGCGCTGCCATAATCAGAACCATCTATGATGGGGGAACAACAAGAAGGTCGACCACCTTCCGACGTCATCATGAAATAGAGGTCATCCGGCCCGAAACTTATCGCCTGAAGGAACTCGAAGGAACAACGCTCCTATGATCCTGAAATGCAAAGAATTCGGGAACGTGCTGCCAGTAATTTTCCTTCAATAAAATTTCTCCTTTTCAATATTATTGTTTTTTGGTGCAAAAGTTATATGATAATAAAGAAGAAGCAATCAATAGTGGCTGTGTTAGGAACAGGAGGAGAACCTCGTCCTAACATAAGTTGGTCGAAGTTCTTCAACCTCGGTTAGAGATAAAATCTCTCTCTCGAGCGTTGGAGTCAACCTCGGCTAGAGATAGGATCTCTCCCGAGCGTCCGAGTCAACCTCGGCTAAAGTGAAGATCTCCCCCGAGCTTCCACTTCAATGTCAACCTCGACAGAAAATAAAATTTTTTCCGAGCTTCAACCTCAATGGGTGCACAGGCCCTGACAATGGCCCTTACGTGCTTCCACAGTCCGTTAGGAACAGGAGGAGAATCTCGTCCTAACGTGAGCAAAATCGAAGGCCTCGTTCATTTTAGATGAGATGAAGGGAGAGGCATTGACAATAGCCCTTATGTGTCTCCACAGCCCGTTAGGAATAGGAGGACAACCTCGTCCTAACGTGAGCAAAATCGCAGACCTCGTTCATTTTAGACGAGATGGGGGGAGAGACCCTAACAACGGCCTTTATGTGCCTCCACAGTCCGTTAGGAATAGAAAGAGAACCTCATTCTAACGTGAGCAAAGTCGAAGGCCTCATTCATTTTAGATGAGATGGGAGAGGAGGCCCTGACAATGGTCCTTATGTGCCCCCACAGTCCGTTAGAAACAGGAGGAGAATCTCGTCCTAACATGAGCAAAGTCGAAGACCTCGCTCATTTTAGACGAGATGAGGAAGAGGCCCAGACAACGGCCCTTATGTGCCCCCACAGCCCATTAGGAACAGAAGAAGAACCTCATCCTAATGTGAGCAAAGTCGAAGACCTCGTTCATTTTAGACGAGATGGAGAGAAAAGCCTTGACAACGGCCCTTATGTGCCCCCACAGTCCGTTAGAAATATGAGGAGAACCTCGTCCTAACGTGAGCAAAATCGAAGGCCTCGGTTATTTTAGAAGGGATTAGAGGAAAAGCCCCGAAGACGGTCCTATTGTGCTCGACAATAACAGAAGACAAGATCTTCCCCGAGCTTCAACTACAACTTCAACTTCGGCTGGAGACAAGATCTTCCCCGAGCTTCAACTACACCTTCAACCTCGGCTGAAGACAAAGTGCAAAGCCCTGAAGAGAACTTCGATAGTCGCCCTTTTTGTACTCCCTTCCTTCGAGTTTCGAAGTCGGGAGTAGGAAAACTATTGTTGGAAATAAATTCCACTCCCGCCGAAGTCCAGTCTGACGTTTAGCCTAATGCAGCTGGTAATCACGGAAGAGCTTCAATCGAAAATTCTCTTCCTAGCAGTCGGACTCATTCAGTGGCCGAATTACCCAGCGGTCAAACCCAACCGAACTTCTCAGCGGTTGAACTCCTTCCGAACTCCTTCAGCAGTCGAGCTCCTACGAAAGCCGAACTCTTTTCGGACTCCTCCAGCAGTCGAAAGCCGAACTCCTTCCAGACTCCTCCAGTCGGGCTCCTATGGGAGCCGAACTCCTTCTGGACTTCTCCTCCAGTCGGGCTTTTATGGAAGCCGAACTCCTTACAGACTGTTCTTTCAAACGGATTCCTACAGACGATCCCACTACTGAACAGTTACAATTATCACGATAATTATGATTGTCATTTATCAAGACAATCACGATTGACATTTATCAAGACGATTACAATGGACATTTATCAAAATGGTTACGACGATCATTTATCAGGACAGTTACAATAAGCTCCATCTATAAAAAGGGATCCTCCAGATACATTTTTTCTAAGCTTTCTTTTTCTTTCCGAAACTCTACCGAATTACTCTTTAAACACTCCATTTCTGTTGACCAGAAGAACTAACTTGACCGTTGGAGGGTCCTACCGGAGCCACCACCACCGACTCCGGATGGAGCTTTGTTTTGCAGATTACCGACGGCGATCTCATCTTTCTCGACTCCAGTTCGATCCGACTTCAACCAAATTCTGCATCAACAACACCAATAGCCATTCATTATATAAAAACATGTCACGTGCATCAGCCATTTAAGTATTACAAAAACCCAAACCCCATGAAAAAAAATTGTTCAAAATCCATGGTCAATGAAATAGCCAATCAATGAGAACATATTTCAAGGCCACTCAAGAATCAAGTTCAGAACTCTTTGTAAGCAAACTAGCCCATAAGGATACCCAATCAATGAAAAAAGTTTTCTTTGCCATTGAAGAACAAAAGTAAGGTAACTCAAGTACTGTGTTTATCTGAAGTGGCATTAGAACTCCCTGTTGCTACAGCACTTTCATATACTTTAAACCTTACATTTACAATCCCTATGCATACTCTATTTTACTAACCATGGTTTTAAATCCCGGCATGATAGGGAGCTTCCTGACCTTTCCAACCCGTTTCCATGGAAGCTGGGATAAGGGCGGGACTCCAAAATCCATCCATACGGGGAAAGATGAAGGAAGAGGAAAGGAAAAAAAGAAAAGAAAAGAAAGAAGAAGAAAAGGGGAAAAAAAGTGGAAGGAAAGAAGAAGAAAAAAAGAGGAAGAAAAAAAAAAGGAGGAAATGAAGGAAGGAAAGAAGAAAGAAGGGGAAAAAGGAAAAAGCAAAGAAAGAAAAAAGAAAAAAAAAGGGAAGAAAAAAGAAAGAAGGGAAAAAAAGGGAGACGGAGAAAAGGAGAGAGAGTAATGGACTAAAATAGCCATCGGTACGGAGTAGGAAAGCAGGGCATCCGTTCCACGGAGTACTCGGGACTTCTCGCGCGATGGAGCACTCGGGACTTCCCATGCGATCAAACCTTTACGCCGTGGTCCTTGATGTACGTCAACTCATACATACAGATTACAGCTTGTTCACAACAGCTTGTTCACAATAGCTAACATGTTTAGCCTATTTGTTTTTTAAAAAAATTTCCTACCGTCTTGAACCGGTTGCATGATTGCATGACATGGACATGCTAAATAACATGATGATCCTGATTTTCATAAATATAGCCCAAATCCATCTCACAATTCTTCTTGCATAACACATCCAATACAACAAGAACAATTGCAACAGCGTTTATCTTAGACACACTTCACTTCCATTCCTATATCTTCATTCTACCGATATGCCTCATTCTACCGATATGTTGCTCTTTAGCTACCTTAATAATCTTTTAAGGAAGATTATCCTTACTAAGTGAAAACTATAATTTAGCATTGTTCTCATCTCATAGATTAGCACCATATAATCCACATAAAACATGTATTACAAAACATCCTAAATATTTCTTAAGGTTCACCTAGACAAGTGTGAAGAGATATAGGCCAATGCAAATGCAGAAAGTCCTCAATCTCACCACAATAGCCACTAATAGTCGCCAATATTTATTCATATTTACTTCCAAGTAAGCCACGAAATCATGCCTTGGTATTTCATCATATGCTTCATGTGCAAAATGTTCTTTTTTTTTCTACACGTCTTTCTGTCATCTGCCTAAGCAATTCAATTGCTTTTCCAATTGACTTTCCAACTCAAAGGTACCCACCAAGTCAAAATAAAAGCCTTGTGGCCTTTAGATGATACCACTACATATCACATTACTATTTTGGTTTGACTATATCCAATGTCCATTTCCCATTACCCAATAACATATGTTTTATAGTCAATAAAATAACAAACACCAATCATCACCATATCTCAGCACCCACGTAAAAATATATTGGCGATTAATACTTGTGCACTATGCTCTTTATTTGCTTCTTCAAGAACTTGTTTAAGAAGCTGTTTAACTACATCATCCTGAAATTTATGGATTCTAATTTGGTTTACAGAAATTCACTATAACATCCACTAAACTAGCCAACTTCTCTATTCAAGTGAAATTATCCATTTGGTAATGCAAGCAAACTATTTTTATAGAGCAGAGCTTGTCCTAGCTCCATAGGTCTTTACAATTTAAAGTAAAACAAAAATTGTAATGTGCCACTGAAAAGGCCATGCAATGAAACTGAAGGCAATCTAGGGGAAACTATTATACTTTAGCTATCTCATGAATAATGCGATCAATTCTCGTGTAATGCAAAAGCTTTGAAGAATGTAGGACCCAAATATTCCATATCCGATGCCTTGTACAGATTGGAATAACAAACTCTATCAAGAGCAATTCAATATATTGAAACAATGTACAAAAACAAAAGCAAAAGGGAATGCTTGAATATGTAAATTTTAAAAATAAAGTAAATCTACTTACTCTATATTAATTTGTTTCAATATCAACCATACCAATATCACGTTCTAACTTTTAATCATTCACCACATCCATGATTCAGTAATCATAGATGTGTACAATGGGAACAACATGAGAGTCTCGGATCAGATAATTTGTTTAAGGAGGAAAAAAAAAATCCATTCATCATAAACTAGTACATAGAAATATAGGTAATAAGTAAAGTAATGAATTAAAAAAAAAAAAGAAAATTTATAAGAAAATATACAGATATTTACTTCAACGGAGAGAAGGCGGGTGGGGAAGGAGAGCACCAAGCCATCAAATTGCCACCTTCGATTCTCGATCCCAAATCAGCACATGGACGGCAGCAATCGGAAAGAAATCACCTTTCCTCTCTCTGCCAGAAGCCGCCCCAGCTTCTTCCAAGCAAAATGGGTGCAGTTGGAGAGGGCGATCCAGCACATGATCTCGTAGATGAAATCAAACGCCGGATCCGACGAAGAGGAGGAGGGAGACTCCGATCCTTCCCAATCCGACCCCGACCAGTTATTCCCACCGCCAAAATTCCAACCCCTACCACCGGCCCCTCCGCCGCCGAAGGGGCCGTCGTCGCCGTCCCCGTCTCCGGAGAAGGCGTCCTCTTCGCCACCGTCGCCGTCGGTGAGGGAGCGGCGGCGGGTGCGGCGAGGGCGGCGGACGAGGGCGCGGGGGGCGGCGGGGCGGTAGGGGTCGGAGCGGACGGCGGTGGGGGGAGCGGCGGAGAGGGCGAGGGTCGGGGAGGGGCGGGCAAGGAGGAGTTTGGTGGAGAAGGCGAGGCCGTGGGTCGCACCTAGCGAGATGGCGTCGGAGATCGTGGCGGAGATCTCCATCCCTCTCTTTTCCTCCGACCGCTTAAGCTTTGGAGGAAAGAAAGTTAGAAAGCTAGAGAGGGTATCAGATGGGAAGGGGTCGAACAGGAGGAGGAGGGAGAAGGTTCCTTTTGGTTTTGGGTTCCACGCCTTTGCGGTTGGCTACGGGAACGGTTTCTTTGAGACTTGTGAGCTCTGACTTATTTTTTTGCCCGGTTTCGTGTGGGGTAAGCAAGAGGGGCGAACACGGAAGTCGGGGAGAAAACGTAGGTGGCTGGGTTGGAATGGGATGAGTGCCGTTTCCCAAAGCATCGTTTTGTCTGTTGACAGCGCATAAAATAATTTATGAGGACACCAAGATTCGTGGATAATGAAGTGCACAAAGGACGACCAGAATCTTATGGATTGGATGGTATCGATTCCATTTACGCAAAAGTTTTTAGTTTGTAGGTTTTTTTTTTGATGAAAAATTTTTAGGTTAAATCAAATTATAGATATCTGATCGTATCTGCACTCATTTATTTTTATTTTAAAAAAACTATAAAAAATATTTTAAAAATAAGATACGAAAAGAAGAGTCCGCTGACAAAAGGAATCAGCTGTGAGGCATCTCCATGCACTCATAAGTTCAAAGGGTGATAGAGTTTGACTTGAAAGAGTCCATAAGAAACGTTGGCTAATCAGAGCAAACCCACTAGCATGCATGTCTACGAATCAAATTTCTGTGGGTTTAGAGTTTTGTTTTCAAACGTTGGATCTTTTGAAACATTTTTTTATTAAAAATACTCTGCACAAAGATGCACTAAATCAAACAATGCTTGATACACATCACGATAAACATAGTAATAGCATGGGAACCCTCCGATAGAACCCAGATCGACTGAATTTATCCGTAGCTTATTACACTAGTCCTGATACCATACCAAATTGATCTGCTTTCTTAGTGCATCAAGCAACCATTGTCAAAAATCATAGCTAAGAAAAATTGAAAAAGGGAACAATTTTGAAAAACTAAAAACTTCGAACAATTGCAATAATCAAAGACCGTAATTGCAATTGTCCACATGTCCCCAATTAACGCGAAGATGTCCAGCATTTGAATGATAATTTTGAATACAACCGGACCCAAATGAAAACCCTTGATACTGCCTCAGTGGACCACGCAAATTAACAAAATCTAATCAAACTACATGGGCAACCACAAGCTTCAGCTAGTGGTCTACCAGCCAGTTAGTTGACCCAAAAAAAGAAAAAAAAAATATATGTATATATGTTGAGAAACATAAAAAAATTAATGGCTCATCAATCAAAAATTATTCCATCTTTATTTACACTAATATAAAAAGACTAGCCTAATCTCAAGCCACCATGGCCTCCCAAAAGAACGAAAAGCCTTAGCCAACCATTTCTCTCTCCCATAAAAGGTGACTAGATCCGAGCATGGGAAAGGAGCTTGCCAAGAAGTGGTAGGGACTTGCTGATGGAATGATAAATTAGAGTCTTTCATGCCCTCCTCGGATCTAGATGTTGCACTATGATAAGAAGTGAATGGAGAGGGAATGCCGTATGAAAGACTTCGATGGGGAGGAAAAAGAGATGATGGGTCTGGATTTATCATGGCGGGAGCAGAGTGAGCCAGAGATGTTTAGATAGAAGGTAGAAATTATTTATGCTCATGTTGTATGAGTGCTCTATCCTAAAAAAAAAAAATAATAGTAATACTTAATCCATTTAACTTGGCTCAACTTGTTGTAAATGATGTTAAATTATTTGTTTAATAAAACAATCAAGATTTTGACATGGAATTTTAACTATTGAGATTTGGAATAATGGATTTTTGATCCAACCAGCATTTCAATATAAACATAAAAAATATATAGATCGAATACCTTATTTTTCTGTGCGTCAAAATTAAGAAAAGATTTCCCCACGACCAACTCGCGGGCCCAGCCCATACATCGGCTGTAAACCCTGGTAACAGTTCAAAAGTAGGCCAAGCCGCCGTACTTGATATTATCGCAATATCGAGCGAGGCAACGAGGATGGTTTCTCTGAAGCTCCAGATCTCCATAGCCAACTCTCGTAACCTCTCTGGGTTTTGAGATTGTTTCTTTCATCGTCCTGCTAATGCTGCTGGAGTCAACATCTTTTTTAATCTAGCGTTGTACATCTTTTTATCTTTGCTTGTGCTTTTAAATCTATATGACCGTCGGATTCGGTTTAAAGTTAGCAGTTCCTTTTTAGCATTTTTTTTAAAAAAAAAAAAAAAAAAAAAAACACTTGCTTCATATTCTTATGTATGGATCTTTAGTGTTGCATGAGATGTTGTTAATTAGCACACCCTTTCTGTCTCTGGATTCTAGATGCTATGTACAGAGACGTGCTCTGGAGGAATGCATCAGCAAATAATGGGGTGTGTTTAGAATTTTCCAACTAATTCGATGTTAATTCTCCTGCCATCTCCTTCAATATCGTTTTCACCAATCCCTCCCCCTTCTTAAGAAAAAGGGTAAAGGAAGAAGCAAGTTCATGAAACTCGTTAACTATTTTGACCAGTTCTTCTTGTTCTCGAGTCCTTCTTCCTTCACTCTCTTGGTTACGAGGTTTCATCATTGTCTTCATGGTGGCCTTATTTTAGGGGGATGATGTAAGAAAGAATTCCGGTCTTTAGTGTTGCATGCGAAGATATGACATCATGTCTCCATGCATGCTAGAAACTGAAGATCCAATTTTACTGGTTTGATCAATAATTTCAGGCTTATGTCAGTGCTTTGATATGTAGGCATCTGCGTCTGCTGGTTTGTAGGCCTAGCTGAATTTATTGTAGCATCAGTTTATCCGAGTGCTGCTTATGATGAGGTAATTGTCACTTGGTAGTGGGATACTAATTGTAATCTTGATCTTGAATTAATTTGATGCTCGTCAATGCAGGCCAGAATATAAGAAAGCTGGTGAAGGATGGATTTATCCCTCGATCCAGGGCAAGGAGAGCGTTAGAAACAAAGAGAAAAGGATGACATTCTGGATGTGGTATGCTTGTATGGTGCATTCTGTATCCAAGTTTGAGTTAATCTTTGTTCATGAATGCTTCTAAATGCTGCAGGTAAGCGCTGGGGTACTAGGGAAGCTAGGCTTCCCATGAAGGTCCTCCGGATGAGGTGGATGCGGGTTCTGAGGCATTTGCTGCGAAAGTACCTTGAGTCAAAGAAGATTGACAAGCATATGTATCGTGACATGTATATGAAAGTGAAAGGTAATGTCTTTAAGAACAAGAGGGTGCTGATGGAGAGCATTCACAAAACCAAAGCCGAGAAGGCAAGAGAAAAGACTTTTATCTGACCATTTTGAGGCAAAACAGGCCAAAAGCAAGGCAAGCGGGGAAAGGAAGTTTGCCAGGAGAGAGGAGCGTTTGGCTCAGGTGATATTACGTTTTATCCCTGTATGTTGTCAGTTGTGAATTCTACCGTCTGATAAACAAAATAAAGATTTCCTGATCCAGAATATGACTTTTACCTGTCAGTTCATCAGAAATAACTTCCCAAGAGTAGGCTTGTTAGATCCTAATGTACTTGATGCTAGATGGTTATCATAAAATGCCTTCCAGATCCAGGAAATTTGTGTGATAAGGGTACCTACATGAGTTTCAACAGTATGGATTCCTTGTAGGCACATTAATTTGCACTCACCACTTAAATTTTTGATCTTAAAGAAGTCGTAACATGTATGATGAACATCACCAGTCTTGCCATATGTTTCAGAAGCATAGTTTTCCCAGAAGCGTATAGAGAGGGAACGTTAAATTCTAGCCATCTGGGACCATTAGCAGATAAACGAGTCAAGGAAAAAGGAGGACTGGTTTAAGATTACAGATGGTCTCGCTGAGCTGGATTCATTGATTACAGACAGATATAAGAGCTGGTCTTGCTTTGTTGATTACAAACAGATGGTTGGCTTTGCACCTTGCTATGAGACCCATCATCCAATGAAGTTTTCATACTCCTTGCTTTATTGACTTATAGAGTCCAAAATGCAACTGCTGTCACTTCTGGAATTGCCATACAACATTGGACAGATCTAGCAGCAACTATTTGGCGTTTATCCTAGGAATCCTGGAGTCCTTGATAGCTTTCCCAAAAAAACAGGAATTTGCTTTCATGGATGTAGGTTTTCTGTCCCATAAAAACAAGAATTTGCTTTCATGAATGTATTTTTTTTTTCTTGCCTAACATTTATATAAATAGTGGATGTTGTTGCTTGAAATGGGAATGGAGCGGTCAGCTTCTGGCAGGAGGCGCTGGAGTGACCTATAAAATAAAGTCCGAGCCGGAGGATCTGACTCCGACGAGAACTCTCCGATGCTCAAGTCGGCAGAGAACGAGAAAGCAATAATGGGTTCTTTGGGAGGGATTTTTTTGCTTATCTGAGCCCTCGGAGCTTTTTACTATTTGTAGAAAGAGATTTCGTGGTTGTTATGCTATTCCACTAATCACGTCGTTCTGAGATCGTAGCCGTTTTTCAGGATAGGAAGGTTGTCATAGCTGTATCGCCATTTATCTCATAACGGAATTATTGGGATTGACAAAGTGCTTCGGATCATTTTGCGGGTCGGGAGAGAGAGTGTATGAGGCATTTTAACTTCGGAGTACCGATGTCCTGGTGCCGATCCGAGGCAATCTAGGCGTCGGACGGTTTGATCCGAGGCATTTGCATTACCACCGTAACAGTGGAGTACTGTTGGGCGTTCTCTAATGCGCACACTAAAATTGGGTTTGGTGCTCCCATAAATGGAGGATTGATGGTCTAAAAGGACCTTAATGCCATTTTACCCCTGGTGGTTCTGGAAAACCCAGCCAGTTACGATGCTGGGTACACTAAGTAACCAGGATTTGCCATGCCGTCCGAAACAAGGCATATTGGCACTACCATACTATATCAAATGACATACAGATATTGTAATGGAATGGTAACGAATCTTGCTAAATATTATTCTTATAAAAGATTGAACAATCATTTACTACTGACACAGTTTGTCAGACATCATAACAAATTTTGGTTCTTGCATATGTACCTTGTACTAAGATGGGAAGTCAACTAGTTTTTTTGTGTTGTACTTCTGTTTTTTTGCATTATGTCATCTTTTCTGTACATAGGGTCCTGGAGAGCGAGCACCTGCTGCGGCTCAACCTGCAGAACATGAAATTTTGCCTAGTCTTTTTTGCTGCTGTTTTAACGTCTATTGGACGGTTGACTAACGTTCTTTTTCCATCGCAGGGCTCCCAAAAAGGCAAAGAAGTGAACATCAATTGCAAGTAATGCTTAGGGACAAATTACATTTGGAGTTGCAGAATAGGTTTAAGCGTGACTTAATAAATCGTTGTTTGTCTGTTTTGTTTCTTCAAACCATGAGATGGTTGTTTAAAATGCTGCAAGCTTTTAGTGGAGACTTCTATGTACTTCTTTTAATGGTCTTCTGTCTGGTGCTTGTTGCTTAATGAGTTGGAGAAATTTGCATGTGGTGAGTTCAGATGACCCTGGAATGCGATATATGATCTGTAAACCACGTGAACAACACCAGATATATGTCCATTATTTTTGCAAGCTAGAAATTGGCTAACCAAACAACATTCATCTGCCTCTCTGTAAACATTGGATGGTTCTGCTGGGGTATATGCAGGCATTTCAGTCTCATGGCTCTCCGTATCCATCTTTTTGATAGCATCGTTGCTTGCTAAGATAGCATTGATGCTTGCTGGGGTCATAATTGGTGATGTGTATGCTCCAGTATTTTTCAGGTCATGTCTCCTAAATTTTTGAGGTACAAAGAAACTTCCGTTCCCCTAGTTGATACTACTACGGAGTAGTCAGGCTTCGGTTGCATTCAGAAGAGTTTTAGCCTTTTGTCTGCATTGTTCTGATTGCAGTGGTTGATTATCTTATGTTATCGGTGTATTTCTATCACCATGCATGTTGTTTAAAGGAACTGAAATGATTTGATCAATCAAAGCATTAACATAATAAAAAAACACCGTAGAGCTACCATATTTTTTTCTGATCTGGTGGCTTGTGCGTCTCATTCTTTTACTGCGAAGTGATGCATCTTATTTTGTGGTGGGAGATTTCTATTAATGTGGCACCATACTGAACCGAACAACACGGTTTGGCAAGCGCCCTGTCTCGGGGAGCTCCTGGAACGAGAGGCACTCCAGACATAACATATAACTGAAAATATAAATCAACCATGAACGTGATGGGATTGTGAGATTATGGGCGTTCTCCTCTTCTTTCCGGTTGCATGATATAAACTTGGTGCCTGTCGAATGCAAGATCTAAATGCGAGCAAACATTTAGTTCCATTGCATCGCTAGCTTGACTTGTTGCGAAGTTTACGAGTGTTAAGCATCATTTTTATTCCCTTGGAAATAGAAAACACAAACTTCTTAGAGCAGTGCTGGCAAAGCCAGCCAATTGGGCATTCTCGATGTGGCTTATATTTTCCATCAGCACCACAATTTGTGGGCCTAACTAATGTTATACTGATGTGAAATTTGATGATGCAAAAATTATGCCCTAAATTTAACCCAACTTACATCCTAAAATCAACTTTCAGGTCTGCTAAACAAAGAGTGATTTTGTTGCCTGTAAATTATTATAAAATAATAATTATAAAAATTATTTTCTAAAAGCAATTTGAATGAGCAATAAAAAAAATATATTTATGCTTTGCCGATTTCACTACCACAATATTTTTTTATTTTTTTATTTTTTTTATAAATCTATTTTAGTAAAACATGGGATTAATTATAGAACAAAATTCTTTATTATCCAAAAGTTTTCAGTTTAATATAATTAAGATATTTAATTTTAAATTTATTCAATTTAGATCCTAATCATAAATTTTGTTCGATTGTCACGATGGAATTGCCATAACTTTATACATTATTCCTTTCCGTCATACAAATAGGTCATGTAAAATTAATAATTTCAGCTCAGTAGCTGGATAGAATTTATGGCCACGGTCCAAATTAAATAAAATTGAAGGTTCGGTGGGATATTAAAATTCTCTAAGTAATATAATTTTTTTTTGCATAGTTAGTTTTAAAACTTTTAAACCAAATAATTGCATAAAAAAATGTGAATTGTATGGAGGGTTCACCGAGAAACGGACCACTATTTACTAATTAATTACCGATTAGAAATTGGTATATTTTGGCAAAACATTAAACATTACCAGGGGCCAACAGTTAATAATGCCAAACACGAGATCAAGAAATTTACCCGTCCACCGTCGCCTGACGGCTTCTCCACTGCACTACTTCCAGCAGGAGTTAGACATCCCACCAATATTTATATCTAAAGAGAGAGGCAAAGAGATCGTCTTTCTCTCCATTCCAAAGTTCTCCAACTCTTCGGCTGCCGCCGATTTCTTCCTCCCCTCTCTGTATCCCAAATGGAGCAGATCCTCTGATCCGCCCCATGGCGAATTATCTCGCCCAGTTCCAGACCATCAAGAACTCCTGCGATCGCCTCATCATCGCCGGTAAAACCCTAACCCCTCCCCTCTGCAAGAAAACCCTGGATCTGCCCCTCTATTCTTTGCTCGGATCTGTTTCGACTTGCCGTTCGTTTCTTGCTTGATCCCTCATTGTTTGGGAATTCTTGTTTCATTTCTAGTTGATCTCCGGTAGATTTCAGTATCATGCGTGTTTTGGGTATCAACAAAGAGAATAAGTTCTCCTTCATTATTGCTTCTGGTATTTATTATTAGTAACGGTCATGGTGAGAGTGATTTCTTGTTTGCGGGTCTGGAGTTTGCGAGATGAAATTGATGACTTTCCGTAAAAAATTGCTTATTTTGGAGTAAGCATGCACAAGTGAATGAACATGGTAATCGGCGGATGCACAGAACTTTTTTTTGTAATTAGGGATTCGCCTATCTGATGCGTCCGAGGAAAAGAATATAATATATGCTCTGAATGTTATTGACATTGGTTTCACTGGATGTCCTTGGGAGTAGGGATTTGTGTGAAAACTTGTTGAAGCAGGTGGGTATAAGAGTATGAAATTGGTTGGCTACATGCCGATGGGTTGAAATGCACAGAACTACATGATTTAAACTGGGTCATATACACTGTTTTTATATCTATGATGGTGTAGAACTACTAGCAGGCTACCATGACCACAATAATTTCTTGCTATAAAAGAAAACAACTTGAATTAGCACGGGGTAGGTGCAGAATATCTTTAAATTTGCCAACATTTGAACTTGTTCCTTGCTAGATACAATGGCAGGATAATCGCATCAAATGGTCAAGACACTCTAGTACACATAAAAAAAGGGTGCCACCCATCAAGGGAACAATCGTGATAACCAGGCTAGTGGGATTCAAGAGCTTATAAGTTTGAGAAGTCCCAGAGTTGAGTTGTGAAGCAGATGAAGGCTATCCTCGGAATTTAGACAAACATATGATGTGGACAGTCTATTCAAAGTAAAAAAGGGAAAAGACTAGTGATATAAACTACAAGATGATTTGTCTGTTTTAAATGCTCTTAAAGTTTAGGCAAGGTTATATAGGAGTGATCTTAAGAAAACAAGTCACCAAGAGGTTTAGTAAATCCAAGTTTAATTACTTATACTCATGGAGAGTTTTAGGCTTCTTTTTCTTTTTTTTTTTTTGTGAAGAGCTTTTGGATGAAAGTTTTGTGGTTGCAAATGACACTTTACTATTATATTTTGTGTTTGCCTCCTTTGAAACCCATGGAAGATCTTCTGAGAAAAACTCTACTAGCATGTTGATAATATCTATATTCTCTACTTGCATTGGGTGGCTAAATGCTGTTGGAAATCTTCTTCTATATAAGATTAGAAGACAACTCGATGAAATAGATATTTTTTGGGACTTGAAGAATAACAAGTAATTCAACTAAAGCAAATATAAAATTGTGGTATAATGCTAGGAGGTAATGCTTCTGGTAACTAGACTTGGGTCTTGAGCGTTTAGACTACAATTAATCTGAAACTAGAGCTCTGTTACATTTTCTGCTCCTGATAACTAGACTTGGATTTTGAGCATTTAGACTACAATTAATCTGAAACTAGAGCTCCGTTACATTTTCTGGAGGAGTTTGTCATAACACTTGGGTGAGGTTGGCGAGCCCCCTTCAGAAAAAAGTCAGATTATAGAAGTAGGCAAAAGTACACTAAGTCCTCCTCACCTATGACATCTCTGTGGAAGGAATATTAGTAATGCATTGTAAATTAACCATTTCAGCTGAAAAACTTAGTTATGATGATGATGCTCTTAAGGCATTTTCATATATTTTACCATCAGAAAAGTCTAGTCTTCATGACATTTTTATGCGTATAAGGAGAGACAATAAATAAATGGTTTAGCATGCAACTGATCCTGTCAGTGAGTACTTTATGTAGATTTGTGGAATACTCGATTGCATTGGCAATGGCTGGTTCATTTATTACAATGTTTCATATCAATTTTGATGGATTTCCATCATCACTCGATATCATCGGGCAAAACATTTGCAGCTTTACTGTTATATTAAACTGGATCCTGTACAAATGACACTTGTTACCAGAGTTAAATTTAGATCACTTGATATCATCATAATCCATTGTTTTATTCCCTACTCTTCTGCTAGCTCCCCCTCCAAAAAAAAGACTGCTGTGCCCTCACCAAATAATTTCTCCCCTTCCACCCAAACTGTACCATGTTGTAACACTTTGGTTGTGCTTCAGTTGAGGATGTAAGGGACTTGTGGCTGATCCATGTTTTAACACTTTGGTTGTGTTTCAGTTGAGGATGTAAGTGACTTGTGGCCTAGTGTAAAAGAAGGGTTTGAAGAACGCTTGCCATTAAGGAAGGCTTGTCTTAATAACAAGACACGCAATCCTGTGAATGTAGAGAATCTACCAGCTGAGTTCATATTAACCACTGATGCAAGGCTACGTAGCCGTTTCCCGCAAGAGCAGTCCATTTTTTGGTTTCGGGAACCATATGCAACTATTGTTCTTGTTACTTGTGAGGTATTCCTGTAACAAAAGCAACCTGCTACATGCTAGTTGTTTTGGGCCTTCTGGCCACATTGGTCAACTAAATTATGTACATCTATGTGATTATGACTACTGTCTACCTTTTGTTGAGCAGGATCTTGATGAGTTTAGGACAATTATAAAACCACGGCTCAAGTTAATTGTTCAAAATGATGATCGGGAATGGTTCATTGTATTTGTGTCGAAGGCTCACCCGAGCAATGACCAAGCAACCAAAATGGCAAAGAAAGTATATGCTAAACTTGAGGTTGATTTCAATTCCAAGAAGAGAGAAAGGTAAAAGAGATTTGGATTTTTCATATTACAAAAAAAAAAAAAATAATTTTGCAGATAGAAATGGAGGTCCATTATTTAAATGAAGAATTATCTGTTTCTTGTAATTTCTATGCAAAAGAGTGCTCTTTATTTTTCCCCATACAATACCATTGTGATAATTTCACATGACAAATAAAACAGTCATTTTGGCTTTATTTTCGGGCTTAAATTGGTTTTGCTAGATCTTTGCTGGCTTAATTCATGAAAGATGCAACTTCATATGAGTCATCGACCATTAAAACAGAAAGTCATGCTAAATTTCTATATTTTTTGTTCAGAGTGCAAGTAGTCTTGTCTGAATTTACTCTATAATTTGTTCAAAACTAAATAGTGATGTGTTACTATTTTTGGGGTTTCCAAATTTTGCTCAGATGCTGCAAATTGGATTTACATGGAGCTGATGCTAGCTTTTGGGAAGACCTGGATTCCAAAATAGTGGAATCTATCAGGAATACATTGGATAAACGTGTTCAATTTTATGAAGAAGAAATTCGCAAACTCAGTGAACAACGTTTAATGCCAGTGTGGAACTTCTGTAACTTCTTTATCCTGAAGGTAATTGACTTACAACTTGGAACTATTCAGGCTAATAGAGTGGAACCATTTCTTAACTGTGTTTTTCCACCTGAAATTTCTTATTGTTGTGTTCTCTGGCTGGTCTGATGTTTCCCTTTGTTTCCAGGAAAGCTTAGCTTTTATGTTTGAGATGGCCCATCTTCATGAAGATTCATTACGTGAATATGATGAACTGGAACTTTGCTATTTAGAAACAGGTTTTCTACAATTCCTTGTCCTCACTATCGGGAAAAAGTCTATAGAACCATTTAAGCATCTGTTTCTATGCAAATATTTATTTATTTATTTACTTAAATTAGTTAGGGTTTGTAGTGCAGAGCAATTATATGACTTTAGGATGGAAGCTTAAGATCATTGCAGGATATTATGTATTTTGTTTTCAGTACTAATGCTCACAGTTGGAACTGGGACATCTTGCAATTTATGTTATGGTGTGAAGCAACCATGCTTGCTTGGTTGTTTAAAGTGTGAATGGGGGTGGAGCCTGATACTTGTGTATAATGTACTAATAGCACTTCTCAATCTTTTGATGATGAGTCAAACATCCTATTTAATTTTTTTATGGAGATGATGAATAAAACATCCTATTTAATATTGAATCCTAAAACTAAATTGGGTGGTCTCCCTTCTTTTACACTTATATGAGAAAAGAACCTAAAAATTATATTTCCAAGGTGCATAATGTATTTGGGAACATAACAAAAAAAAAAAAAGAACGAAATTTCTTCTTCACTCCTCTAGTAGAAGAGAGCATTTTTTGAGTACAAATTACTGTGAGGAATATGTCATCATAGTGATAACATCTAGTTTGAGTGGTGTAAACTATGCAATATAAATGTAAGTACATCTTTTGGCATTGGCTAGATCTTTCTGTGGCTGCTAGGGTCTAAGATTCGTCAATTCAAAGTAGTTGTAATGGTTCCTTACCTTTAATGTTAAAGGTGTTTTGCTTGCTTTTTACTGTATTATTCTTCTAGGTTTACCATTTTTACAAATAAGATTCAAGCTGGTATTAGTGTATTTCATCATTGCAGAGTGCTATGTTATACATATATTTATGTACTTCATTGCTGCAAATTGTTAGTAGAAAACCAGTAATACTGGTGCTGTTGCTATGAGAATTGCCATTGTATTGCTGCTTCAGAATGTCTGCTTGCATCTTCACTTAATATTACTATGTTCATTGGGGAAATACATGACCAGAGCTTACTTGATCAAGTACCTTGTGGTAAGAATGAACTTGCTCACTCTTTTGCTCAACTGCAGCAAATACTCCTGGGAAACAGAGGGATTTTGGAGGATGGGAACATGGGGATGATCAGGCTGCGCTGCTAAAGCATGGGTTCAAACCATTAACTCAAATTGTTCATGATGATTCATTTAGAGAGTTCGAATTCAGACAGTACCTATTTGCATGCCAGTCCCAGGTGTGTGCATCAAAACGGTGCTTGTTATCTGCTTCGTGTGGGGTATATGCAATGAATTGATCTTATATGCATTCTGGAAAGTTGTATGACATTGTTAGTTGGCAGAAGCCCCTACACCTCTGGTATAGCCATAGATAAGTTTCAATATGTTCATCTAGTTTGTACTCATCAGTGTTTTCTTTCCCCTACAACAAGCTTAACATTCACAGCCTAGCACCATAAATCATGAATCCTTCTCAATTTAACAAATTGGCTTTTTAATTTGAGGCTGGACTGGCTTTCAGCTAGCCATAAGTTGTATGCTACTTCAGCTACTGTGGCTGGTTGATGATCTGGGTGAAATGTATGGCATCTTGAATTTATTGATTTCTTTTCATTTTATTCTCCATATTTTGTTGTATAAAATCATTGCAACTTGAAGCATTTGACTTGAGAGTTTTTTTATTTGATGTGTTTGAGTCCATATATACAAATCTTTTGAACAGCCGATATGCTAGGATTCCTTCGAACACCCTGTCCACTAGGGTTCAAAATATTATCTTATCTTTAAGTTTCAAAACACCACTTTAACCCTGAAAATATATCAGCTGATGCATTGGCATCTCTTTGTTGTACTTTTTTTTTTCCTCTAAAACTTTAATTTTACCATTCTGTTTTTATGTTTGGATATTTCTCAGCCTTTATCTCATTTCTGCAGCTATTATTTAAGTTAGGCCGTCCTGTTGAGGTTGCTGCAAGGGGCTATTCATTTATTATTGGCTTCTCAAAGACCCTGGCCTTGCATGAAGTACGTGATGAACCTTTTGTTGTTGTTATTATTATTGTTTGTATGTTTGGCGTCCCCCCTATTCAGTTTTATCATCTTTACAAGTTCTAACATTCGAACAGTTCTTGAGCGGTTGTCTGCTAAATTTTAGACTGTTAATTAAGTAACATCAGCTTTCCCCCACATTTTCTCAGAATTTGTTACCATTTTGCTTGCGAGAAGTGTGGGTGCTAACTGCTTGTCTGGATTTGATCAATTCAACTTCTTCCCATTATGATGGTGGGCTAGTGGCACCTGATATTCAAAAGGAATTCCGTCGTCTTCAGGGTGATCTATTTTCACTTGGTCGAGTTAAGGTAAAAATTAACATTCTGCATGCATTTCTTTGCTTTGTATCTTTGTTCTTGTTTATCATTCGATTGAATAATAAGTAATGTTGGAACTTTTATACATGATAGGATGCAAGGGATGGCCCATATTGTTGATGAAACACTTGTTCATAGTCTAATTGCTAAGCAAGCATTAGAACATTTGTTAGGGCTGACAATTTTTACCTAAACTGTTAACCTGATCCTAGCACTCGGACCAACCCTACTGGTTCATCCTGAGTGCTTTATGGGTCGGTCTGGGTCAGACAGGGCCAACCCATGGTCTGGCAGGTCAGTTTCAGGTTTGGCAGGTCAGTTTCTGAGTTTCAGGTTAAAGAGATACAACCAATTCATGTTGTAATAATAGATTTTATTTTGATACATTGAGCAAATGTGTAATAATAATCTATCTCACAGTTCACACAGTATCTTATGATTTAACTACTATCTCCTTTCCTAGCTCTTAGAAACCTAAACTCTTCAATCTAACCCCCTTGGCTGCCTCTTTGCCTCTCCTTTCCCTTTATTCTTCTCCATTTCCTTCTCTCTTTCTCCTCACCTCCTCTTCTGTCCCATTCTTCTTCTTCCATCTTTCCCCACCTAAGACTCCTCTCCTGTTGTCTTTGCCAGTTGGCGTTGCCCCTATGATCTCTGTTGCAATCTGCCGATGCCCACTAAACTGTGGTTCATTGCCCAGTCGCTTTCTACCTTGCTGCAGCTTGTGTCCTAGGCACCCACCACCTTCATTCTCTATAGGCCCCTTATTTTTATATCCTCTTATTGACTTTCTTTCTACTAAACAGCCAATGGATTTGGGTCAAGGCAGTTGACTTTTATATAAGTGGTTTGACTTGATTTGAATTGGACCAGAGTTGTATTCGGAATCTAGGCTAATGCAATTCGGAATCTTCCCATAATCTCGACCTGCATTTGGTTCTCGTGTTCTTCATTACCAAAAGTGTTTCTAAAATATCTGCTTCCCCACACCTGTGCCCACACCCACTCTCGATTCTGATAAGGACCTGACATAACCCATCACCAACCTTATTTCTATCTAATATACATGCACCACACATTTAATCAAGCTAGAATTTCATTGCAAGAGCCCATCGAAGAATGTCCATTAGGATGTCAGGGTTGCTAATAACAGATGCAGTAGTTGAAGTTCTTGCTTCGTGAGACTATCTTTCTTTCCCTGCACTTAGATATTTTCAAACAAGTTGGCTTGCTTGTGGGTTTGGGGATGGGAGGGATGTTGTAATTGTTCAATATAACCTATTTTTCTTGCCTATTTAGCCTCTGTTTCCCTTGTAACATTCTTCAATCTTCTCAGAGAATAAAGTGATGTCAGAGGTGTACTTTCTGTTCCCATGCATAAATTTGGTAATTAGGTACTGGCAGATTGTTTCCCTTTGAATACATTTCTGGACTTTTACTTATGATTGCATATGCATCTGAGACTGAGAGCATCATTAGGTCCAACCTGCTTTCATTTTAGGATATTCTCCTGTACTGCATTAGTGTCTGTGTTGTAACATGATATGGATGGATGTGGCAGTTCATGAGGCTTGCATATTTGATTGGATATGGAATTGAAATGGAAAAAAGTCCATTCAACAGGTATGAATTCAATGTTTGCTTATCAAAAGTACCGGATTCAAATTTTGATTTTGCTGTAAGTATAGCTTTAGATTAGTATCAGTTATTATTCTCTTCTTTGACATATTCTGATCTAATGTTTTGAACAGTGCTTCTTTAAGCATGCTTCCCTGGCCCAAGCCAGCTACTTGGCCGACAGTCCCGCCTGATGCTTCAGCTGGAGTTCTTGCAAAAGAGAAGGCAAGTCTTTGTTTATTTTTATTTATGGGTTATATTGTGCACGGTAGCGGACAAGCATTTGTATGTTTAGCTAAAAGAACAATTTAAAGGAAAGATAATTGCTAGTGTTGTTAAAAGGAAAGTTCAGTTTTGCAGTGGTGTCTGACTAGTTTTTTTATGTCATATGCATGTCTTCCTCTGTCTGGCTCCATGCAGCAGACCTTGCCTTTTTTTTTTTTGTTCTAGACTCTAATGATGTATAGGGGCCAGTGGAGGACACTTCTTCAAACAAGACCAATGTAATGCATCAAGTCTTAGAGAAGGTTTCAAAGTCAGTCCGATAAATGATTTGGATTTTTTTAATAGAGAAATGCCGTCCAGCATATCTTGTATATGATCATTAAAAAAGTACAATGTACTTACCTGACAAAATAAAGTAATCCATGTTCGTATGGTCTATTGTTTGAAAAATTATTTAGCTTATAACTCTACCGTGATTTGCTACTTAAATCACTTCTTAATTAGTCCATTGGTTATGTAGAATTGTAGTAGACATCATGTAGCTAATCACAATCTTAAAGAATAGGACCAAGATTCCATGGTTTATCTTTCTTGTTTTGAGCTAATGAAGTAAAACTTATGCAACCATCATCAGAAGAACATTGTGAAGTGTAAATATTTTAGGACAAATGCTTGCATGCTGATCCCATGCATGGCAACTTGGGATTGGTCTGCTCTCCTCTAACATCCCTCTCGTGTCCTGGGTAATTAGCAACCTGTTCCAAGTTTTTTCTTGGAAGGATCTATAGCAAAATGCTCTTGGGGAGTATATTGCTTGAAGCAACATCACCTCTTTAGGGCCAGCTTGACTCATATAGGGCATGTTTGGTTGGGGGGAGTTAGTCTCTGGAATGGGAATGAGTGATTCCCATTCCCATTCTCCCTACTATTCAAATCCCATTCCGATTTTGATTCCTATGACAAACCAAATGCATTGGGGGATATGGCCATTCCGATTCTCATTCCAATCCAATCCAGTTCTGGTTCCAGGAACCAAACAAGCCCATAATGTTTCACCACTTGAGCTAATTCAGCCCTCCTTTTGACAACCCTTTTGACCTCATCTTGGAGAATTCTGTTGCCTTTTGATAAATGTGCTGTGATCCTAACACAATTTCTCATGACAAAAATCTTCCATAATATTTCCTAATGACTCTAACTTAACTTATTCTCAAACAGCAATACCAGTTAGTCCATCAAGGAAGCATACTAGGTAAGATTTTGCAGCGAAGTATTGCTACTGACTTATATTTTGCATGGTTCAAATGCATGACATATGCCTCTGTGCAAATTGGAAGTTAGGTGCGAGACATTCTTCCTGAAACAGGATGAACATGTGTTCATATCGGGACTAATATTCACAAATGTAATGGTCAGATGTTTAGCAGCAGTATGCTACAGTTGCATTTGCACATAACCCATTCCTGTCCTAGAAAATCTGTGGCTGCTCATATTGACAATTATGCTCTGTTTGGTATGAAGGATGGATGGAAAGGAAGGATGGATAGAGGAGAGGATTGATGGATTATGGATTGAAGGAAGGATGGATGGAAAAGGAAGGATGGATGGATAATCCATCCATCCTTTCATATGTTTGGTTAAACGTGGAAGGATGGATAAAAGTGATTCCCTCCTCTATTTGGTATAGAAGGAATGAAAGAAAGGATGGATGATATTTATATAAGATTTTTACTAAACTACCCTTTGAAAAAAATGGTACTATTATCAATTTATTACACTAATTTATACTAAATAAGTAAATAATATATAAACTTATAATCATTATAATCTATAATTATATAAAAATTATATAAATATTTAATTTAAGTTTAATTTAATTTAATAAATAATTTAATAATTAAATTATTAATGAATTAATTATATAAATAACTAGATAATTTATAATTTAATTTAATAATTAATTTCATTAATAATATAAATGACTATTTAATTTATAATTTAATTTAACAATTAATTAATACTATACAAATAATTAATTAAAAATAGTAAATAAAAATAGAGAAATTGAAGATAATTTTAGTTATTTAATTATAATTATCAAAATCATGTACTAAAATTAAAATAATTAGTAATAAAATTTAATAGTATATGATCAATAGCATATATAAAAATAATATGAATAAAAAAATAAAGAATTATTATAGTTTTGTCAAAAAAATTAATAAGGGATAATTTTGTCAATGCAAAAATTCATCCATCAATGCTTCATCCATCCTTCCTTGCATCCTCCTAAATTGGGAGGATGCAAATTGGTGGGCTAGGGTGGATGGGAGGATGCAAATTGTTGGGCCAGGGTGGATGAAAAATCCTACTTTTTCATCCATCCTTCCTGCAATTTTTTGAATTAAACAGTGGATGGAGGCCATCCATCCTTCCAACCTCATCCATTTTCCCTTTCATGATCCCAACCAAACATAGGGTTAAACCTGTTCCTGTCCAATAAAGCGCAAGTAATTGTGAGATATTCAGTGATCTTACTTGAGGCCTCAATTGTCCACTTGAGATTAAATACATGATCTCGATTGAAGACAAAACAGATTTGACATATGTGGAAGAAACCAGTTTAATGAAGTGAACACTACTAGGAACTTCCTATATCCTGATTTCCACATTATAAAATTTTATCATAGGAGGACTACTAGGTAGAAGTTTCTTCCCATGAAAATATCTATTTTCTTCCAACCAAGACTATTTCTAGTAACAAAAATTTTCATTTTTGATTTTTTATCAACATATAAATGCTAGAGATGCTATGCTGCCACACTTCCTTTGCCCACACTTTATTGCCATGCTGAATGCATTTTTATAAGTAGTGAACACAGGTGGTATGACATATTCACACAATCAGGCTGGATCAATAGAAGAGCAGTTAAGTGAGACATGGGGTGGGAATGAATACTTATGGCATCCTAGCATTTTGGGCTGCATATATTAGGATATTTTGGAGTTGATGATACTCTTAAATTAGAAAGTTAAGATAAATATCAGGTTTCTATAACTTAACTGCTAGAACCTTTTTCATGTCAGAACTAGTTATTAGAAGTTCTTTTGCATGCCATGGTTCTGAGAAATTTTTTAACTAGATTTTTTTTGGGTTAAATAATAGCAGCACCACTACTGTAGTGGCATCAAATAATGAATTTGTTTTAAGATACCTTTTCTTTTTTGAGAGTACATCAGTTCTTATCTGTTGTCCATCAGTCTTGGGGCATATTTTTGATCTGCATTACAAGTCATATCTGCTCCTTCAAATTCAACTCAAGTCTACAGGTGATTCTCCAAGCAAATCCCAAAGCAAAGCACTTCAATATTCAAAGAAAACCATTGCCGCTAGAACCTTCTTTACTTCTACGAGAGGCTAATCGACGGAGGGCTTCTCTTTCTATTGGAAATGTATCAGAGTTAGTTGATGGTCGTCATACTGATGGGTAATGCATCTATACACACCAGACTAGGACAATGTGTTATTTGTGGTTCACATATCTGTACCATAGATTTATCTCCTTTTTCAGAAAATAAGCATAACTTTGCTTATAAGTTTTTCCATTTATTGTGTGGGCAGTTCAGGTATGGATGGACATTCAAGACTCTCCCCTTCTAATAAAAGTATTGCGAGCCCTACGTCACGAACTCTCTCTGGACCAGTAAACCCTGATAGCTCTACATCACTTGATCGCCCTATGAGATTATCAGAAATCCATGTTGCAGCAGAGCATGCACTGAAGAATACAATTTCTGATCCAGATCTATTGAAATCTCTGTCATCATTGCAGGAATTTGAGGCAAGGATACAATCTCTTATGATAAGCAAACACATTCATTTTCGTCTATATATGAAGGTTGAGGAAACTATTTCTTAATACCAATTTGTAGAAACTCCGTTCATTGTCTATTTCTTTTATTAACTCTTCTAGTAACAAATCATTCATACTATTTTCCACTTCTTGAGAATTTCTTTTTTAATATTCCAACATATTTTGCACAAGTGTTTTGGATTTTCTGCGTAATTCAGATACAATTATATGAAGCATTTAGAACATCTATGCTTATCACCTTTATGATTCTTCCACACGTACTGAAAGGAAATTGGCCTTACTGAAAGGAAACTGGTCCACGCTTCTCATTTCTTAGCTGTATTCATATCTTATGTGGTCTCTTTGAACATAGATTTTGAAATAAAATTCTGGATTAATCCATAAGAGTTGAGCATCTTATTTAATTTGTTGGTAATTTTGATTTTAATATTGTTGATTATTCTTTATTATAGCATATTACAGATCGCCAACCAAAACTTTTGTCCTCATTCATGAACTTTCATTTGAGGATTCATTTGATTTTCACATCGGTGCACAATTTTGTTGCCATTGTGATGCAATCAGTGAATATATTTAGCTTCTACAAATTTAAAGTGGATGATAATATTTTAAATTGGTCTTTGTATTTTTCAATTTTGCTTATGGCAGCGAAAATATATGGAGCTTACAAAAGGAGCTGCTGATAATTACCACCATTCATGGTGGAAGAGACATGGCGTTGTCCTTGATGGAGAGATTGCAGCTCTGTGTTTTAAGCATGGAAATTATGATATGGCTGCCAAGTCATATGAGAAGGTTTGTGCTCTCTATGCTGGTGAAGGATGGCAAGATCTGCTAGCAGAAGTTCTTCCCAACCTGGCAGAGTGTCAAAATATTCTCAATGATCAAGCTGGCTACCTCTCATCTTGTGTTAGATTATTGTCACTAGATAATAATTTATTCTCAACAAAAGAACGGCAAGCTTTCCAGTCAGAGGTTGTACGGCTTGCTCATATTGAGATGAAGCATCCAGTACCCCTTGATGTTTCATCGCTAATAACTTTTTCTGGAAATCCTGGCCCACCACTTGAATTATGTGATGGGGACCCTGGTAAATTATCAGTGACAGTCTGGAGTGGCTTTCCTGATGATATTACTATTGAATCTCTAAGTTTGACACTGACAGCTACATACAATGTGGATGAAGGTGTCAAGGTATGCTTAAAATTGCTTGTACATCTTATTGATTGCTTAGTGTTTCAAAACTCGTTGAGTGACTTGAAGCTAAAAAAGTCTGGCTGGTTTGCATGTGTACTATATTTTTATGTTTTTCTAGTGTTCTTCAGAAAGTTAGTTAGTTTTATGATTCATGACTCTGGGATCTTTGTTATGTTAGGTCACCATGAGCTTAATTACAATATATCTTGTTTTGCAGGGAATAAAAAGCTCAGATGCTAGCATTTTGAAACCAGGTAGAAATGTTATTACTCTTGACCTACCTCCACAAAAGCCAGGGTCCTATGTATTGGGAGTTCTTACTGGACAGATCGGACAATTGAAAATTAGATCTCATAGTTTCTCAAAAGGTGGTCCTCCTGATAGTGATGATTTTATGAGCTATGAAAAACCAACAAAACCTGTTCTGAAGGTAATATATTAAATGAGTCTCATTGTATCATACCTAATTATGAAATAATATGTATGTGGAGACTGGTGTTTTTTTCTATCCTGAGATTCTGCCATTGCCCAGAAACATTGTCATTGTCATGTATTCATTGGGTTAAAAATAGTTTCTGCATATCCAACTGAACAAAAAAGAGTGATAAGATTATATTTGGACTAAATTACTGAATGATTTTCTGCTCATGCATTTAACTGATATGCTATTTCTTAGGTGCTCAAACCAAGACCTTTAGTTGATATTGCTGCTGCAGTATCATCTGCTTTGCTAATGAATGAACTCCAGTGGGTTGGATTAATTGTGAGGCCAATTGACTACTCTCTTAAAGGTGCTATCTTGCACGTAGATACTGGTCCAGGACTGATGATTGAGGAGTCATATAGGATTGAGATAGAGCCTTACACAAAGGCAATGGAGCATGGATTTCATGCAGGTGACTCCAACATTCCAACGAAGGGTGCCTCTTCCAGCAGAGAATTTGAAGAGTTGTTGCTTGAAAGTGGTAAAATAGCTTTGCCAGATTGGGCTAGTGATATATCTACTGTCTTATGGTTTCCTGTTCGTGCTATTGATAACACGAAGTCTAGAGGAATATCTGCAGGTTTGGTGGTCACTGTCCTTCTAAGCTTGAATATTTTCTGCATACTAAATTGATTATAATATTTTCTGACTTAAGTTTCTTTTCAGTCCACCCCCAGAAACAGAGCGTAGTAGATGGAATGAGGATGATTGCTTTGAAACTTGAATTTGGAGTTTTTCACAACCAGATATTTGAAAGGCAACCCCATTTTTTATTTTCCTCTCTTCTTCTTTGTGAGTCACTGTTCTTTATGCTATTTTTCTTTCAAGGTTTTCTAAACACTTTATGCTTTTTGTGCAGGACAATAGCTGTGCACTTTACTGACCCATTCCATATCAGCACTCGTTTGGCAGATAAATGCAATGATGGTACCTTACTTTTGCAGGTATATATTCCATCTCTTATTTTTTAAAATCTTACTTCTAAGTTGTGAATATCAGTAGCGCCATCATTCTGGTCCTTTTCCAGATAGGAATATCTGAACCTTTAAATGCCTTAGGAGTTTTAAGAATTCCTATCATTTCCATAGACAAGTCTAGATTTTTGTAAGATAATTTTGAGATTTTCCTGAGTGTTTTTTCTTGATAAGACTTTGAAACTGCTGATCATGACTAAACTCGACATGCAGTTTTCTACTCATGACCTGGTTATTGTGTAAGAGTTTTTGTCATGGTGGCTCATGCCTGTGCGTTCACTTGAATGCATGCTTGGTGTGTATATGATGTTCTTGTATATACGAGACTGGTGATATAACAACTAGATAAAGGAGAATTTTTAGCAGTGGACATTGATGTTGTTAGTATGAGTTTTCTAACTTGATTATGCTGAAGTGAAAATCCTGGATCACTATGTTGATTCATCATCTTCTATCTGCATATGAATATTATAGTTAATTTTATTTTTTATCAATTTGCTGTACAGAAATTTTTTTTTGAGCATATATATTTGTTTGAAATATTAACAAGCTGTTAGTTTATGCTATTTACATGTAACAATTTTCCCGAAGACCAAAATTACTAAACTTTGGACACGTTTTAGGGGAAAGGCATGACTAGTTTACACATGAAACGGGTCACTTTTTTATGAGATTCTTTTATGGCTGTCATCTTACGTGTTTTTGAAATAATAGATATTCACAACTTGATATCTTCCATGTTGTTACAGTTACAATTGTGTGGTTCAGTAGTTATTCTCAGTTTAACATTTTCACTATCACATTAACTGTTTTCATTTTTAAATTTATCTTTATATCTAGGTGATAATACACTCCCAAGTGAAGGCTACTTTGAGCTTACAGGATGCATGGTTAGATCTTCAAGCTGGATTTGTTCACTTAGGAAAAGAGGATGGAAGGCCAACTTCAAGTTTCTTCCCACTTTCAATATCTCCAACTTCTACTGCAGCACTCTTGTTTAGCATTTGCTTAGAGAGTACGCCTAGTGGAGGTAAAGCATTTTATATTTTTTCAATAAAATGGTTTTTGTCCAAATGAAGGCTTCAGGATAGAAATATTTAGGGGGAAACGATTAATGATATTTATATTGTTCGCATGGTAGTGGTGTCATGCATATTCAGTGAACCATTCATGTGAACTACGTGTTCCTTAGGCATGATATGCATATGGAATGAATGTCTCACCACACTGGTTCATATTAAAGTACCAATTGCATTCCCACTGTCAGTGCACATAGAGGTTTCTCTTTGAGGGGCCCAATCATGCCAATTGACAGCTCATTGACACATTCAAAGCACGGACTGTGAAGTGAAAAAATGATTGCATCCAAAACTAACTACAAGATTTTTCTTCATTCATATAGAAAACAAGAGCACTCATTTATGTTTTCTAATATTTAGATAAATATATTTGGAATTGTCTGTGATGAGTCTTCATGTTCTGGAAGCCTGGTGATAATATAGGTGAAGAAATACCAATGCTAAATTCATAACACTCATTACACAAGAGACTCTGTGCCTCAATAGACGTAGAGAAGTCTCAGCTGAAATGAGGAAAATTTCAATCAAGTTATTTAGACAGGAAATAAAAATGGAGCTAATTTCTTAAATTGCTTTATCACAGGGTTAGCAGAGATTTTTCTTATCATATAGAATTGCCATTATGGAAGAGAATAACTAACTTCAAAATTATAACTTGAAAAAAAGCCATGAGTTTTTAAATAATTCAATGCTTAGGCTAAATAATTGAGAGATTTAGCCTATTTAATTGGGGCTGCTAATATGTAGGAAGTTTTGCCTTCCGAGGCCTGGAAAAGAGGTGTAGTCAGCCACTGCTTCCAGAATCATGAATGCAGTTTTGTTGAAGAAGGCTCTATACCATCTTTATATTTGCACTGTGGAGAAATCAGCTGTGTAGCAATTCTTGAGAAAAAGAAGTTGATTTTTCTTAGTAATAAGTAGTCAGATAATAGCAGGGGCAATGCAAAGACGATGAAGGTGAGAAGTGGTTTACAAGGACATTATATTATTCTATTAACATAGCTTGGCTGATAAGATCTATTCATGTTGAATGACTGCTGCAAATAATATAGGATAAGATATATTCTACATAACCTACTCCGTTTCCTTAATTGTAGCAATAAATCTGAAATGGAGATTCATGTTTCTCCTGAGTTTTCAGAGTTATCTTTGTAAGTTTCAAGACATGCCAGTTTAATTTTTACACGGTTCAGTTTTGGCTGAAACAGTTAAATGAAAGTGAAAATTGCACTGCACTAATTTGTGGTGGAGATAATGACATATTATGGGAGTGTCCCTCCACCCCATCCTCCACCCCTGAAAAATTACTAATAGGCTCTTACAATATGAAGAAAATCACCAAACTCTTACAGTCTTCAAATAATTTAACTCATCTAGTTTTCACATCTTTATTTAAATTATATGCATATTTTGTGTGGAGTGGGCTATCAAACTTCATGGAATGCTTGCACCAAAGCCCTTACATTATTCTCTCTGTGTTCTTGTCATTGGGAATGGGCTCAGGGGTCTTATATCTGTTATACAAGTTCATCAGATACTGTATCATATGTGTTTTTTTTTTTTTTCCTTGATATATCTTTTTTTTGATACAACTATTTAGCTTCATAAATTAACACATTATTCCATAATAACTGTTTGTCAAGATAGCAATTTTTTAATATTAGAATAGTTAAGGACAGGTATGAGAAATATCAATCTGTTCTAACAAGAAGTTCTGGTGATATATAAGTGATTTTCCAACCATGATGCAGCTGCAGTAAGTGCGAAGTTATGCCCTCACAACTTGATACTCTTATAGTTAAAATGACTAACTGATATTTAGATGTCATGAATTTATTTGCAGGTGACATAATGTAAATTGATGAGAAAGATTTGAAAAGAAAATGGAAATATGAGGCAAAGCTGATTAAGAAAAACTACGACATCATATATGATAGGGATTCACATAAATTATAAGTGTTATGAGTGGTTAATTTAAATAGAGCCTTGATGCTCAACGTAATAGTTTCTGTTACTTTGGATCCGTCTTGTAGAAAACTTTAGAGATAGCTGAAGGAATATCTAAGAGAAACAAGTGGTGGACAAACAAAAGAGCTGCTTCAAGGGTGTTGTCTGATTGTCAATTTGAGACTTAAAAAGGAAAAAGAGAACATACTATAAGAAAGTATCAAGGTAGCCATTGTTGGTTTGGTTGGAATTTTGGGCAGAAAAGGGGATTCATGAACATTAGACAAGCATTATACTTTGATAATGCTAAGGTGGGAACAAGTATGGTTAGAAATGAGAGCAACTAGGAAGTACTGAATATAAGGATGAGGGAAAGACTCAAGAAAATCTCAGTGATCATCATGAGAAAGGGTTTCAAGAAGCTAGCACCGGCAGAGGACATGGCTTTGAAAGTGGATGGAGGGTGAAAGGAAAAGTAAAGTGATCCCAGTTTGATGAGTATCATCTTTTATATCTATGTGCAAAATGAGTGCTGGTCTATGCTATACTGAGTTGCTGTGTCTTTGTCATTGGCTCCACCTATTATCTCGTGCCACATGCTTGTGCCATCACCATAGTGGGGTTTGCGATTAACATGAAGTTCCATTTCTTTCAAAAATACAGCAAGGATCTCAATTTCTATATATTAGCACATGTGACAATCTTCTTAATTTGTTAGTAGAAGCATTACGTGCTCTTCCTGCCGTTCCACCTTCCACATGATGGAACTTCGCTATAGGCTGTATAATCATTTGTCCTTTTTCTCATGGTGTTTGGATTGATCTGCTGACAGATGTAGAAATTGTGATTTTGCAGATCAGACTGAGGGACTACAAACAGAGAGTATATTGAATATTAAATATGGAATCTCTGGCAACAGAACCATTGGAGCTCATACACCTGCGTTGGTTAAACCTGGGGGCAATGGGGAACTACTCTTTAAGAGTGTGCTTGTTTTACAGCGGCCTGTACTTGATCCATGCATAGCAGTTGGTTTTCTTCCATTTTCTTCCAACTGCTTGAGAGTTGGCCAACTGGTTAATATGAGATGGAGAGTTGAAAGATTGAAAGATTTGAATGACAACTCATCTTCCTCATGCAAAGTAAGTCTTCGGAACATTATTTTCTGGTTCCAAATGTTTCACAACTTTGTTTCAGAATTTGTTCTAATTGATGCTACTCCTGGGCAGACATAAAGGTTCTGTGACACTCGAGAGTTAATGAGGGCTGTAATTTTAAGTATGATAGCATGGATTCTTTTCGAGCCCGATATAAATGCAGAAAGTCAAAGTTTAGAAACCTCTATAACGTAGCATGACAAATAGCTAGGGGTTACTATTTGGAATATAATTTTGAGAGACCCATCTCGTTCATTGCATGGATTATCAGTTATATTCTCTGTCTTCTATAGGAATTAAATCACTTTTTCTGTTGGCTATAGTTTTAACAGAATATCATTCTTTTTTCATTTCAATTGACACTTTGGATCCTGAAGAATTGAGGATAAAAAAGGGCTATTTTGTCTTTCATTTTAAAATTCATAATTATTTCCCCCTATCCCACTGATAGTTGTGAAAGCAAAAATGCATTGTTTCACCGTGAACATATTTTGAGTATCTCTTTGACAGGATGAGGTACTGTATGAAGTTGACGCTAACCCAGAAAATTGGATGATTGCTGGAAGGAAACGGGGGCATGCATCACTGTCCAAAACACACGGTGTGCAATTTAATATTCTGTCATATTACTACTTCATGCACAGACACATGATTCTAACATAAATAGGAATTGCAGGTTCACGGATAGAAATCACAGTGACGTGTGTGCCGTTGGTGTCTGGATATGTTCGGCCACCTCATCTTGGCTTGCCTGATGTTGGGGATGCAAACATTAGTAGCAATCCAGCAGGACCTCATCTGGTCTGTGTTCTTCCTCCAACCCTCAGTTCTTCATATTGTATACCAGCATGATTTTATCGAGACATGTAATCTACGTTTGTAGAATAAGTGCTAAGGTTTTGGTTACAAACTTGCATTTATTGTATTCTTCACTTAGCTTCTTACGAGTTTTAAAGTTTGGTTTTAGATTTTGATAATACGTAGTTTCTCTCGAAAAAAGATCTTGATAATCTGTATAATTTGGTGGCGGTTTTTTTAAAAGAAGACATTCCATGGTGGTTTATTTATGGTGTGTTTAATCTTTTGATAAGAACCTTGCGGATGGCACCATTTGCTTTCTCTCTCTCTCTCTCTCTATCTGTCTATCTCACACACAGAGAGGAGAAATTATTGCATGCACGAGGTGCAAGCAAACCAGGGCAAATCCACGGTGGATAGCGCGCAATCAGGAATTGGTGAAATGCAAAGGGGTAGCGTGGCGTGTTATCCACTGTGGGATTGACATGGTCCAGTTGCACCTGGTGCATGCAATACGGAGGCCACAGAGAGATAGAAAGTATGATCAACCAATTCTTTTACCCTCCAATTAGATAGATCACATTGGAGGACAAGCGAACATTCCTGGTACTTGGGCTTTGATACGCCGCAGAAAAATGGTGCATCTTTTTACATTTTCTTAGAATAAATTTCAATAGTGAGTAGCATAATTGCTTACACGATTGGCTGACATGTCAGTATTTTACTGAACTAATCAACCTAATTTGAATAGCATAGCGATCTGTTTCTCATGCTGCCTTCAGCTTTGGCACTAACTAATGCAGACCCTGATAAACTGAAGCTAAAGTTTCATGTCGTACAGGCGCTTTTTAGGACCGATTAATTGTCAACTAGGTAAGCCCTACAGATCAAATAGTTATCTGACTCAAACCACCAAGTGATGGGTCCGAGCTGAGTGTAAGTCTAGATCCATGCCTGTTTGCGTCAGATACAAATTAAAGCTTGACCCACGCCACCTATAGCCCCACCTTGGATTGGAGAAGCAATAGCCACCATCAACTCTAATTTTTTTTTCCTTTCAACAGTGTATTGTAAAGGTGATCTCAAATCGGTCGTCTAAACATGTTTTCAATGGAAAGAAAGTAGAGTCCTTCCACGTAATCTAAGAATGAGCCAAAGTTACTGATCAAGTCCATAGCCTAGATTGTGAAGAACGTATTTCCATCATCGAGCATGAGCAGTGGACGTTAAGTCCCTGACTGCTAAATAGAAAACCGGTTAGATCTAATGTTGTTGTCATGAAGGTTGACATCATGTTGATCATGCTACGACACATTTTGTTTCATCAATTCTATTTCATTTCCTCTCATGCATGCAGGCTTACTTGCAGGTCAATGTTAATTTGTTGAAAGTCATGCGTTTCAGTCTAATATCTAAAGGAAAAACGCGTAGGCGGGGGAGGGTAAGTTAAACAGGAACATCCCCGTTTCTTCCCTCGTCCCAGGACTCGAGACCTCAAGCAACCTGCCCACCCTCTTCTTGTAACCCTCACCAAGCCAAGCTGCTCCAAAGAATCCTAAAGCCTTCACCATGACATCAGGTGGATGTAAATCTTGTAGGAGTGTTATGAACATCAACCTCCCCAGCCACACTGCATCTCATCACAATCACTATGGTTTCATCCTTTTTCGCCACGTGCTGGTTGTTCTATTTCTGCCGTCGAATTCCCGATCTTATCGATATTGCTGCTACAACAACCTCTGCTGCCACCACCATCACCAACCTAAAATCCTTGCATCTTCGCCGGTCTTTGCATGCTCCTCTTAGGCTTGAAAGTAGAAGATAGAATGGCCTCTGCCTTGCGGAGATGAAATACGGTGGGAGGGAAGGCTTCTCTCAAGTTGTGGCCTTGGGTTCCAGGCTGAGTGCTCTGACATGTGGCTCCACTCCCGCGCCACTTGCTTCCGATGCTGTGTGATGTAGCTAAAAGGAAAAGGAAAATGTAGATGATGTCATGGCTTGAGATGATAGGAGGAATGTCAGACCTTAGAGAATGATGGAAGAAATTCTTTGCCACCTGCCCTCGCAAAGCTATAAAGCATCTTCCTCTTTGACATCTTCGCCTTAAAGTAAGATCTTAGAAGTAGCTGGCGTAATTTTTTATATGATTAATCGATATTTCACTAATATTCTTGATCTAAGATCGCTCAACTACGTGTTCCTCAATCTTGTCGTTGCTGTTGCTTTTAGCTGTGGGGCACCGCACCGGCGTAGATAGACCCTGTCAAAGTGAACATTAATGGTCTCAGTTGTCCATGTTAAAAGTGCCTGACGAAGTCCTTGACAACAAGTGTCATAGGTGGACATTTTTTGCTTTTTCTTTTTTTTTCTTTTTTTTTTTTTTTTTTTGTCCCTCCTGGAGATGGTTAAAATTTGAACACTCGATGGTTATCCTGAAGAACAGTTCACACGTTCATGACTTTGAACTGATTATGTGAGAATGACGACAACGATTACTCCCATGTTTTATCTTGCTGCTAACTTGAAACGCTATCTTAGAATATGATTCAGAACATATCGGGTACTAAAATCGTTAATCAAAGTGGTTCCCCGCTTCGTTTTGCCCCTTCTCCAGAGAGTGCCAAGGTCCAATGCTTGTTGAGGTGTTTCAGAATTTTCAAATTACTGCAAGTGTAATGATGTTGTGTGCGTTTGTAAAGCAGCATACATCACACGGCGGCTCACGGATGATGCATGGTTGTCGAGCTAAATTGGTGTAGAAACTTTTATTTTATTTTTTGAGGCTAAATGTGCCGCACAAACAGATTTATTTTCATAGTATTATCATGTTTAAATCCAAATCTCGACGGTCTTCTCGGTATCATCCTCGGCATACAAAGTTAAGTATCGAACTGGCGAAGGGCCTATACCAAGCTGCGTGGAATGGCCCAAGTTATCTGCTCTACGAATCCGGTTTAGACCATCTCCAGAGAACCTAAACCTTTCGGATAGCATCACAGAGACCACCAATTTGCTTTGCTGATGATGTCAGTGATCAATTGGTACAAATGGGGGGCCTGCAGGCCACTTGGATCCCACTTTTTAGCACCTCCCACCACTGCTATCATCTCAGCTCAATCTGCTGATTGCTTGTGTAACAAGTGGCAATTAGTAGGACGGTGTAATTTACCTGAAGAGGAAGAGTTGTAAATCTGATTATCTATGCGTTAAGAGCTCTTGGCTTCAAATGAATTATGCATAAATTAGGGGAAACAAGCAGTGGTTAATGATCTTGTTCACCTGTCCCTGCTTTGTTTCATTGTTTGCATGGATGGGTGAGGGCAACTCGGCGTTGTGATTTGATTTCTTAATGTAATCTAGGTGGCCCTTGTTATTTGTACAAGGGGGCCATATGGTTGTATCATGATTATCTGACCCTTAACTCACTCTATTTGAACAAAGATCATGTCTGAACTCTGGACTCATGAATTGGCCAAGTTGAGGCTTTCATATTCTAAACACACTCTAATACAAGTCAAAAAAAAAAAAATTGCGCAACAGAGCTATCTCAGCAAATACAGCAGAGTAACAATAGTTCATAAATTATGGGTGACTTTGTCCAGCTATGTCTCACAGTCTCCCCTTCCAAGAAAATGAGAGAGAAAGGTTCATAAATAGAGTGAAGGAAGACATGAACTTGCGCGACTGCAGAAGCAAGGTTGAAATAGAATATGGCAACTTGCGCAACGACGACCATACATAGGAGGTATAAATACAAACAAAGAGGCAAAACTACAGAAAACAAAGAAACAATTTTAAAAAGAAAGCTTCTCACAACTACAAGAATACCAAGATATATGTGATGAAGATTTTAGAGAAGCGACAAAAAAAAAAAAAACTATGGTATAAATCCAATCAAAAATCCATAATAAAATTAGATGATCCGGACCTTGCTTTAGGCTTGAGGTAATTACGATAGTTTGGAGAAACAGAAGAGTTGCCTATCTACGCTTTTAAAATTTACAAGACTCACCACAAAGCAATCTTCTACAAAGAGAAAACATGAATTGATTAAAATTATATTCAACCAGATCCAAATCATGATGCCAAACCTTGAAGAAGTAGGCTCCAACAACTCTACTGTTCAGATATTCTAAGTAGCTCAAGAGAAATCCTGAATGAGTCTTCACTATTCCTACAAAATAAATCTTCATTTCCCCTCTCCTAGAGGATATTGGACAAGACACTAGCCTTCTCCATGACGACTCCTCCAAGCTGCTCCCCAAATTGAGAAAACCCTCTCTTTCATACTAATTCTTTCTGCTCTTTGCTAGCATAAATGTCTCTAAAGGATAAGTATTGTCATGTAAGCCATCCCATCCAAGTGCAGTATAAACTATAGTTATATATTATGAGACCCCTCGTCAGACTGGATCCATGATAACAAGCGTAACAAGGATGGAAATTAAACTTCAACCATGTTCAACATGTATCATATAAAAATTGTGCCTTGTAAATTGAATTTGAATGGATTTAGTTAGACTAGATGGTTAGAAATTTGTAATTGGTCCGCAAGATTAGAACTAGAGCAAAGGAAGAGACGAACCACTTGATCAACAAATGAGTGAATGAATCCAATCTTGATTTAAACTCTAAACAAAGTACAACTTTGGGAGAAAAATTTAGGTTGTATTCGATCATGACTCGACTTGATTCAGTTTACTTGCAACCATATGTTTGTCAAGAAGCCACCTATGTATGGCATGATCCACTATCGACCAATTTCTGATGTGGGTTTTACATTTGATTGCACAAAATCCAGAAAAGAAGAGGGGGAAGTATGGTTTAAAGTGGTGTATAATAATTCTTTGGCTAGGCAGGCACGTAAATCTAATATTTTTCAACAATTACCATCAACTGCAGGACCAGTGCCCTCTCTTTTAATTCTCCGTCTCTCTAATTCCGAAGTTTCAGAACGTCGTCCTGATATGCCAATAATACATTCCAAGCTGATATTTGGAATTGCCTATGAAATTGCCAAAGACTCTCCAAAAAGCAGTCAAAATCCGATTGCATCTCTGCGCGAAGACTCTAAAACCGTGTCATGGATCAGGTAAAAAGGTCTGGAATAGCACAACCTGATTTTAAACCTAACTGTATGACTTAATTATACCGAATAAGTGGTATAATTACCACTTATTACCCCTCTTCCTCTCATGCCAGTGATCCCTGCGATAGATCTTGAGAATTTATACAGCAGCAACGAAACTAAATAATATATTTCAACTAGCTTTATTTGGATGAGATTTGGATTGCGGTATTATTAATTTATTTGGGTAGTTAAAATAAAAAAGGTTTTGCTTTGATGAGAAAAGATATGCTCACGTTCAATCTAAAATAAAGTCTTCTCTCCGGAGGACTTCTCATGTTACCGAATATATATACACATGAATTTTGTTTCCTCTTATCCAGAGATTCTCCCAATCATTCTCTATAAAATAATGGACAATGCTTTTTCTTTTTTTTTTAATTCACAAATTTTTTTGGCAAGGTCTGAACAGTTCAAAAATCTTCGTAGTTTATATACTAAAGATGCTCCATTATGTTGTTGATCGTGTTGTTCTGTCATCATTGATCATTGTAGCCTCTCCATCGTTCATGTTTTCAGACGAACAAACTTAGACTGAACCCTCTTGCAAGATTGCACCCCGGGTCAGAATCCCCGGCCATGAGAGACGTCACATATTGATGGGTGGGACCCATAAACCCGCGTGCTATCTTTTTTGAAAGAACAAAGAAATTTCTGAAATAAGTTTGTTTTCACATATTAATTAATTTCTACAAAGCCATTCATCTTCTATCACCGCACCGTTTTGTCTTGGCTTCCAAACCAACCTATATATAAAGTTGCCACTCCCTCACACCCAACGACCCTCAGACTAAACTCCTGACATCAAGAAGATGGCAAATGAATGGAAAACGGCCTTCTTTGCCCTTCTAGCTTTCACCACCATAGCCCTCATCTTATTCATCTACTACATCCGTAACCTCAGCCGCAGACACCAACAGCTCCCTGTTAAGGCTCAGCTCTCCACCACCACCATCACCACCACCACCTCAACTGGGAACCA
The DNA here is from genome assembly GCA_006176705.1 of Cocos nucifera. Classification (NCBI taxonomy): domain Eukaryota; kingdom Viridiplantae; phylum Streptophyta; class Magnoliopsida; order Arecales; family Arecaceae; genus Cocos; species Cocos nucifera. The sequence continues at coordinate 418,891 of QRFJ01001372.1, read as the reverse complement.
CCTCCCTGCATCTCCCACGGTCTCTCATGCTGGTCCTGCCACTTCCGGCGGTCTGGACCCATCGGTGCTCCGATGGCTCCCCGTCTTCATCTACTCCTCCATGGCCTACAACGAGTGCTTGGAGTGCACCTTGTGCTTGAAGGGCTTCGTGGGCGGCGAGGAGGGGCGGCTCCTCCCTCGGTGCTACCACAGCTTTCATAAGAAGTGTGTCGATCGTTGGTTTCACTCCCACTCTACCTGCCCTCTCTGCCGGTCGAAGGTTGAAGCCGAGGTCTCAGAGTAGGTGAATGAATGATGGTTGCAGAGAAGAGTATGCCCAACTCCTCCTCTGTGGTCTCCTTTTTTTTTCTTTTTTTTTTTTTGGTGTTGCAGAGAAGAGCATGCCCAACTTCTGCGGGGTCTTTTTTTTTTTTGGAAGGATATTGATTCCCAATAGTTGAGAAGGTTTCTCAATTGCGTCTTGGTGTTGAAGGTAGTGATCATTGACCTTCTCTACCCAAAAAAAAATGGACCGTTGACCTTATTATTAAATAAGTTGCCCCATCATTCGTTCACATGAATAAATTTATGGTAAATAAACATCATCATCAATCTCAGAATCAGGTCATAGTGCACTTTGTTTTACATATCTCATTTCCCTCGCAACTGGGTAATTCTCTGCTCTTCCATCATCTCTACCATATTAATTTCCAGTTTTCACCCTAAGCAAGTTAAGTATATCATAATATTTACCATCTAAACCTCAATTATAATGTACCACATATTTTAAGTTTTTTTTCAATGCGACAATGGTATGCATTCCCATAAAAACAAAATAAAAGAGTACATATGATTTGTAACAAGTAGTTTGCTTAGTTGGTAATTTGATCATATTTTATTCATTAATTTGGTCCAATTGCTATTTTTCTAATTATGACAATTTAACCATCGTATGATGAATGAGTTTATCATCATCATATTACCTACTATTACATGAATCCAAGAGTCTTCCATCAAAAAATGGCAGTGAATGCATTTACGCTAAGCACTTAGAAGGTCACACTAATTCTATTGACGGCTTTTGATCACCAAGAACTATCTAGATCCTCCATGATGCAAGACTAACGAAGAAGGGGATCACATCTATCTACCTAATCTTTGGCAACAACGTAAAATTTATGTGAGAATATTTTATAAAGTTAACTACTGATGTCCAACCAACTGATGTGGTTAAGCATCCAAGAGCCTGATTCTGTTTGCACTAATAATGGATCCGTCTGAAGAAAGGTGAATCTTTTTTCCTTCCGCCCGGCCGCGCGAAAGATACAGCCTTTGTCCTTGATCATATCACAAGCTACCGACCATCATGCCGCATTGCTACATATATTTAATGACATAAGTTGGTGGATCGTTACTCCAATTTTGGTCCAGCATTAATACTGAAACATATACAAAAGCCATAATGGAACTAAAACAGCACATCCCGGTAGTTTATAACTTCATGGGCTGGTACATGTATGATCCCTCTCAAAGCTCTCCACCATGGAGCAAATGGCGGACGATTTTGCCAATTCGGGGATGCCGCTGACCGTTACCTTCCGTAACGGCCTCTTTTTTGAAAAAACCAAAAAAAGGCCCCTTTTTTTTTAAAGTACCCTCTAAACAACCGAAGGACTCTCCCTCCGTTCTCACGGCCCAGGGAGAACCAATGGAGAAGCCGCCTTCTCCCTCTCTCTTTCAATCCGAATCCCACAGGTACTCCATTTCCTTTGTTTCCTCTCTCTCTCTCAGTGTTAAGATTTGAGAACAAAAGGCCCAGAACCCCAAATCTCAGAGCCCCGTGGGATGTGTCTCCATCCCCTTCTGATTGAAATCATACTCTATCTTTGTAGGAAATTGAAAAAGGAAAAGAGACCGCATTGTCTTCGAGCGTGAGTTCTTGGGGCCTCTCCGCTAGGGTTTAATCCATGTAAAGTTGTTTTTTCTTGTTCTTTTGAAGGAAAAATTCTCTCTTTTGGGGTTTGTAAAGGCGGTCTTGGTTGCAGTTCGGGCGAAGAATGGGGCCGGGAGAAGGACAACAGTTTGAGGAAGGTGTGGCCTTGTTGAATCGGCTCAGTGGGAAGTATCTGACCTTGGGACTTCCCTGTCGGTCCGCCAAGCCCGAAGCCATGCCGGTCGAGTCCATGTCCTCATCCTCCCCTCCTCTCTTCTGGTATGTATGCATGTAATGTGGGCCTATATATGTGAAATTTGTGAAAAAGGTGTGCTTTTTATTTTTTTTCTCCTTATTTTTTCGTTTCATGATCTGTAAAATGCTCTGAATAATGTAATACTATGTGTTACAATTGAAAAGAAAATCTGGTTTTTATAGCTTTTTTCAATTTTGATTTAGCGGTTGGAGCAATTTTTGGAGTGCTGGCCTAAATAAATGTATGCGATTCGAGATTTATATCTGTTTGTCGCATTTCCTTTTGGTTAACCATTTGATGCAGTTTGTTCATGGTCTAAAAGATGTGTCACACATGCCACGACCATTTTTGCAAATTTTATACGTGGGATAAGGATTTTCTTTTAAAACTTTTATATCTCCTTTTACAGTTCTATGATTGATAAATTCACAAGTATTTAGGTTGCCTGCTTGAGTAGGAAGACTAGAAAAAGAAAAGAACTCAAGGTAATGGTCTGGTATACAACAGACCAAAGAAGCCCCCTGTTAGTCATAGGTAAGGGTACCGGGAAGAAAAAGAATAGGAGGCTTAAAACTACAAAGACTTGGATGGATGTGGCCAGAATCATCCATAGAGGCTTGACTTTCACAATTGACATCTCCTGTAAGAAACGTGAGAAAGAAAAGGAACATGAGACATGACCTTGTGTAGAAAGTTGTACATTGCAGTTCAGGATGGCATGCAGAGATGGTAAAGCTTGGCAATACTGGTGGCATAGGAGTGGTAGAGTGAGTTAGTTTGTATATACATATACACATACATATCCATATACATACACATACATACCTGCATATATTAACCTTTCTTACTTTCTCTTTTGCTTCTTTAATATCTTACAATGTACTGCATGTTGCCATAACCAAGGTAAACATTGCCTACTTGCCAATTGGCCTCAGTTAGAAGTCACATTGATGTACCTACAGCTGCCCATTATTATAAGCTAGGAATGTTGGCACTACTTATGGAAGTTCTGGCATTCAATTGATGACTGGTTATAAATACACCAATAATCTTGTGGACCCTTTCAGCAAACTGTTTTGCTCTACTGTCAATCCATTTTCATTGTTGTATTCTTTTGGATTGCTATGCTTTTAGAAAAAAATCTCTTTATGTGAAGAAAAGGCATTTAAAATGCTGATCAAGCCATTAAAAAGAAAATCCACAAAAGAGATCTATCAAATCATGAGTATCTGGAACTCTGTTACCAAAAATACCAAATAGATCTATGGTATGCCAACTATGTATCCATATTGCTCTGCAAAATGTATGAGAACTGTTATCAATTTAAAACTAACCAGACCCAACTATGGACCATGATCTAGTCCAGAGAATTAGCATCCTTGCTTGAGAGTTTAGACTGCATGAAAGGGAAACCAACAATAAGCTGTGATGAATGTGATTGCTATCTTTGAGGTTGCAACTATTGTTTTCTAAGATTATTTTTACTTAAAAACATGATGGATATGTATTTACTTTTCCAGAAAAAAATATGAATGCCTTTATGTACTAGCCTTCATTTCTGCAGTGCACGCAGACCAGATTACGGAGAACCTAATGGTGATTCAGTTAATTTACAGACTTCTGACCAAGAACCAGAAATAAATTTGTCTGATAGGCTTAGAAATGCTGTTATGCTGGACATTGAATCAAATGACTTCTCTTGGGATGATCTGTCATCACTGTATCATACTAAACATACGAGCAGTACTGAACATTCTGAAGATGAACTAAATAAGGCTTTAGAGGTTTGTTGTTTCTGGATCTATGCTTAGTTTTACGAGGGCATTGTTACAGTCTTTTGGGAAGTTCTTTACGCAAGATATTGCTGTACTTGCATGGCATGGGCTAATTTGTAATCCAGAACAAGACACCTTAGCTTCTGGTAGTTTGGTTCAATTTCTGATTGTGTATCTGAGCCAGCCCTTCACCTATATTCTGGAAATAGACTTATACTTTTATTCTGACCAGTTAACCAGTTTACCTGAATGGTTCTTCATTTTAGAACTTGGTTTTCAGCCCATGTAGCAAATATATTTCATTCTGTCCACTTATTTGAGAAACTGAAGTCTCTGAATTTAGCATTTATCAATCAATGACTATGAGAAAAATTAGGTACATTTCCTTTATGGCTAAATGAAGCTAGCATTTACAAAGTTTCTTGTTTGCATATGGTCATGACAACTTGAAAAGATTGATTGATGAACTATGTTACACATGTTTGGTTTTTAAGTACAACTCTGGTGCAAAACTGAAGCTAAGATAATTGTATGACTTAAGAGGAAGAAGAATATTTGAATGTCTGAAGCATGTCCTCTTTTAACTCTCATGGCTTGCTTGGGAACAAGTTACGTATATATACAGTGAAAAAGATGCAAATTGATGATCCAAGCTACAACTAATTTCAGAATTTATCTTGTTTTATTTTAATTTTCTTGTTTTGTTGGATGAAAGACCCTGTTGTTACATGTCTGTAAATGAGAAAACCTGCAGATGATGGTTCTTGGAAGTTTAATTGAATTGCCTGTAATAGATGAAATGGTGGCACCTGTTGTTGGCACTCCTCAATTGCTTTTCCTTAGCAGTTGTTTTTCCTTTATTTAATGCTTTTATTTCATTGAGTTTGAACTGTAGCTTGATCTATTACTGAGCTAACAAAAAAACTGGTGATGACAAGTATCATAAATGTGGACGATTTCATGATATGCAACCTGTTCTTACATAAGAGCAAGATAGTGGGGTCGTTATTGTTGTTGGTGGGCTAGAATTCCAGTTAAACTGTGCCCGTGCTGGATCATTGTCATTTATTTGTCCTTCCTTTAAGCCTAATGCAGGATTTGCCAGCTTAGTTGTTGTAGATCCTTTGGGTAAAATATAAATTTTATCTGGTGCTTTTTTTTTCCTCTGTGCATTTGGTTTGGTACAGGTGACTGTAAATTCTGGGGGAGTCATCTTCTATGTGCTGTTTAGCACTCCCAAAAATGATGATCTTACACCAAAGGAAGCAGCAGGAGTCATTAAAATTGCATCTTCAAGGATGGCCACACAATCAGAACGCTTAGGTTATGAATTTGCAAAATGGCTTGGGGTCCGGACACCTCAGGTTATTTTTTACTCCCCTTTTTATTGGTTTTCTCTCTATTCTGGAAAATCGCGACTTTTCTTAGACCACTGGCTATATGCAGGGAAGAGTTATTCATAATTCTAGTTCAGAATGGCAAAAGATTAAGGATGCTGCAGAAAAGGCACGACTCATGGCAGTCACCAGTGAAGATGAAGTGGGAGAGATGACATGTTCAGAGTTGTTGGAAGCTCTTGAATTAAGCCGATGCCTTTTCATAATGAAGTATAGACACCACCCAATCTTGTAGTTAGCACTTCTCTGAATTAAACTTCTCATATAGTCTTCCTTGTGACAGTTATATTCATGGCTTGCCACTGTTAGAAAATCCAGATGCATTTGAAACGCAGGAGGCTGCTGAAAATACTGCTGCAGCCCTTGGGAGGGTCCTGATGCTTGACCTTATACTAAGGAATGAAGACAGACTCCCTTGTCGTCAGCTTGGGTGGCGTGGTAATCATGCAAATATATTATTTGCCGATAAAGTGGTATCAGCAAACATGGATGCATTGGAGGAAGCTCATGATTCTACCATTGGACGATACAAACCACAGATGATGAGAAGTCTCCAGAAAGAGAGGAGGGCAATTTCAATAAATGGCAGATTAGGTTCCCATAACCCTGAACTTATGTCTGAGAGCTCTGATGCTTCCAATGAGATCAGTTGCAGATCCACAAAGAAGCAAGCAACAGATGAAGCAAAAAGAAGTGAATTTTATATTGTGGCCATTGACTCAGGGGTTCCTCGCAGGCCTCCAGCGGGAAAACGGGCAAAAGATCAAGAAAATTATCCAAAGGTGGTTGAGCTTGTACTCAACAACTGGGAGTACTCTTCTAACCTGTTGTATGAAGTATCTCTGGGAAAACTGGGGTTCCCTGGACCAGAAGAGGCTGGTGTGCCAACTGATTCTGGTTTCTGGCTGTCTGATTCTGATATGGTAGCAGTTGTTAATGCCTTTCGAGGAGGATTTCGTGCAGCTCTTAGAGACCTGCAGGGCTTCCATATATTTCTTCTCACACTTTACCAAAAATTGGATGGCCTTTTACGAATTCTTCTGTCAATTATTAATAAATGCTTTGCTGAGTCTGACAAGGATGATTCTGGAGTTCTAGACTCACCATCACATTCTTCAAGGAGTAGTTTTAGTTCTCCCTTTCTTGCATATAAGGAACGTGGTGGGACTGAAGCACATGCAGATTCAAGTGATTCTGAAACACAGAAATGTCCACTTAAGTCCTCACCTGCAGTACCTCGAGAATGCTCTGACACAACTTCTCCAGGCTCTCGAGATAACTGGAATGGGAGGTATTTTAAAGGATGTGGAGAACCTCCCCGTAGCTTACGCTTGACAATGAAGCTCCGTGACTTTAACAAGTGTGCCAAGGTTAGAAATCTTTGAGCAGAGCATGAGACTTTCCCCTTTACCCTCCCTATATAGTCAAGGAAAGCTTAAAGTCATAATACAGTTTCAGAAAATTTTATCTGAATATTTGACCAGATTCAAGAACTTTAAGATTAAATTGATTAGCTTTAGGTGACTTCAGTTTTTTTAGATTTTATTATTTTATGTTTTTATGGACATCAAATATCTGCTGTAAATATTTTGTTGCTATTTGAAGTTTGAACTGTTTAGGCCATTGTAAGATGGTTAATTGCATGAGCAATATAAATGCGAGTGTTCGAGAATTTTAACATTTGATAGTAGTAAATCCTTTTGTTTTATTTGTAAAATTTTACACATTATTTCCTTTCCTTCTTGAAAATTCTTTGATAGTCATTATTTGGCTTTTACAACAACACGTCTGCAGTTTTGGCACTTACATTACTTTTATGCTTTCAGCTTTTCACTGCATTTTGGGATTGCCAACATATTCTTTCCTTCGGTTTTTTCTGATTCAATATGCTGGTCATAGGTAGATGCTGAGCTGAACAAGGAGCTGGAGCAGTGGAATGAAATGCTTCTAACAGATGTGGTGAAATTGTGCCAGGAGAACAACTTTAATACAGGCTTTTTTGAGGGGAATGATAATAACATCACTGTTGATGCTTATGAGTTGAAGGTGATTCCCAACTTCTTTTATGGCCATTTATGTACGGAGACTAAATTTAATTGTGACTCTTTCTCAGGTCAGACTTGAACATATACTTGAGAGGATAGCACTGATCTCAGATGCTGCAAGTACAGAACGGCCCTCTCCTATTACAGATTACCTGTTCATTGGTGGAGCTTTAGCTGCAAGGTCCATGTACACTCTTCAGTACTTGGGTGTCACACATATACTCTGCTTGTGTACCAATGAAATTGGACAATCAGACTCTCAGTATCCTGATCATTTTGAGTACAGAAACTTCTCGGTACGTATTGTTCCCTTGTATTTTATTTTAGAAGAAAGCATTGTTCCTTCTTTTTTCAATATCTTAGATAGTGTTAAAGTGAATTCTGTATAAGGAACTATTGGGGATAAATGGGAGTTTGATTCTAACTAGGAGAAGATTTTGATATGCATGTCGCCACTCAATTCAACCAAAAAGCTTAAACCATTAAATTTTAGGCCCAATCATCTAAAATAATCCTTTTACCTCCTACTAATTATTCCATATGAAACTGGACCTCATGCGTGTTCCTTAGTATGTTCCTCTACATGTTAGCCAATTAACTCCCAACGGATCCACTATTCTCCAGTTAAGCTCCATTCCAATTGCCCTTTTGAGTGCCACATGGTACCACTCCAACCTAAGAGCTCACTCTCTATTGACTATACTTCACCACAATGAATTACCACTTGAGTCCAAGTGTTACCTGCTTTCGAAGAGCCGCATTTCACAATACTCCTACAAGAGTTCACTCTTTCAAGAACCATGCTCGAGTTCATGCTCAAATCCTGCACCATTCTCCATTGAGTTTGCTTGCTACACCCACTCATGACTTAAAACTCTACCATCCTGCATGCTACCACCCCGTGCATCATTAATCTTTTGAGTGCCACATGTTAACACTTCAACCTAAGAGCCCACTCTCTGTTAGTCGGGCTTCATCAGCTGTGTGTTCCTGCTCAAGCCAAAGAGTTGCTTGCCCTCGAAGAGCCATGTTATAAAAATCTGCTCTTTCAGGAACCACGTCCGAGCTCATGCTTAAACCCTATACCATGCTCCATTAAGTCCACTTGTCGCAGCCACTTGGCACATCACAGCCACAATGACTTGGCTCTACCAACCTGCATGCTACCATTCTTCACAACAGCTACCAATTGCGGCACTTTTACAACTTGGAGGGTTGTCTTGGATTGTTAGCCATCAACTCTGATACCACGTGTTGATGAGAAACGGGGAGTTTGATTCCAACTAGGAGAAGGATATGACATGCATGTCGGAACCCAATTCAACTTAAAAGCTTCAGCCATTGAGCTCTGGGCCCAATCATCTATATCTATCCTTCTAATTCCCACTAATTATTCCATGTGATACTATATCTCATGTATGATCCTTTATAGGAACATATGATTGTACTTCTATTATTGGGAATTATCACACTAATCATATGGTAACAAGATTTTATATCTTCTAAAACAAGAAGAGTAAAATGCTTCGGGCACCCATTATTGCACATTTTTCTTGGGTCCATGTACTGCTAATTTTACAATTGAACATTCAACTGCCCCTTGTGTATCACAATATTTTCCTTCAGTTATGCCAATCACCTCCTTCCACATGGTGGGACAAACTTTTTCATGTGAACAAAACGAGTGCCTCCTAGCATTACTCTTTTATCACAAGCTTTCATACACTAGAAACAGTAGGATGGTGTTTTTTTTTTTCTGATTCTATAACTTCTGATCTCCATGTTATCACTTGCCTAGTCTAGGGGAATTTCATAGGATTTCTCCATGGTTCCATGAACTTGAACTACCACTTATAAGATAGATCTCCCTCTGAGCGAATGATCTTTCAAAGTTTTGTGGAAGCCCTTTTCTTGCCTAATTTTTTCTTTTGCCAGAAATTTGTTGTTAATTTTTAAACTATCATAATTATTTGCTCAATCCTTCAATGGGACCTTCTTGGATTTGGAATTTGAATGGAGCTTCATGGTAGACTCCATTTTTCTGGAAAGGCTTGGAGGATGTTGATGATAATTTTTACATTCTATAGAAAAGAATCATTGTACTTGTGTCAATGAAGTTTTTCTCTTCCATAAATATAATGTAATATTTTTTTTCTCTTTGAGAATAGTAAATAACTAAATATTGTACAGCAACATTTTGGGATTATTGATGTCATTTAGTCTGAAATGGATCAGAGTGCTGTACCAGTATTATTTTACTATTATAAGCATAAAAATGCATGGAATATTTCATAAACACAACTTTTATTTCATTGCAAATACAGTAGACTTACCTTATTAGCTATGGTATGGTCATTGATTTGATATGATTGATTACATGCTGTTTGTTTCATTATCATGTAATTCTTTCATATTAGCATTCTTATCTGTATAAGAGAGGAAAGGAAAAGAAAGAGAAGTTACTATGAGATGGTTGCTAAACTCTGCTAACTTGCCTTATAATGTACTATTTACTGTTTTTGTTGTTAATAATGATGAATTACCCTGATATGTTGGTTTATGCTGAAAATTGAGGTAATTTAGTTATAGACAGACTTACAGTTGCGATCATATGAAATAGATGCACCAATACCTTTTCTTGATTTTAAATTTAAATTGTTTTTGTGGAATGTTGGTCATTTCATTAGTTAATTCTTTTTTCAAGAAAAAAAAAAGAAGAACAATTATTACCATGCAATTGTGCTAGTTTTGTAGCACTGATCGTTTTCCTTCTTGTGGCTTGCATATGTGTGAGCCCATGCCACTGAGGTTGAAATTTGAAGCTACTTAATTTATGCCACTCCAAACACCCATCTCTTCCCTAGGCCATTAATTTTCTAACATCCACCAACCTCATTTATGACTGCACTTTTATGAGATCTCTCAACATTTTCAACAACAAGGCACCATCTTCTGCATTATTCTAGACCTGGCCAGTTTGGATCCAATGTGTATAAGCTTGTGGAGCTGCAAGAAGCCCTTTGATATGTTCTTTCAAACTTGTGTTTCAGAAGCTCTCTTTTTCAAGTTTGTCCCCAAGTTTTAGTGTGAAAGCTTTCCTTGTTGCTTTCAAGTTCTCCATTGTTCTTCTACAAATAGTCAAAGATCTTGGGCTAGTGTAAACCTGATGTCGAACTACTTGAGAAGGGGGATTCCTGGCTTGCAGGATCTGCCTTTCTCCATATCTGCAAATAAAAAGAGACTAGTATGGACCTTTTTAGTATATCTGAAGCATGTTGGTTGATTTCACATTATAATTTTAAGAGAATTATCTTCGATGAATGCCTAGTAGACGGTCATGAGTATCTTTGATGAATTTTGTAGTATGGGGTCCGGTGTAATCAGAAAACTTTGTTGGTTATATGCAAATCCCATGCCATTTCACTATTTGTTACCGATAACAATTTGACGGCATTTCTGCAGATTAGTGACAATGACGATGAGGACATAAGTGATATCTTTGAAGATGCTTCTGACTTCATTGATTATGTTGAGCACTTGAGGGGAAAGGTATTGGTCCATTGTTTTGAGGGGAGAAGTCGAAGTGCAACAGTGGTGCTCGCTTACTTAATGCTAAGAAAGTAAGAATGACCAAGATAATCTTTCGCTTAATTATAAAATATAAGCATTTAGTTGGGTTCTTTCTCTCAAAGAAACATTTGGTTAGGTTTGATTCTTAGATGCCGTTATCATCTCCAGGAAGCTCACTTTCTTAGAGGCATGGAACAAGCTAAAGAAGGTGCACCGCCGAGCCCAGCCAAATGATGGCTTTGCTAAAACCCTCTTGGATCTTGACACGAGGCTACATGGGAAAGTTTCTATGGAATGGCAGCAGAAGAAACCGACGATGAAGGTATGCCCCATGTGCGGGAAGAATGCAGGCCTGAGCAGCAGCTCACTCAAGCTCCATCTACAGAAGTCCCACAGAAAGATATCCTCAGGTAGTGTCGACAGTGCGATGACCCTAGAGATACAGAAGGCTCTGGAGGCACTTAAAATCAGCCGCGGTGGCAGCGTTAGCCCGACTCAGAAGCAGTGCCAGTTGTTCGTAGATGCCTAGATGGATTTTCTCATTAATATTTGTTGAATGGGGATTGTAGCGCAAGAAGGCAGAATCCTAGTTTTCCTAAATCAGCAAATTCAGTTTTTCAGGTACTTAAACAGCTTATAGTAGATGAGTAGTCATCTGTCTTATTATCGGGTCTTACAGCAAAAATTGACACCTGAAAGTTACTATTTGTAAAAAATAACAAGACTTCCATGCAAAGGATATGAATACTCCTGGTGGGTGAGTAGGTTACAACATTGTAGCATCTCTTGTGATGTAATAATGCGGTAGATATAACGATGTACCAGAGTAGAAATTGATGAATCTTACCAAGTAGGTTACATGATGATGTTGACTGTTTATGGTGAAAAATGTGGCCTGTCTGGTTGGGTTTTTGCTGGCTGACTTTTGCACATCCTCTTGTGGTTGATCATGGTTTAAACTGGTTATAGAATCATCCCTGCAGAATGTCCTGATTCTTTTGCCCACCTCCAAAATGAGGACAGAAATTTAATGAGTTGTAGATCAAACACCTACCTAGTTCTAAGATAAGAGACTAGAAGAGCCCACTTGGTGCAGATACCATTGTAATCTTCTAAAAAGTTTAGAGAATCCAAATAAAATATTCTTACCTTTTTAATGCAAAGTGCTAGCTTTATACAGCAATAACTGCTTTCTTTTGTCAGTTGCGTCTAAATAACTTCTATTAGTGAGTTAAATCCAGTAATGAACTTACCGTATTGTTTCTTGTATGGATGACAAGTGACCTATCATGATCTTTCCAAGTGTCATGCATAAAGAATTAATTAGATCTTGACCAATATAATGTTCTTGATTATTTATTATGGTTGGTTGATATGGGTAAACTTTGGATGTAAAAACTTAGAGTAGCATGTGTTGATGAAGCAAAGAGTACATAGATTGCTGGTGCAAGTATGCAACTTTCTCCAACGCAGATAATGTTGGAACCCGAGATGGGTGTGAAATTATGGTCATTTTAATGGTCATACATGCTTCGAGCTATTGTTATGCAATGTGAAAATTTAAATGATTGGCCACTATTTAATTGTCATTTCCATCCTAGTGGCCTGCATATAGCAAAAGATTGATGGACATGCAATATCTAACATTTTCATTATTCATTTAAATATGAAATGTTTTAAAATTTGAAATTAAAATATAGTTACTCAGTGCACATTGGCATTTGGCTTGAGCAAAAATACCATCATTCTTTCATTGTTGTCCATTTTAAAAATTTAAAATCATTGTAGCAGTCAGTATATTATTGACAAAAAAAGGACTGAAATTGGCATATGATGACCATATTTTCTACTTAATAACAGTTCAGTGTAGATCCATTGTTTGAGGATCAACTCTCCTGACCATGCACCGTTATTCCCTCCTCACCACACCCCTTTTTTTTGTGGTTAAGAAACTCAAAACCAAAGCAAATCAAACTTAATCTCTCTTGTCCAAAATAGGGCTGGAACTAGGCTTGGACCGGACCAACTTCAGATCGGCTTTGGACTAGATCTGAAACAGTTTAGACCGGGCTTGGATCTAAATATAGGGCCTGTTTGTCTTTCGAGCCAGGCTCGGGCATATATCCGGCCCGGCTCGAGCTCAAATTTCAGTATGAATATGAGGAATGCCATCTACATTCTATGTTTTGGTGTTTCATGTTCATCACTTTGTCTCCAACTCAAAGAGCCTTAGCTCCTGATCCATAAATCCTTCTTCCGTTCTTCCATCTTCCCCCATCGCTGTTCGCTGTTCATTAGCGCCCCTAACAGATATGGCTCCTAATTGACTTCCCCTTCTTCTAGTCATCCCTCATCTCGTCGGTATTCTTCAACCTCCACCACCTTCGATGCTGCAGCTGAAGCCCACGTCAATCACCGACGTCGCCCCCATCAAACGACTCGACCCTAGTTGATTGATGGGGTTTGATCATCGAAATAGTGGTAGGATAATAGAAAACAGTCACCTGCAGCATCAAGGGTGGAGGCATTGTTGGTGGCATGAGGGTGCAGAGCCGATTGGGGTCACCAGAGATTTAGATAGGTTTTAAGACGGTGGAGTTGGCGGAGATGAGGATTTGATGGTGATGAGTCATGGATGAAGGGATGGAAATGTTGTTGGATTCGGACCAGGTCGGGCTTAGGCATGAGTTTTCAAATCTAAATCTAAATCTGACCCGAAATCCGAAAAAAATATTTTGGACCAGACTTAGATCGGGTGTAGCCCGGCCCAGCCCGACTCATCATGCCGGTCCAAAACAACCTTTCTATCCTACCACCCGCCATCCTCCAGTGCACCATCATACGATACCAATTCCAACTCCAAATCACCTGGAACAATTCTTTATACAAGTTTGAATATGTTTTCTTCTCTTAGACAAGGAGAACAAACTCTTCCAAAATGTTTATAACGTTATTTGGACAATGACAACCTACCCGCTCTTTCTTTGCCTCTCCATTGCCATCCAATCAACCATCACCTCCGATGCCAATATCGCCACCAGCCACCTCAATGAAGCCTGCAAGCAGACCTTTGATGTCGACCTATGCCTCAAGATCTTCTCAGTTTATCCAGAGAGCCAAACCTTTAACTTTCATGGCCTCGCCAGCCTTGCCATCAGGGCAGCCAACACCTCATCATACATCTCAGGCCTCCTCAACGGGGAGAAAATCGAGGATGAGGACTTCCAGCAGTGACTCTACGACTGCAACAGAGCTTCATGGACGCATTCGACCAGCTCAACGAGTTGAGGGTGGCGATGGAAAAGGATGCATTTGAGGATGCAAACTTGTGGGTGATGGCGGCCAAGAGAGACGGCCAGGTGCGTGATGAGAGATAAAAGAATTTGTCGGACATGAAGGTGCAGCTTGAATTTAATGCTAAGAGTGCGGGGTTCAGCAAACCGTGCAGCATCCTTCTTAACGTGACCAGCGTCCTGACCACAAGTCATTAGGACAATATTATCTGGCTTTTTTTTTTTTTTTTTTTGGGTCAGGACAATGGTATCTTCTGTAGGTTTAGGTTTCTTTTTCTTACTCAGGCCCTATCCGGGCCATTCATCGTCCAGGATCCCTTCTTAAGCGGAGAGCGCATCAACAATATTCTTTTCATGATTTTCTTTTTGTCATGTATTATAATTAGAAAGTATGACAAATTTGAATGTGCTAAAGATCTAATGAAATCAGGAGATTTAGCCTCATTGCAATTCAATCACGATCCCTGATTATCTCAATATGATTGAGGAGCAAAGTCAAATTCTCTCATATGTTTATCTAAATAACGCATTGTGCTCGACTTTTCAATATTTTAATTATTTCAGGATTAATGCTCGTTTAAATAATCAGATTGTCATCTCAACTTGTCTCATGTCTCAGCTTGTTTGTCTCTTCATGCGTATGGTCTACACTTGTTTTGAACGAAGAGGGATTGATCCACCACACATCATGCCATATATATATAATGATATTTTGTGAAGGAGTATCGTGGGATTGCCATCTCAGCATCTTGGATAAATTTTATTACGTCACGTAGAATGCAAAAGTACGATAACAAGTGGGCTATCATCGCTCGCCTCCTCCCCAGCCGCACCGATAATGCTATCAAGAACCATTGTAACTCCACCCTCCGTCGCCATCGTCGGACTGCCCCATCTGCCGCCATCCCCCTTTCTGTTCCACCCCCCATGCCACCGACTCCATCGACCTCAATGAGTCCAACTTGGAGTCGGATGCGAAGCGGCCGTATAGGAGGGATGAAGTCAGCAAGAGCAAGATGGCGACCGTGGTGGTGGCATTGCCTGCTCCACCATCATCGTCGATGGTGCGAATCCCGATGGGTGAGGGCATTGGTGTTGGCAGCGAATGGGATCAGAGGAAGGGATGGTGGGATGCCAAGCGAATGGGATCAGAGAAAGGGATGGTGGGATGCCAACCGAGGGCAATGCAGTAGGGTGGAAGAAGCCATAGAGCAACGATCGATGCAGGTGGCTGGGGTGTGGGTTCGTGGTGGGGTGGGTGAGGGTGGCAATGGAGGGTGTGGGGTGCGACTTCGTCGGAGGTGGTGCAGGAGGTAGGAGAAGGAAAAATAAAAATAAATGCTATGCCCATCGGATGAGGGTGCTGGTGGCAGACGGGGCCAGAGAGAGGGATGATGGGATGCCGACTGAAGATGGCGTGGGAGGGTGAGAGGAGCCGCAGAGCAATGGCCGAGGGGCGGCGCGGTCAATGCGAGTGGCTGGGGTGCGGGTTCATGGTGGGGTGGGTGAGGGCGATGATGGAGGGGGCTACAGAGGGCGGCTTCACTAAAGGCGGTGCAGAAGGTAAATAAATAAATAAATAATAATAATAAGTATTAAAAAATAATAATAAATTATTAAAAAAAATTTTAACAAAAAATAGATTTTTAAAATAATAATAAAATATTATTTTTAAATAAATTTAAAAATAATTATAAAATATTAATTTTAAAAGATAATTTTGAAAAATACATGGAAGAAAGAAGAAAGATTTTTTAAAAATAATATTTTTTTAAAAAATACCTAACCAAAAGAGAATAGAAGGAAAAAAAGAAAAATTTTAAAATATTATTTTAAAAATAAATAATATTTTTAACATAAAATATTATTTTAAAAAATAATTTTAGAAATTATTTTTTTAAAAAAAATTATTTTTAAAAATTATTTTTTAAATAATAATTTATTTTAAACATCCCCTTCGGTGCCACTCGCGACTCCTCCACCTCCACCCATACATTTTTTAAAATTATTTTTTAAAAATAATATTTTATTATTACTTTAAAAAAAAAATTTATTTCTCCTCTTGCGGCTTCATATCAAAACCCACCTCTCCGACGCCACCTACTGCTCCTCTACACGATCTTCTTTCTCAAAATTTAAAAAATAATTTTAAAATAATAAAAAAATAGATTTTAAAATAATAATAAAATATTTTTTTAATAAAAATATTTAAAATAATAATAAAATAAATAAAATATTTAAAAATATTTAATTAAAATTTTAAAATAATAAAAAAATATTATTTTTTTAAAAGATAATTTAAAAAAATTATGAATGGATATTGAGGAATGACAACCACGTGAAGGAGAGATGGCTAGGATAGAAGATATTGACGGCGATAGGATGGGGGTCGAACAGAAGGCAAGAGAGGAGAAAAAAAAGTGATGGCACTGAAAGTGACGATATCGATAGGAGTTTGAGAAAATAATTAGAATCGATATTTGTCAAGAAAGAAGAAAAGCTACGATGAAACGACAAAAAGAATGAGACAGCACCGACGAATGTGGAGAAAATATGAAAAGAGAGGAAACGGAAATGCAATCGACATTGATGTTTGTCGAGAGAAAAGCAGCCATGGTGGGATGGTAGGAGGGTGAGATGATATCGACGGATGCCAAAAAGATACAAAAACAGAAAGGAAGAAGAAAAAAATAAAATATTATTTTATAAAATAATAAAAATATAATATATAAATAAATAAAATAAAATATTAAAAAATAATAAAAAAATTATTATTATCAACTAGTTTCTTTGGAAACGAAAGAAAAGAAAGAGGAAAAAAAAAACATTCGTACCAGCGTATCAAGCTGGCGCCCCAGATAATCCTCATTACAAGACAATTCCCCTGCATTATTAGTGTTAGCAAGCTTACCTAAAAATATTTCCTCTACAATTGTCACAGAATTGTAAGTTGCACCAATATCCCCTTTTCTTCCCACGTAGCATTGCCAACAATGCATAAAAAATATTTTGATAATAAAATCGGGCCTCGAGGTATCCAACTGGAAACCTACCGTCCACCAGGCCCGAAGAGAACTTCCCACCAAGCCACATCACGCTCCCAACGACCATCCCATCAAACCATTAACAAACCAATCCCTCCCATCAAATTTAGCTCCTTAAGCAGACTTTCCTCACTCCACCATTTTCCTCACTAACAAGGCCTGCCCATCATCGACAAGCTTCCAGAACAAAAAAATAATGCTACGTTAAGCCAAACCAAACCTAGGAGCATGGCAGCCCTTTCCTCTCTTTCGCCTCTCAGTCGCTGTACTAAGTCTCCCAGTCTCCGTCACCAAACAAAGATACTGAAGACCTGCATATAAGCCATTATGCCTTCAAGTGCACTCTTAACTGCAGTTGATGGCAGCCCAAGAGGGAACGGGGCTGATTATTTACTGGGACGGATTGAAGAAGACTCCTATACCACCAGAGCATCGCAGCTTCCTAAATGACTTCAAACAATCAAAATAAAGAGTTTCAATCATTCGATCCAATAGATATTAATACATATAGTTACATCTTTTGTCCTTGAAATTAATTGAATTTGTTGATTCAAGCAATTTAACATCTCCTACCAAAAAAGACTACCGAACCTCGTTTCTATGTTCTACATCTTTTCTAACTTATTTCAACTGAAGGGGAGATATCAACCAAACTCTTACTAGCACGATGAGGCCCATGAGGAACTGCATCATGTACAAAGAACATCCATGAGGGAGTTTAAAATAAAAACCAAGCATTAAGCGTGATTCAAAGAAGTAAATGCATGTTTCCTGGTCACAATACCAAAAATTGCAGCAGAACTCAAAAACAAGGCCTATACTTCATGGCGAATTATTTTCACATCCTAAGATATGTAAATTTTGAATTTGTGCAATTAAGTAGTCAAATGAATCTCAAACAACCCATAATTCAAAACACTTCTGAACTCTCTCAGTAGATATGGATGGTGAAAAAACTCAACAAGTTTCTTCTCCTCGATGCAGCACTAGGGAATCTAATTGCATAACACCAAACTCTCACCTAAAAAATTGAAGATTGTTGCAACCGATAGCTCTTTTTAATTACCAGTCAAATAACAGCCTGGACTTCCACTCATGCATTCCAAATGACTTCTATAATTAGCCAGTGCAAAACCTCAAACACCAAGCACCTTCAACATCTATTTTGAACTCATCTTGATCTAGTCAATCAAAATGTCTGATATCTCATGACAAAAAAGCCAACAAATCAATGTTTTCTTTCTAGCCCATCAGAGTTCTTAGTCAACTAAGAATTATTATAAGGCTACAAGCATTAGAGAAATGACACACAACTCACCTTGCAAATCACTACAACCCATATCAGACATCTGATGCACATCCAACAGGGAGAAAGTCACCACTAATTATGGGCATCTTTTGACAAGTAACCAAATTAAGAAGATTATCATCAGTAGTACAAGTACCGAAGGTTCAAGAAAATCAATATACTGAAAAAAAAAAAAAAAAAAAAAAGGTCCGTGGTCATTATGCTATTAAACATCATCATGCCAGTGCCACACAAGATAGTAAAGCTGTAAGTTCTTTTCAATAAATACAAATATGACAAAACAGAACTGACAATAAAGTTTTAAATAATGAACATGGAGTGATCCATATAACTGAAAAGGTTGCTGACAACAAGAAATTTAGCTAAAACACACATGAAAATAATTCATAAATTGCAACCGCAAGACAAAATAAGATTTAATGCTCCATATAAGGAAGAAAACAGAACATGCATACATTTTCGGAAGAAGTTCGTATATTGTAATGAATCATATGCAGCAACTACTTTCATAACAGTTTGTTCAAACACTTGTTCGTTTCTGCATAAATAATGATGCCATCATGCCCACTTTTCAATCATAGCTAGCATTCAGAAACTTCAGCAACTCATTGCGGTTGCTTTCTGCTAACTTGTCTTCCTTTGTTTTCTCAAGCTTCAACATAATCTGGAAAAAAAATAGAAATCTAAAGAATAATTTCTGATCTCCAAAAAAGCTTATAGCAATAGATCAATGCATAAAAGTTCAGACCTTTTTGCCAGACACAGCACTGCGCTGAACACCATCCTCTTTGTCACGGCGAAGAAACTGGAGAATAAAGGAATTTTCTTTTTAAATAAAAAGAGTTTATTGAAATCCCTGTAAAGCCTAAAATGAAGATTGTTAATTTCAACTACCTTTGAAAGCTGGACAGGGCTGCTGCAGCGCTCAGTATGCAGCTTCTATATATAGCTCCCATAGCCAAAAATCACCAAGCCAACATGACACCAGCAAGCCAATCCAACATCCATTTACCAGTTTACAGACCCCAGCTCCAATGTCAAAGAGCCAACCCAGAAACAGGCAGCAAGTAATATAAGGATCCCTTGCTATAACTTAAAAACCTTGAAAACACTAGGATGAGGCAGTTGCTTCCTATTTATATACAGATGAAATGAAGAAACATGAATATGCAGAATGACAATTCTGCTTCACCGTAGAGGTGGCAAGAATTTTACCAAAGCAATATTAACTATTAACTTGTTATTATATATCAAAGAAAGAGAGCTCTATGCCTTTTATCTCCAAATGCTTAGATCTGTTATGCACCTTCATCTCATATTTTACAAGTAGACTTAAGCTGAGCAAAATCTCACAACAAATCACAAGCTCAAATATGCCAATTTCCTCACCAACCCACTAAGCTACAGGGCAATTAAAAAGCACATGAACATTTACCCACAAGACCTACAGGTAATATAATAACCTACCTCTTTATGTTTCTGTCTGTGGCGTTTGTGTCTCTTGCTTCGGTCATTCTCCTTGGTCTAACACCAAAAATGTTGATCAAAACTTTTAAAAACAAATCTAATATAATGTTTGAGAAAATGGATGTGTTCATGATAAACATTCAAATGCATATCAGGGCACACCTTCTTTGATCTTTCACCATGTTTGTGCTTCCTTGATCGATTTGATGCCTCATATTCACTGTTAGAGGAGCTCTCATTACTGCTGTAAAATCATAATCAATGTTCAGTACTAAAATCACACATCAACAAGCAAATGATAGAGTTCTACAGAACTGAAAGAAAACATCACATAAATCATAAGTGCCAAGCTGATATTAGGTCATGCATATTCTAAAGACAGAAAGCTCTTGTATGGTAGGAAAGTTACAGCTCTCTCATTCAACCCATAAATCTGTCTTGTACAATTCACATAGCTCTTATCATTGGATGATCATCAACAACAAAAGTTTGTCTCATCAAAAGGAATTATTCTATGGATCACAACTCTGATTCAAGAAGACACCATAAAATGATTGAGTAAATCTATAGCTGGCGGTTCATCTGACATATTCTACAGAACCGGTGTCAGATCTCCTGGCAAAGGGAACATAGAACGCCAGTTGGCGAATAACAAGAACCAACTTTGCAGATCAAATAGCCTAAGATTATGTATCAAGAAAATGACCCACCAGATTTTCATGCACTTGGGAAAATCCAACAAGTTTTGATGCAGATAACCATATTCATCTCTATGGCACAAAATTTAATCTAAATAAATGAACATGATCCCCGAGTGCACATCTTTTGTCTGACTCCAATAACATTAGTTTGATAGGAAAATACATCATCCTTTGTTAAAGATAATAACTTATAAGGACAAAAAGGAGGAGCAAAAGTATCAAAAATAAATCGCTCCTACAAGCACCACGCTAAGCACCATCCAACAAGCAACCCTCCTGGGTCTTTACATTCTGACAACAATAGTACGACGGAATACTTGCCAGTTCTTTCACAAAAGCCTTAAAATTTCCCGAAATCCGCCTACTCTACGCAATATCCATTTCCAAATCGAGGCTTCGTCTCAAGAAACATTCTAATCCTCATATTCAAATCCAAACAATACAACAACATATGAAATCAATCACAAGGCCTCCAAAACCTATCTTTAATAGGATTCCTCAGCCCGAAAGTGCACTAGACATCGGAAAGAAAAAGATTTTGCATGAAAGGAACAAGATTCTGCCCTAATCCTAACCCTAGAAATTCCTTGTAGAGACGGAATCGGTTAAAGAAGCTACTCGCCTGTAACTATAAGAAGAAGAGGAATCGCTGGGAGATCGGTGCCTCCGCCTCCGCTTCCCTCGAGACCGGTGATCCTTGCGAACCCTGACGGCGTCTCTGCCCTCACGGCCACGGCCACGGCGGTGGCGGCGACGGCGGTGGCGGCCAGAAGAGGAGTCGGATGAGTAGCAGGAGGAGGAATACGAAAAATCCGAACACGAAGAGGAGGATGCAACCATGGCGGACGGGTGGAGAGGGGGGCGCTCCACTTCCGATCTTCTTCAAACCCTCCCTCCCGTCTCGCGAATCGCCATTTATGTGCTACCGAGTCGCGTTGTTCGGTTATCGGACCGATTTCGCAAGGCGGCCCAACCTTATGCAGAACCCAAAGGACTGGGCCGGTCTATGTTGTGAACTAGTTAATATTTTAAAAAATAATATTTTATATACTAAAAAAAATACATCATTTCATATGATTAGATCATATAATCATTATTTTTAAACACATATTTAATATCTATAATTTTATTTTTTTAATTTAAAATTTTAAATAATAAAAATACCTTACTTCTGAAGTAAGAAAGGAAGGAATATTTTTACTATTAAAAAATTTTTATAAATTTATAATTTTTTTAAAAAAAATTATTACATCATATATATATATATATATAATCATAATATGATCATAGAATATTATAATATGGGATGTCATAATTTTTTTTTTTAAAAAAAAAGATATTTTTATTATTTAAAATTTTAAATTAAAAAATAAAATTGTAAGTATTAAATATATTTGGAAAAGTGATGTTTTTTTCTGCACGGCATGCGCTGCAAAGTATTTCTCCATTTTAAATGAGATAGCTAAATAAATTATGCCGCGCTCAGTGGCCCTAAAGAACTCCCGTTTCCAAGTTGTCAGGAGTGGCCGGAAGAATTAGGATATGTGCTTGTAATGATATTGTTGTAAGTGTACGATAAGCATAGGTTGCAGCTACAGCTAGATTTCAAAGATAAATGTACAAGAGCACTCTATTGGATAATTAATTTCTTTCTAAGAATATAAATTTGACATAAATTTATTTAGATAATAAATGTGTTCATAGAGTGATCACTCGAAGTCTATAATGCCGCATACTAGCTAGATCTTCAACACATGAACACCCATGTTGTCTATAGCCTTAATGTATGGAAATTAACATGGAGTGCAACGAGCCTAGCTTTGTTCATGGTTGCTACGTCGTTTTCTGACTCTTTTGCTGAAGATGGGATGGGGGTAATGTGTAGAATTGAAGGGGCCTTCCTATGCTAGCGAATGAACAGTGACAAACTAAAGAAGTTCTTGCATAAATCAATGATAAATCTCATACTTCTTATGGAACTCATTGCATGTTGCTTGTTCGACGCAAGCAACGGTGACTTGGATTTTTAATCTCAAGGCTTCAACATCTGGAGCGAATTCTATTCGGCTTTTGTACGGTGTGATGTCAGAGCTTCAAGTTACCCCCCAATTACCCATAAAACTAGGTGATACCATGCAATTACTATTTTTGGTAGTTGGTGTTGTGGGTATTTTTCATTCATCTTCCAAGCTTTCTGCAGATATTATTCTAGAAAACTAGATAATGTGTGCAAGAAAAATCGAAGCATCATGTCATGTTGACTTCTAGTTAGAGTATCATGCTGTCGCAGTATCTTATTGAGAGTAAAAGGAAGCAGAAGGAACACAAGATGCATTTTATTGAGAAGGTAAGATCAGTCCCAAAATTAAAATTTATCAAAGAACGAGAATATGGCTGGAAGGAAAGCCTAAATGACGGTCGGACGTTTTAAAAGAATCATCATGATTGATAAGAAAAAAAATTGATTCTTTTTTGGTTTAGAATAAATCCAGAATGTCTTAAATCAATTTTTCGAAATTATTGGTGTTGCCACTATCATTATTACTCAAAGAAAAAAATGATTTAGCCCGGGAATATTATTTCTGGTCTGTGGCTTTGAATTAGTAAAGTAATATAATTTGTTTGCAATCTTTGTTTAGCTCGTTTTATATTCAGAAAGGATAATAAGGATGAGAAATCTTGCTGAAGGTGATATAATTCAAATCAGTTCTGGTGATGTTAAACTTTGTAAATCAGAACCATTAGATTAGTTAGACTGCGCAACCACGAGAAGAGTCTTTAACACCTATCTGCTAGATGTTCCTGGTAGCCGAAATCAAGTTTGTTTCCTTTAGATTAAAGAGCTCAAACTA
Source organism: Cocos nucifera (assembly GCA_006176705.1). Classification (NCBI taxonomy): domain Eukaryota; kingdom Viridiplantae; phylum Streptophyta; class Magnoliopsida; order Arecales; family Arecaceae; genus Cocos; species Cocos nucifera. The sequence goes on along the minus strand of QRFJ01001372.1, from coordinate 395,270 downwards.
TTTGAAAATTTAATTGCTCTGAAAGTAAAGAAGATGGTGGTCAATGGTTGTGCAGGTGTGTTTCTTCTGCTCTGCCGTTCCAGTTTTCATATGGAACAATAATCAGCAGAGATGTGTTGCAATATGTCATGCTTACAAAATTTCTCTTGCTGTAGCGAACTTAGTGGTGTTTGCGCAATGTCTAAAGCTTCATGGTGGTGTTTGTTCTTCAATTGAGACAGTAAAGAAAAGCAGATATAATGAAGCTTTTCAATGAAGAATTTCATGATTCTTTTCTGGGAGCAGTAGGAGAGATTATCAAGGTATGTGGAAGTTTTCATGGTACATAGTTCTCAAAAATCTGACCAAGAGTCATTCATCCTAAAAAGGTTAGCAGTGAAAATTAGTGCAGTAGTTTAGGTTCCATGTTTGTTAGAACTTCAGCTGGACTACGGTTGTTCTTTATTACAGAAGTTAGGCTTGAAAGGTTCATCAAAATGCAAATTTTCCCTTCCTTTTTTAAAAAGAACAAGTTTTCGAATAATAGGGGTATAGGAGAGAACTAAATAAACCAAACCTCAATAAAAAAAATCATGCAATTTTGTGAGACAGTTGGAGCAGACATGGGCATCGGGCCGGCCCGGCCCAGGCCCAACAGGCCTAGTACTATAGCGGGCCGTGCCGCCATGCCGGCACGGCACAACAAGCATAAAACTCCCGCTCGGCACGGCCCTAGGCCCAAAAATTGGCGGGCCGGGCCTGGCACGGCCCATTGGCCCGTCATGCCCCTTTTTTTCTTTTTTAGTCTTAACGGGCCGTGCCAAGCATGGCCCGCAACGGCTCCAAACGGGCCGTGCCTGGCACGGCCCGTAATGGCCTGAAATGGGCCAGGCCGGCCCGTAATGACTAAAACTGAATTTTTTTAATTTTTTAAGAATTAAAATGGCTAGTTTTCTTGTTTTTACTATTTTAACTCCTTCAACAGCCAAAAAATGGCTAGATTGAAGGGTATTTTAGAAAAATAAAAATTTAGAACTTCTATAAATAGAGCCTTTCTCTTTTATTCTCACCACATCAATTCATCAAACTAATTCTCTCTCTCTCTTTAATCTTCCTACTTCTATTTGTTCTCTCTTCTAGCAATTCTTCTCTCTTCCATTAAATATTTAGTACGTAGTAATTATAGTTTAGCAATTCAAGAGTCATACAAAAGGAGGAAGCATCTCTCTTTTGGAGGTCGTAGTTTAAGGGCAGCTCCACAAATTTGGCTCTCCGACTCTCCGACGATCTGACCTCCGGCGGCCCTCCTCCGACTTTCCAATTTTCTAGTCTCAGCTCCACCTTTTCTTCCTCTTTAACTCTATAATTTAAATTTTTTTTTTGCTGGTTACTGGTTAGTTTTTATTTTTTTACATTTACTTAGTTTGGATGGTAAGTTATGATGATGAGAGTATAGCCAGCGCTGTTGGGTATGCCGGCATTTCTCTTCCTATTTCGAAGGAGGAAAAAACCCTTCCTGCTCCCTCTGAAGCCCCTTCTGGGAAAGCTGGATCCTTTTCCCGTAAGAGGATTAGCACCGTGTGGAATGATTTTGATAGAATTTTGATAGATAGAGTCTATAATGCAAAATGTAAAAAATGTGCCAAATTATATAGTTGTGCCAATACTGAAGAAACTGGCCATTTGAAGAGACATTAAGAGTCTTATAGGATAAGTAATTCTCGTCTTCAAAGTACTCTTAATACACAAGGGGGTGCTTTTGTTGGAACTTTTGCCTATAATCATGAAAATTAAAGAAAAGCACTTATAAAATGAATAGTTAGAGATGAATTATTCTTTAACTTATGTGAATCTTTCAATTTTGAAGAATATATTCAATTAGCTTTACAACCCGCTTATAGAAGAACCAGTAGACGTACATTTAGAAGAGTAGCTATGACAAATTATTTAGCAATGAAGCATGATTTAATTGGTAATCTTTCTGCTTTAAATGCAAAAATATCATTAACTTCTGATATATAGACTGCATCTGTAGGTAGTATGTGTTTTATTTTTGTTACTGCTCATTACATAGATAATGATTGGCAATTAAATAAGCGTATTCTTGCTTTTCATTCTTTTGATTATCTCCATTCTGGCCAATAAATTTTTAATGTTATTTATCAAACTGCAGCTGTATATGGTATTAGTAACAAAATTATGTCTGTTATATTTGATAATGTATCTAATAATAATGTAGCTATCCAATTATTGAAAGACTCTTTTCGTCCCATTATTAATGAAAAATTATTTCATATTAGATGTGCATGTCATATTTTGAATCTTTCTGTTCAAGCTGGAATGGGCATAGTTCAAGATATAATTACAAAAATTAGGAATGCGGTATCTTTTATTCATGCTTCAAGAGCACGATTACAAGAATTTAAATAATTATGTTTAGACCACGGTAAATATTTTAAAAAATTTAAATTTGATGTAGTTATCTGTTGGAACTTTACATATATGATGATTCATGATGCATATCCATATAAAAATTTATTAAATGTATATATAAATGATTATGGATTATGATTTATTTTGACTGAAAATGATTAAAAAAAAGAAAAAAATTTAGAAAATTTTTTAGTTAGTTTTTATAATGCTACAAATACTCTTTCTGGTGTTTATTTTCCAACCTCTTGTGTATTTTTACAACAAGCATATATAATTTATGGTCAATTTGTATAATATAGATTTGATGATGTTTTAATGCCTATTATTTATGAAATAGAAAGAAAATGGAATCAGTATTAGGATATGGTATGTCCCATGCATAACTTAGCTGCTATATTTGATTCACGGATCAAATTAAGTGACGTACATATTTTACTTAATGAAATTGGTAGATATATGAATCATGATTCTGAAGAATCTAAAGCTGAGGTAACTTGGCTACTTTATGATATTTTTGCATTATATGATGAAAAGCTTCGTGGATCTAGACAGTCTACATCATCTTCACAATCAACTTCTAGTACCTTTTGTTCATCATCTGCTTCAAAGTTTGGCTGGATGTAGAGGTGAGACTTCAGGACAAAAGAGGATATAATACTAAATCTGATGATGAGGACGACATAAATACAACAGATAATTGATAAGATTTATTTTTAATTTTTAATTTTTAAAAATTATATATTTTTATTTTTTATTTATTGAGGTGAGTTATCTCTATTTTCTTATCAGTTCTCTCTCTTTGTATTCTGGAGATTAGGCCTAGTCCCCCTCCATCTTTTGCATAATTTTGATTTATATTAATAAACTGGTAGGGGTCCACGCCAAATCCTCCACCATTACAAGATGATTTTTATTTTTACAAAAGAAAATTTAATATATTATATTTTTTTATTTATCCATCAACTTAATTTATTTTATAAAAATTATTTTTTAAAATAAAAATTTTAAAGAGGCTATAGCTTGCCAAATGGGCCGTGCCAAGGCCCATATGGGCCGCACGGTCCATATGGGCTGGCACGCGGTCCATGCCGGGCTTGGGCGCATGCCGTGCCATGCCTGGCTCGGTGAGTCGTGCCAGTCTTGGCCCGGCAAGCCATGCTAGCCCAGGCCTGGCACGGCCCATACGGGCTGGCACATGGGTCGTGCCGGGCTTGGGCGCGTGCCATGTTGTGCCATCCCAGGCCCTGGCGGGCCGGCCCATGGGTGGCCCAGCCTAGTGCCCATTACTAAGTTGGAGGTCTTTCTTAGTTGGATTTTTTTGTTTTTATGATTATAGTTCTGATTTTTTATTTTTATAATAATTTAAAGTTTTAAATTTTTTAAGCTTTACATTATTTTTATATTAGGATCGATGTCTTAAAGACACACGTCTTTTGAGAATATAGCGGTTATTCTATCAAGAGATACGCCTATAACTTCTAGAGAGTTCTTTTTTAATGAAAGAAAGTATCCCTTCATAAAAGAATTGCGTGGAAGAATGCTTCTGAAGTATTACAACTCGAGAATTAATTATTCTCGCTCTTGAAGTCTGTAAATAGAATTCAAAAGGTAGAATTCCTATTATATTCATCCATCATTCTTCAATAGTTTTATTTTATCAGAATTTAGGCTTAGATTAGTTCAGACCGGTCCTTGAATCATCTTAGTAGAGTGCACCTCAAATGTAATAATGAAACGATTCCTTGTACCTTGAAATAGGACTGGGTGAAAAGTCTACGTACAGTCTCAGTCTGCTCCAAAGAAAATGTCCGCCATAATATTCCTTAAATGAGGAGATATTCCAACTTATTTCTATGCATATAGAAAATATGAACATTTGTGTACCAATTATAATATTATATAAGATAGCAGACATGATTTTTCCAACATTTCATATATGGCTTGAGAGGATCTGCTTTATTCAGTCACAATGAACTCTTTTGAAGATTCTCTTTTTGGCTTGACTCCCTTCCTGGTGGTGCGGTTCGTCAGTGGTTTTGCTCCTGAGAATAAAGACCTGCGGTCCTTGGAAAGTCTGGTGTGACATTTATTGTTACCCCATTCCTCTCAGCTCAATATACGTAAGAAATTCACTAAAAATTCATCGTGAGTTAAGGGACAAGGCTTCCTAGATTCGGATATAATCGCATCCTGCAAATTTATTATCAGAAATTCTGATCAAATTTATATGACCTGCTTCACAAAATAAACTTTGCGGTCAGCAGCCATGCACAAATTCAATCCAACCTTTCCCACATGTTCTCTTGGCTTTCTATTCAAGGAATACCTCCTTTTGTGGTTAGAGTGATGTAGACTACCATATTTCGCATCTATTTCAGGTAATTCATCATCATAAACATCTCCATCTTTCATTGATTTGCATTGATTATTCATTTGATATGCAATATTTATGCCGATTGTTCTCAACATTATTACTCTGATATGTGGAGGGTGGCAGGATTTGGTATTAACAGAAATAAGATGAGCATAGCATGGATTTTTTTTTTTTTTTTTGGTGAATGGAATGGAGGAAGCGATAGCCTCTCCAAAATTTATTAATGATAAATATATAGGACAAAATTATACAACATCAAGACGGTAACTTGAGTAATACATAAACGGAGCAACAAACTTCCTCACCACATATCCCAATAAAAAAAAAAAAATGAAAAAAAAGAGAAGAGCCCATTTATAATCTCATTGAAGCAGAACCCCTGAAGAGGAAGGCAAATCATGGAGCTAGAATGCCGCTCCCAAAATAATATAGGTATCGAGAAAAATAGAGGAGAATTAGATTTTAGAGGGTAAGGCCAATCTTTTCGGTTTCTTTCAAAGATTTTGATAGCACAGTACTCATAGTATGGTTGAATTTAGGCGGTGAACATTCGTTCCTCCTTTTTTTTTTTTTCAATCACTCGTTGAGTATGCTCCTCTTGGGACAAAAAGTAGAAGGCTCACAAAAACAAAAATGGCATGTGCGCTTGAACAAAACTCACCATAAATGCAGTTCACATGGCATTGTTGGAAGGGAAGAAGACGTGATACAGGTGCTAGCTGATATAGTTTGGCAAGGTGGAAGTGATGAAGGTGGTCACTGTGCGCGAAAGAGATCGGACCGACAGCTATAGCCAATACCAACAAGAGTAGTAACCTATTGGAATAATTCACAGCCATAAGACCTCTTTCTGATTCACTCTTCATCATTTTTGGCCTTGTTCCCATCTCGTTTCCTAGTTGTTCTTCTACATCTCGTTTCTCCTCCGTAAACTCCTCCCCATACTCTTCTATTTCTTCTTCTGCTTGTGCTGCAGTTACTTCTTCTTTGGAACTCTCTTCGGTGACCTCCTGGTGTTTTTCCAGCAATGATGAGTCCTCTTGTTCGATTGCCTGCTCGGCTGGCCAGACTGCCTCAAAACTTGACCCTTTGGAAGAAGCCCCCGTGCCATCCGATCCCTCATCTTGCCTCTCGCTCTCTTCTTCCGCAGATGACGACTCTGTCTCCTCTTCTTGAGATTCAGATGATGGGGCTTCCATATCATTGTTGATTTCTTCTTCTTCTTTCTCCTCTTTGTCATGAGAAAGCTTTGATTCTTCCAGAGTCTGCTTGGTTTGGTTTCGGATTGTATCTGATCCAACAGCTCTGAATGAAAATTCTAGTTCTTTAGGTGATAAGTCTTCTTCTTGTTCTTCGCCGTCATCCTTTTCTTCTTCGTCGTTGTCGCGATCAAGCCCAGATTCTTCCAAAATTTTCTTATTTTTGTACTGGATTTTGGTGAATTCAACACCACCGAATGAGAATTCTTTCATTTCTTCTCTTAGTTCATTGAGGTTGCCAAGCTCTGATTCTTCCAGTGTTTTCTCATTTCGTTTTTGGACCATGCCATATTCAGGTCCACCAAGTGAAAATTCTTGAACAACATTATCACCACATTCAGCAGTATCTTCTGTAGCCACGACGATCTCTAAATTCTTGAAGGTCGGACTTTGATCAACCTTGGGGATGCTTGTACTCCCCTGAGAAAAAGATCGAGAATAATAACTAAAAATAAAACTAAAACAATGATTTGGAAAAATCTATACACGCCAATTACCTGAATTTCCGCTGTATGATGAACCGAAGACTCCCCTTGCCTCCAAAATTAGTTCACCAACGTTTCCCAAAAAAAATCATGTTAAAATCTTTTTGACCAAATCAACAAACAGGGAGATCAAAAATGACAAAAAACTCATCAATTTATTCATAATAATCACCAGCTCTCGGCAAGCTTTATGGATGGAGTCATCGGAATGGGATCAGGAGTCATGAGACATGTAACTCCCGTCGCCGCCTCACCATTGACCTCATCAAGCTGGCCATCAAAGCTAATTCCCTTGTTTAAGCTCTCTTCCACCTCGCATCTTTCATCGGTCGGCCTCATCGACGATCTACTTCTTTTGTTATAAACATGAGCTCGGTGCGCAGCAAAGGCTGCTCCAACACCGGCGGCGATGAAAGCCCCACCCAGCACCAGAAAACCTCCCCCACCTCTAACCTCTATCTTCATCCATGGCTTCCTTCTCCTCTCCTCCTGCTCCACCTCTGAAGCTGCTCTCATGGTGTATATTCTCTCCAAGGGAATTTTTTGGGCCCTTGCTTTTCTCCTGTCCCCGAGGTCGTTGGAGATGATGGTGAGCGTCACCGTTTGCTTCTGTTTGTATATGAGACGGGTGGAGGGGACCAATTTAGGAGCTTGCGCCGGTTCTTCTGCGGCGGGTTCTGGTGTCGGGGGAGACGGCTGGACCGTCCGACCAGGCCTTGGATCCGGATCTAATTCACGAATCCGACTGTGGTGGGGAACTTTGGAAGAGGAGCCACGCGTCTTTGGATGGATCTAAAGAAGGGAAGGTGAATAGCTCACTTCCTAGTTCCTATTGAGCTGATGAAGTCGGCAGTCTTGTCCATCTCTCGTTAGTTTACGGGAACAAATAGTCTCCACTGTACCAGCACATGTAATAATTTCATGGCTTATAAAATCGTAGTCAAGAAGCAAGATTTGAAATTTCAAAAAAAAAAAAAATTTAGAGCTATGAAAAAGGTGCAATGAAAAATACATTGCCTTCACAAGAAATTGAAAAGAATAAGACATCACCATCACGAGCTACATATAGCATTAAAAGTTCATTTTCGATAAGTGTTTTTTTTTTTTTTTTATAATAACAAGTGTTTTTTTTAATGGTTAGTTATAAGTAACTAATTTAACCAGATGGAAAAAATTAAAAAAAAAAATTGCATGAACGATGAAAAATTTTTAAAATAAAAGATTTTTAAGGGCATTGAATCTGCATTCGTGTCTTACTTTATATCTAAACTATCTTATACATGAATTGGTAGGTGAAGCAAATGAATCATCCCTACCATATAATGGGAAGTCCTCAATGCAGCATGCGTGTTAAATTTGCTGCCTTTCTCAATAATGTGTTTCAAAATGCCCAGAGTACCCGACTCCAAATCCTTGTCTCTGAGGGGATTTTCTTTTTTTAAAAGTGATCCTGCACTTTGGAACCTGCCACACCTAGAAAAAGGAAAAAAAAAAAAGAAAGAAAAAAGGAAGACATTGATGTCACAAATGCACATAATGTGCCAAGCTCTACTTTCTTCAATAGGCTTGCTTGATAGGCACTCGTGCCCCAAGGTCCTGAGAGTTTTGTGCAACAATCAAACTTATCAGCAAGTGCCTCTATTTCTTGAACTAATTATTCTCAAGGATATTTGATTATTTTACTCACTATGATAAATTTAAACCACCAAAACACCGTAAACATTTGTTCATAATTTTGAAGTTACCTCTCGATTTTCGCTTGCATGCGAGTAAAATCCATGACATCAACTCTAACATAAGAGGATTTAAGGGAAATGTGGGTGATTAAGGTGCTCCAATTCAAATAACATAATTTCTTCATTAGCTTCATCAGACTTCTATAATATGAGATGTTTTCGCTGGACAAATTCATCATGCATCCTAACATGCCATGAGGATAATTTCACATTTATCCTATACTTCTATGAATTTCAAACAATAATTTTACAACTTCATCCATGCTTTCTAAAACAAACTTTACATCATCAATAATGGGTAATATTTCTGGTCCCCAGATCCGTATCCTTGAAAGATATAAAAATGGCTTAATTTGTTAATTTTCAATTCTAGAAATAACCTAATCACGACACCATTCAATAATTCAAATATTTCCACAAAAATCCTTAAAATTCTATTCATAAAAGATTTAAAAATTCTAGATTTCTGTAAAAGGATGATTTTTTTTTAATAACAATAAGAAAAAGATGAGTATACATGGGAAGAGACCAGCCATGCTTACTTCCGAGTCAACGTGCGCGAAAAATCTAACTTGGCAAAAATCATATTACATATAATATGAAAAGATTGCAAATTAATTATTTTCAGGTCTTTTTAGAATCCAGATTGTCAGCACTCATGTGCACCCGCACACAAGGAGTAGAATCAAAGAGTGATTCTAAACGAAAGAATAACCGGGCCGGCGCTTCATGCCGTCCTTGCCCAGCCCCAATGCACCGCATGCGTATGCGGCGTGAAAAAAAAAAAAAGAACCCTTAGAGTGCACCAAATAATTTTATTCCAACGCGTGGCTATACTTTTTAATATATATTTAATATTCTATAGCACTCAAAATTTTAGATGATAAAAATATTTTTTTAAAAAAATTATGACATTCATTCATAAAAATTATGATATTTTTTCATAAAATTATGATATTATATAAAAAAATAATATTTTATTTAAAATATCATAATTTTTATGAATGAATGTAATAATTTTGATGAAAAAATATTATAATATAATAAAAAAATAATAAATATATATGAAAAGAATATTATGATACCTCTTCATAAAAATTATGATATTTATTCACCAAAATTATGAACTATATTTTCTATAGGGATATCATAATTTTATGAAGGAATGTCATAATTTTTATGAAGAAATATCATAATATGATGAAAAAAAATATTAAATATATGTGAAAAAAATATTATGACATTCCTTCATAAAAATTATGACATACATTTATAAAAATTATAACACACCACTTCATAAAATTATATTTTCTATAGAGATGTCATAATTTTGTAAAGAAATATCATAATTTTTATGAATGAATATCATAATTTTTTTAAAAAAATAATTTTATCATCCAAAATTTTAAGTACCGTAGAACATTAAATGCACCTTGAAAAATAATGGCTACGTGTTTTAATGAAATTACCTGATACAATCAACATCAGTTTTTCTATACCGCAAATAGTGTAGCTAGAATTACTCTTCAAAGATAATTAATCCACACAGTAGGAAACATAATAATTAATACAACCCATCAGCAGTGCCAATGGAGAGAAAAGCATTCTACTATAAAAAAAAATGATGTGGAGTGCATTGAATGATCCCTTTTCAATACGCAACAATGCTTCCGAATATACATTTAATGTTTTACGGCGCTCAAAATTTTGAATGATGAAAATATTTTTTTCAAAAATTATGACATCCATTCATAAAAATTACGATACCTCTTCACAAAATTATGATACCCTTACAAAAAAAATAATATTTTATTTAAAATATCATAATTTTTATGAATGAATATCATAATTTTTATGAAAAATATCATAATATAATAAAAAAAATATTAAATATATATAAAAAAAAATATTATGACATTTCTTCACAAAAATTATGATATCCCTTCATAAAATTATGATATCCCTTCATAAAACTATAATTTCTACAAGAATGTCATAATTTTACGAAAAAATGTTATAATTTTTATGAACAAATATCATAATACGATGAAAAAAATATTAAATATATGAAAAAAATTATAATATCTTGATATCTATTTATAAAAATTATGACATCACTCCTTTACAAAACTATATTTTCTACAAAATTTTTATAATTTTATAAAAAAATATTATAATTTTATGAATAAATATTATAATTCTTTTAAAAAAATATTTTTGTTATTCAAAATTTTAAATATAAAACATTAAATGCATATAAAAAAATAATAATTATATATTTCAATAAAATTATCCAGTACAATCCACGTTAATTACTCTCCCAAGGAACTAATTTCAGAATGGAATCCAACGACCAGAAATATATATTGACATATGGAGGAGAAAAAGCTCGAAGGAGTTGAAGGGCGAACGACGGTGCACTGCAAAGCATTAAGAAGTCGTCGAGGGAGGACCTCTCCGACACGAGAATAATAGCCAACTCCAGCTGAGACATCAGAACAACCTTCTTGCTTTTGTTTGGGCAACAACCATCTTTCAGAGTATGACGTGGCATAGCACAAGTTTTCGATTTAGCTAAGCTCTTAAAGATTCCATCCACGACGAGCATCCACGGCCAAAGATGTTTGGTTCTCTGAGCCACGGCAGGCATCACCTTTCGTGGATAGCATCAACTACCAAAACAAGAACATTTCCAAACAAAGCCAGGTCGCTCGACTCTCTCACACAATATTGTTACACTAGTTTGCTGAAAGGGAGGCCGCATAACCATCTCTATACCCCGAACAGCAGAGGCTTGTCCACCCACCGAATCCTGCATCCACGAGCTTTCAGCATCTGAAGTAGCCCGGGGGTGAGAAAATGTCTCAGCCCACCGAGCAGTTTCAACTTCTTCAGCCTATCCCAGGAGGCTCTCAGTGCAAACTCATACCCCTCGATCGACACCCTCGTAAGGTGCACCAGCTTCGCATCCTGCAGGCACCTTAGAGTCCCAAGAAGCTTGCAGAGGCCCACGCCGGTAACAGGGCAATATGATATATTAATCTACAGATGAGAATCAAATTAGATCATAAGCTTTCTTGATGCCAGAGTAGTCCGACAATGGAGATGGTAGGGTTATTTTACCTGTCTGAGGTTGTTCGAGTATTGAGCAAGAGCCCACAAGCCTGCATCATCTACAGAGTAGCAGCGCTTTATGTCCAGCTCAACTAGACTCCTGCAACCGAAGGCAATTGCTGCCATACCAGCACTAGTGACATTAACCAGCCGTCTCATCTCTAAGTCCAATAGCTCCTTCAAACAGCTTAGATGCTTCAGCCCTTCATCAGTGATCTGCATGCAGTAGCACACGTTCAACTTCTTGAGATTCTTGCAACCAGCGGCTATGGCAGCCAACCCACCATCAGTAACACCAGTGCAACTGTAGAAGGGAATAGACTGTGTATGTAAGCCTCAAGAATTACCCAAAAAAATATAACCGACTGAAAACAAAGATCTATAATCCATGGAGTTACCGATAGAGATCAAGTTCTAGGAGCTTTCTGCAGTTGGATCCAATATGGAGGAGGCCTTTAACAGAAATATTTGGGCAAAGACCTAACTTCAACGTCCTCAGCTCTGAGCATCGAGACAAACACTTAAGTGCTGCCAAAAAAAAAAGTATGAAACCCGAGTCAATGCACCCATGCAAAAACAAATTCATCAAGAGTGGAAGAAAAAGCTGATTTTTTTTACCTGTATCATTGATAGGACAGTCAGTGAGATCTACCTCCTTCAGACCGGAGCAACAAGTCCCAATCCAATCTAGACCCTTCTCGGTGATTTGCGAGCAGGATTCTAACAGGAGGCATTCAAGCCTTTTACAGTGATCTGCTATTGCGATAAGGGCATCGTCTGTGACCTGATGGCAGCATGTGAGATCAACTGTCCTTAAATCAGGACAACATGTTACAAGCTCGGCAATGCATTCATCCGTCACACCCCTGCATTTACCAAGCCCAATTTCTTCCAAATTCTTGCAGTGGGTGCCGATGATCCGAAGACTTGTAGCCAAAACATGAAAACCTTCTACTTTTAATACCTTCAAGGTACCTCTTATAACACTCAACCTGGAGAGAAAGAGTGGTACTAGCTCCTACAATAACAAAATTTATAATAATCAAATGATAAGTGTGACCAAAAAAAAAAAAAAAAAAAAATGCAGGAAATTATTGTAAGTTTGAAATCTTGACTCACAGGAAAACAGTCCCCAGCATTGATCTTCTGGAGACGCTTGTGTCCTTCAATGACTGAGACTAAGCCCAATGTGCTCACATTGCAGCATCGTGAAACATCGATGCTCTGAAATCAAACAATATTATATTGATTAATGAAAGCTTCCTAAGTTTCACAATAAATTCAAAACTATTAAAATACAGTCATGGTGTAGAAAGTACCACACCCTTGACAACCTTCCAGGAAAAAAGTTTTCGGAAATTGAAAAGAAACGAAAAGCAAAAACTAAAAAGTATCAAGAAAGAAATTGGATTAGGCAAATAACTTTTCTATGAAAAATGTATACAACACGTTAAGAGTAGGCACTACTATAAACTTCAGATCTAATTTTTGCATGCTTTATTAATACCTATAGCTCCATAGATTGTCCAGACCATTTCCAGCAAGCAGCTGATATCAATTCTTAATTTACAGTGAAGGAATTATTAAATGAACATCAGCAAAATTCAACAAGGCAAACTTCTTCCTTTTTGCAATTCTCACACCACACAAATAAATATCGATACATAAAATAGAACGAGTGACAAGAGGAAAGGAACAATAAAATTAAAATTACCCGCAACGAATTGCTTCCGTTTTTGAGAAATCTCAGACCTTCATCACTTATCTGAGAACATCCTACCATAATCAAATCTTCCAGCTTTCCAAGACAGGAGATTGACTGAAGACAAAAGTTTGTCACCTGAAAAAACAAAAAAAAGAGAGAGTCTCTTTTAAGAATTAGATTCTCCAATTTAAGAATCCAACATCAAAATACTCGCACCTGGAAGAAAATATTATTGAGTAACGATCTCATCATATTTTGAAGCTAAGAATCAGAGACTTTTAATAAATTTAGAAGAGAATCCACTGTCCAACAACTACTTCAACATTTTTGAGAAACAACTAAATAAAATTCAAAAAGAAAATATTATAAATCCCACTAGATTACACTTAAATGTGATAATCATATACACTTCGAGCCTTGAAATTTATGAGAGAATCCAAATGACCCAAAAAAGGTCCATATTTTATAATTAATGATCCATAATTGCAGCTCATGGATCAATTTGATTTTCTGAAAGTACAAATGGAACATATCCAGTGTTCAATCATAACCCCAAAAGAAAATCCAAAAAGTTAATTGAGGATTAAGCTTACAGATTATAATTATATTCATCATAATCCTTCAAAAATATGCGTAACCAAAATTAGTGATCAAGAAAAAGCCAAAAATGCGAATTTTTTTGTAACCAGAAAAGGAAATAGAGGGAAAAGATCTCAACTTGCTAAAAGGGATCTGGGAGGCGACCTTGAGGTAGGAGATATCCAAGACCTTGAGATCTCGGCACTTCTTAGAGAGGAGATCGATCCCAAGGTCCGAGATCTCCAAACACCACTTGATGCCGAGCCTCTCGATCCCGGGGCACCCCACCGCCAGCTTCGCCAGCCCGACGTCCGTGATCCCGAGGCACTTGTCCAGCCTCACCTCCCTCAGCCAGCCGGTGGCCGCCAGCGCCGCGGCCTCCCGGTCTCCGACGCCGACGCAGTGCGAGAGATCCACCATCTCCAGGCGCGGGCACGCCGCCACCAGCGCCTCCAGCCCCCGCCACCCGATCCCGGTGGCCCGGGCGAGGCACACGGTCTTGAGCGTCTGGAGACCACCAGTGGTGTGGAGGGCGGTGGCCAGGGCGGCGTCGTCTAGGGCGGGGCAGGGGGAGAGATCGAGGGATTCGAGGGCAGAGTAGCGGCAGAGGACGGAGGGGAGAGACTCGCGGCGGAGGACGCGAAGGGCGCGGCGGTGGAGGGCCTCCGCCCTGAGGAAGCCGCAGGAGACGAGGCGGAACGACTTCCGGTCACCGGAGTCCGGCAGGCGGTCCAGGATCTGTACCAAGAGGTCTACAGGAAGGACGGCAAGGATCGAATCAGGGGGCTGGGGGATCCTCATCATCGTGACTTTTCCCGGCCAATTATTCGGAAAAAGGGAGGCGGTTTTTTGTCGTTTTTTAGGTGGGGATAAAGAGGAAGTAGGGAACGGGGACGAAGGGGTGGAGGAAGGGGAGGAGGGAGTCGAAGCTGGTATGCCGGCGGAGCAGAGCATTTTTGAGTGCCGACGGCATGATTGACGGAGAGAGGAGGAGGTGTTCTCTATTTGTTGTGCGTCTCCGCTTCTAAATCTACTGGGGGCTATGGGGCCGGTGCGGGATAACAAAACCGGCGGAGCCTATCCGGCGCGAGAAGAGAGAGGGTGGGGTTGAGTCCGTGAAGAAGAGAAGGATGGGAAAGCCGGCTCCGGAAAGAACCTCCCCTGGGTGAGAATATCACCACCGGGTGGGTGGCATGACGAAAATACCCTCAACGATGATTTCAAATTGCGCGAATGGGATGGGGGTAGTGAGTGTAAAATAAGAGGATTTGTGAAGGGTATTACGGAGAAGTGGGGATGAAAGGGACAAGGAATTGGAGGAGGGGCTATGTGGGGATGAAGGTACCATTCCAAGTACAGAGCCGTTCACGATCGTGCAAGCTGTTGCCAACTTGCGGTTATGATGAGTCCTTTTAATACTTTGCAAACAAGTCCATGAATGTTTAATATTTGTCAAAGTGATTCTTCCATAATTGCCCAAATCGTTAACAAATAAAATCAATGGATGATTTGGATGGTTTATTAGAAATTTTCCATTGAAATTTGTATTAATTTTAATACAAACATTATATAATCATGATTTAGATGCTCTGCTATTTTTTAATGTTGGTTGTGCTTCTATAGTTCTATATATGATCCATAAAAGTAAATGCAAATAGATGAATTACTTTTTTTTCAAGATTATCATAAATATAAAATTTTTATATTTTTGAAAAGAGTAAATAATAAATATGAAATTAGCATGTTGTATTGAATCTTTAACCATATTATTATAATTTTAGAGATTTAAAATATAACTAATAAATCATCATTGCCATGCGTATGAAGTTGTGAATAAACAAGCAAAAAATACATGATGAATAATACTAACTTTTGCATTTAGTTAATTTTCTTTTTCCTTTTTAGTAGAAGAGGGATCTCTTTCTATATGAGAATAAAAAAATCATATATAAAACAACAAATTTATCATGATATATTGCATGATAAGACTTAGTTTTTACTTGCTAATGCTTAAGTTTGAAATATCGAGATGATAAAGTCAAGAAAAAATTTATCATATGTAAAATCTAAACTAGGATAGTTTACTACTATATTAAGAAAACTAAAAAATTATATTAATTTGTCCTCATAAAATATAATCAACCAAAAGAACTATACATTTTATAGATAGTTCTAGCTATCATTTTTTGATTTAATTTGATCCAAATCAATGACTATATAAGTCACATCAAATCTTAATTCCCAAGCATGCTACTCTCATAAAATTAAATCATGTTTAATTCATTTCTATTTTAATATGAATCAATCATTTTCCATCTACACAAACATCAATTAGCTAATCTCGACATTGATTTAATCTATTTTTATATATATATAATATTTATTTATCCTTTCTTATTCTTCTAGAATATATATATTTTTTTAAGAAAAAATAATTTCTATTAAGTGTCTACTCGAGGCAAGGTCCTGCCAAATTACAAATCCAATGGAAAGCGCTCCATTTACAAAACCTGAGTTTGCCAAGGGGCTACGGGCAAAAATTTAACGATTCCTTTTCTCCTCCGTTGGAACCAAAGTCCACCTTTTTTTTTTTTTTTGTCATTCCGTACCGTGGGCTGAGCCCGGAGGTGGGCCCCACTAACGTGGGCTGCCCGTACCTATCTAAGGACGGGGGTACCTGGGGGCGGGCCCCACCGATAGGTACGCCCGCCCCGAGTCTTTCTCGATACGTTCCCGGCTCTTTCCCACCCATCGATAATTATCGCACCACCGTTGCGTTCCTCACTTTTTTTCACACCCACGTTCCGACCCACTAGAAGAGACCATTTCGTGCCGTGGGGGACGCTTGGTCTTTCGTTCTCAGTGCCAGTTTCTTTCTTTAGTCTAGCATCGGTTCAATTTTAAGGATTTATAAATAATAAGTTTCGCTAAATATTTTGGTCTACGAAATTAAAGGAGCGATATAAAATAAATTGGTTCACATGTGTCAAGATGCCATGGAGGGCTTGACCGCTACGCCAAAGTAGTTTGAAAAGGACATGGAGGACGAGGGGGGGCGCGGGAGTGATGGATTCGTTCCCCGTCGGTTTTACCCTACCAAAATAAATAAAGAGTACCTACCCATGTGCACACTCGCACAAGCGCGCGCACAATTTGCGCTCAATCGGCCTCTAGTTTGGCCAATGACATGCGGCCACATCCCATATACAAACATAATAATAATATTGATCGTTCAATTATTTATTTGTGCAGCCATACGGTAATGTGCTGTACAGGCTGATTATGATTCAAATATCGGACATAAATTATATTTATTTTTAATTAAATTTTAAATTAAATTCATCAAAAATTTGATTTTTTTTATCTCAATTCAACTCATGATCAACTCTAATACTGTTTATATTTAATTTTTCATTGGATTTTAGATCAAACATATTTAATGATATTTTGCCATATCCAAATGCAACTCTAGTGCTATACATAGTAGCAAAAATACATAATCTATGCCCCATAAAAAAATATATAATACTCATGTAACCTTTTCTTGATATTTTTTACTAGCAGACTGTAAATAGGAAGAAGAATTAATAAATTATACAAAAAATGTGTGTGAATATATATATATGACTGCAATTTTTTTTAAAAAAAAATTACTCACAATCTAGAATTTTTTAAAATATTATTTTTTAAATAATTAATTTTAAAAATATTATTTTTTAATCTATTTTTGAAACTATCCTAGTTCTAGTGAGGTGGCATTGATGTGGCTAAATCGCATGTTGAACATACGATTTTAAGTTGAAATATTATTTTATAAAAAAATAAAATAAAAAATAAAATAATATGTGAAAGATGCGATTTCAGTGAAATCACATCTCCAATATGCATCTTCTTCTTTTTTTTCCGTATATCACCCGATTGTTTTTTTCCGTTCAGATCTACTCTTCGTCGAGGCTAGAGAAGGGGGCGGCGGCGGCGCGGGGTGCGGAAGGTAGGGATAGCAGCGGTGCCGGGCTGCTGTCGCATGGGGTGCGAGAGGCACGGAAGGTGCTCGAGGCAGAGGATGGGAGGAGGGTTGGTGGCGCCTTCGATGCGGCCAGCCGGAGGGGGGACGGCGACGCCGCCGACGGGATGTGGATTCTTAGAGGTGGTGGTGGTGGTCGAGCGAAGCCGTAGGGGGTACGGCGTGCGGGCAGGCTTTGCTGCCGCCAAGGGGGGCACGAGAGAGGGGGGAGGGAAGGGCGACGATGAGTGCACCAGGGGGCAGGAGGGTCTGGTACTATAGCGGGCCATGCTGGGCCATGCCGACACAGCACGGCAAGCATAAAACCCCCATCCGACATGGTCCTAGACCCAAAAATTGGCGGACTGGGCCTGGCACGGCCCGTTGGCCCGTCAGGCTCATTTTTTTTAGCCTTAATGGGCTATGCCAGGCACGGTCAGTTTGGATGAAACGGGTCGTGCTTGGCATGGCCCATAACAGCCCTAAATGGGCCGTACCTGGCCCGACCCGTAATGTCCTAAAATGGGCCAGGCTGGTCCGTAATGGCTAAAATCAAATATTTTTTATTTTTTAAGGGTTAAAATGGCTAGTTTTCTTGTTTTTACTATTTTAATCCCTTCAATAGCCAAAAATTGGCTAGATTGAGGGATATTTTAGAAAAATAAAAATTTAAAATTTCTATAAATAAAGCTTTTCTATTTCATTCTCACCACATCAATTCATCAAACCAATTCTTTCTCTCTTTAATCTTCCTACTTCTATTTATTCTCTCTTCTAATAATTTTTCTCTCTTTCATTAAATTATTTAGTATGTAATAATTATATTTTAGCAATTCAAGAGTCATATAAGAGGAGGAAGTATCTCTCTTTTGGAGGTCGTAGTTTAAGGATAACTTCACAAATCTGGCTCTCCGACTATCCAACCTCCGACGGCCTGGCCCTCCTCCTCTGGCTTTCCAATTTTTTGATCTCAGCTCCACCTCTTCTTCCTCTTTAGCTCTATAATTTAATTTTCTTTTGCTGGTTACTGGTTAGTTTTTATTTTTTTACATTTACTTACTTTAGATGGAAGTTATGATGATGAGAGTATAGTCGGCACCACTGGGCATATCGATATTTCTCTTTCTATTTTGAAGGAGGAAGAAACTCTTTCTGCTCCCTCTAAAATCCCTTCTGGGGAAGCTGAATCTTCGTCCCATAAGAGGACTAGCACTGTATGGAATGATTTCGATAAAATTTTGATAGATAGAGTCTATAAGATAAAATATAAAACATATGCCAAATTATATAGTTATACCAGTATTGATGGAACTGGCCATTTGAAGAGACATCAAGAGTCTCATAAGATAAGTGATTCTCGTCTTCAAAGCATTCTTAATACATAAGGGATGCTCTTGTTGGAACTTTTGCCTATAATCATAAAAATCAAAGAAAGATACTTGTAAAATGGATAGTTAGAAATGAATTATCCTTTAGCTTATGTAAATTTTTTAATTTTAAAAAATATGTTCAATTAGCTTTATAACCCGCTTATAGAAAAATCAGTAGATATATATTTAAAAAAATAGTTATGACAAATTATTTAGTAAAGAAGCATAATTTAATTGGTACTTTTTCTGTTTTAAATATAAAAATATCATTAACTTCTGATATATGGATAGCATCTATAGGTAGTGTGTATTTTATTTCCGTTACTGCTCATTACATAGATAATAATTAATAATTAAATAAGCGTATTCTTGCTTTTTATTATTTTGATTATCTCCATTCTGGCTAATAAATTTCTAATGTTATATTTCAAACTGCAGCTGCATATGGCATTAGTAACAAAATTATATCTATTATATTTGATAATAATTTAATAATAATATAGCTATCTAATTATTGAAAGATTCTTTTCGTCTCATTGTTAATAAAAAGTTATTTCATATTAGATATGTATGTCATATTTTGAATCTTTCTGTTCAAGCTGGAATGGGTATGGATCAAGATATAATTATAAAAATTAGGAATGTAGTATCTTTTATTCATGCTTCAAGAGCATGATTGTAAGAATTTAAATAATTATATTTTGACCATGGTAAATATTTTAAAAAATTTAAACTTGATGTAGTTATCCATTGAAACTCTATATATATGATGATTCATGATGCATATTCATATAAAAATTTATTAAATATATATATAAATGATCGTGGATTAAAATTTATTTTAATCAAAAATGATTGAAAAAAAAAATTAAAATTTTTTTTAGTTAATTTTTATAATGCTACAAATACTCTTTCTGATGTTTATTTTTCAACCTCTTATGCATTTTTACAACAAGCGTATATAATTTATAGTCAATTTGCACAATATAGATTTAATGATATTTTAATATCTATTATTTATAAAATAAAAAAAATAAAATTAGTATTGGGATATGGTATGTCCCATGCATAACTTAGCTACTATATTTGATCCACGAATCAAATTAACTGGTGTACATATTTTACTTGATGAAATTGATAGATATATGAATCATGATTCTGAAGAATCTAAAACTGAGATAACTCAGCTACTTCATGATATTTTTTGCATTATATGATGAAAAGCTTCGTGGGTCTAGACAGTCCACATCATCTTTACAATCAACTTCTAGTACCTCTTATTCAGCACATAGAAGACATTCACATGCATCTTCTTCATCTATATTTTTTTCATCTTTAAGTAATGAATTAAAATTTTATTTATGAAATGATATATCTTCTGCATTAGATGAAAATTAAATAAAAAATCTTGATGTATTGGCCTGAAGGAAGAATGTAAAAAATCAATACCCTATTACGTCTGCAATTGCACATGATATTTTAGCTGTGCCGATATCCACAATAGCATCAAAATCAGCTTTCAGTGCAGGTCGGCGCATTTTGGATGAAAAAAGTAGAATGACGGGCGAGACAGTTGAGATGCTGCTCTCCTTCAAAGATTGATCGGATACGGAGGTAAGACTTCAAGATCAAGAAGGACATGATACTGTATCTGATGATGAGAATAATATAAATACAACAGATAATTAATAAGATTTATTTTTAATTTTTAATTTTTAAAAATTATATATTTTTATTTTTTGTTTGTTGATGTGAGTCACCTCTATTTTCTTATCAATTCTCTCTCTTTATATTATGGAGGTTAGGCCTAGCCTCCTGCATCTTTTATATAATTTTGATTTATATTAATAAACTGGTAGGGATCCATGTCAAACCTTCCAACATTACAAGATAGTTTTTATTTTTATAAAAAAAATTTAATATCTTATATTTTTTTATTTATCCATCAATTTAATTTATTTTATAAAAATTATTTTTTAAAATAAAAATTTTAAAGATGCTATAGCGTGCCAAATAGGCCGTGCCAAGGCCCATATGGGCTGGCATGCATGCCGTGCCGAGCCTGGGCGCATGCCGTACCATGCCAGCTTAGGTCCTGGAGGGCCGTGCCAGGCCTGGGCCATGGGCCACCAAACCCCAGCCCAATCTTGCCTTCTATTCTGGGCCGTGCTTAGCATGGCCCAGCTCATACCGGGCTGGGCCAGCCCATGGGCGGCCCGGCTCGGTGCCCACCTCTAGTGAGGGGTGCTACGAGAGGAAGAGAAGGAAAAGGAAGAAAAAATGAGAAGGAAAAAAAAATTAATGATATTTTTTTAAAAAATAATATTTAAATAATATTTTTTAAAAATAATATTTAAATAATATTTTTTAAAAATAATATTTAAATAATATTTTATTATTATTAATAATACTCTAAATAATATTTTATGATTTTAAAAATACTATTTATATAATAAAAATAATATTTAAAAAACTAATAATAAAATCATAAAATATTATTTAAAAATGATGTGATATAATAGTAAAATATGTTTTATTATTTTTTAATAATAATATATTTTCTAAAATAGTATACTTAAATTAATAATAAAAAATATTTTCTAACCCTACCAAAGTTGAGTATCTATTTTCTCCAAAGAAACATATTAAAAAAATTAATATTTTTTTATTATTAATTTAAATATAATATTTTAAAAAATATATTATTATTAAAAATAAGAAAACATATTTTACTATTATATCACATCATTTTTAAATAATATTTTATGATTTTATTATTAGTTTTTCAAATAATATTTTTATTATACAAATAGTATTTATAAAAATCATAAAACATTATTTAAAGTATTATTAATAATTAAAAAATATTATTTGTATAATAATTTCTTAAAAATTAATTTTTTTTTCTAAAAGAATATTTTATTATTAATTTTTATGAAAATAAATTTTTTAAAAATAATATGTTAATATATAAATAGCATTTTTAAATTATTAATAAAAATATTATTTTTCTTTTTTTCCTCCCCATCCCTAAATATTTTTTTGTTTTCTTTTTTCCTTCCATTCCCTAAATAATAAAATAATATTTTATTATTAATCAAATAATAATATTTTACTATTAATAAAAAATAATAATATTTTACTATTATTTTAATAATGACATATTTTAATAATAAAATATTATTTTTAATAAATTATTATTTTAATAATAGTATTATTTTAATAATGTTTACTATTGGGGATAAATTCTGCTTTCATCGAAGTTCAGTCTGATGATTAGCCTAATGCAATCGGTAATCATAGAAGAGCTTCAATCAAGAATTCTCCCTCCAGCGGTCGAATCCTAACCGATCTCTGCCAGCGGTCAAACTCATTCAGTAGTCGAACTCCTTCAGCAGTCGAGCTCCAGCCGAACTCCTTCAGGACTTCTTCCTCAGTCGGACTCCTCTAAGAGCCGAACTTCTTTCAAATCTCTCCTTCAGATGGATGCCTACAGGAGCCGAACTCCTTCTGAACTTCTTCCTTAGTCGAATTTCTATAGGAGCCAAATTTCTTTCGGATCTCTTCCTCAGTCGAATTTCTACAGGAGCCAAACTTCTTTCGGATCTCTCCTTCAAATGGATGCCTATAGGTGCCGAACTCCTCCAGAACTTCTTCCTCAGTCAGACTCCTTCAAGAGCCAAACTTCTTTCGGATCTCTCCTTCAGATGGATGCCTACAAAAGCCAAACTCCTTTCGAACTTCTTTCTCAGTCGGATTTCTACAGGAGCCGAACTTTTTTCGGATCTCTCCCTCAGTCGGATTTCTACAGGAGCCGAACTCCTTCCGGATCTCTCCTTTAGACGGATGCCTACAGGAGCCAAACTTCTTTCGAACTTCTCCCTCAGTCGAATTTCTACATAAGCCAAACTCCTTCTGGATCTCTCCTTCAGATGGATGCCTACAGGAGTCGAACTCCTTTCAGACTTTTCTCTCAGTCGGATTTCTATAGGAGTCGAACTCCTTCCGGACTCCTCCTTCAGCTGGACTCCTCCAAGAGCCGAACTCCTTCCGGATCTCTCCTTCAGTCGAATTTCTACATGAGCCAAACTCCTTCCGGACTCCTTCAGCTAGCATCCCTCCCGGGTGATCCCCTTTAGTCGTATCCTCCTTAGGAGTCTGAAATCCTCTAAATTGATATATATCGAAGCTCTTCACCGACCAACGCCTGCTTCCTCCAAACTTCGATTATTGAATATCAACGAACAGTCACTATCAGTCTGACGATGCCTCTCCTTCTCCATACTAAATCCCACGTGGTCCTGAGCGGCTTAGTATCGGACAGCTATGGCTATCGCCATCAGTCTGCTACAGGCGATGCCCCCTCTCACGCGGTCCTAAGTGGCCAGCTATCGGACAGCTATGGCTGTCACTATCAGTCTGCTGCAGGTGGCACCCCTCTCACATGGCTCCGAGTGGCCAACTATCAGATAGCTACGGCTGTTACTATCAACTCCAAGCTTTGTCTATAAAAAGGGACCCTCCAGATACGTTTTCTTTAAGCTCTCTTCTCCTTTCCAAAATTCTACGAAACTCTTTTCTGAGCACTCTATTTTTGTTGGTCAAAAGAGCTGACTTGATCATCGGAGGGTCCTATCGGAGCCACCACCACCGACTCCGGATGGGATTTTATTTTGTAGGTCACCGATGGCGACCTCGTCTTCCTCAACTCTAGCTCGATCCAGCATCAATCAGATTCTGCACCAACAGAATTAGCACTAGAGAAAGGGCTCTTCGTTCTCGAGGTACCTTTGTACTTAAAGGAGTGCTTAGTTGGTCCTATGGATCTTCTTCTTTAAAATCCATCTCCATTCTCTCCTTCAATCTCAAGAAATACCTCCAAAGAAGGTGACTACCAAGAGATCTACCGCTTCTATCGTCAGATCCGCTCGTTCCGGCTCAAGCGTTGGCACCTCAATCTCCTCCTCCACCGACGACCATGGTAGATCTGAAGTAGTTCAACCAGCTAATGCAGTAGATTCATGGCCTGACCGAGATGGCGCAGGCCATGCGGCAGCCTCCAACGGTGATTCCATCAGGAAACCCACCATCAGGATATCAGAAATTGACCCCTAGAAAAAGCACTTGGGCTAGCATACCCATCGTCCTTGGGAAGAAAAAATAGAGAGCAGAGGATCCTTATTCAGATCATGATTCTTCTCCAAAAAAAATCATCCCCGTCTACAGCCGGAAGCCTTCCAAGTTCTATGATCGAGATGACGTCCTCGATCAAAAACTGTAGAGGATGGATCGACGGATTGAGGAGCTCGACTACGTCGTCCCGGCTCACCATGATGACGTTCGCACCGATCCCCCTTTCTCTCCTCGAATTATGTAAGAGCCCATTCCACCGAACTTCGAATTTCTTCCAGCTCGAAAGCTACAACGAAACCTCTGATCCGATTAATCACTTAGAGGCCTTCCAGACTATGATGCTACTTCATGGCCCACTAGCCGCCATATTATGTCGAGCTTTCCCATCCACCTTAAAGGGAGCAGCAAAAAACTGATACTCGATGTTGAAGTCGGGTACGATCTTCTCTTTTGATCTAATGAGCCATCAGTTTGTGGCTCACTTCATCAGCAGCTGACGTCCGCACCGAGGTTCGAGTTTTCTATTGAATATCAGGGAGGGCGGAATAAAGTTCTTCAGCATCGCTGGTAGAAGGCCGAATGAAGTTTGGCCGTGGTCCCGGACTCCCCCCAAGCACGAGCAAGCCCGAACTCCTCCCCCGAGTACGAGTGAGGCCGAACTCCTCCCCGAGCTCGTTACTAAAGAAGCCCTGATGGAAAGGCGTGAAGAAGCCCCCCCAGAAGGTTTCACAACTATGCCCCCCCTCAATGCTCCACAGACGCCGGCCTAAAGTAAGAAAAGATCAGCAAGGGTGCTACCGCAGCTAGAACCCCCAATGAGGGAGGAACAATAAGAAGATCGGCCACCTTTTGGCATTATCAATGCTATCTCTAGGGGACTTAGTACTTCGATGAGCCACCATCTCTCAGCCTCAGAGCTAGGAGAAGCTTGCTCCGAATTGGAAAGGCCCATATGAAATAGAGGAGGTCATCTAGCCCGAAACCTATCGTCTGAAGGAGCTCGATGGAACAACGCTCCCACGACCTTGAAATTTTTGAGGATGTACCATCGATAATTTTTCTTCAATAAAACTCCATCATTTCAATATTATGATTCTTTGGTGCAAAAACTATGTGATGATAGGAAAGAAGCAATCAATAATGGTCATGTTAGGAACAGAAGGAGGATATTGTCCTAACATGAGAATGTCGAAGACCTCTAATTATTTAAGATAGGAGGAGTGGAGAGGCCCATTCAACGGTCCATCTGTACCCCTAGTGTCATGTTAGGAATAGGAAGAGGATCTCGTCTTAACATGAGCATGTCGAAGACCTCTGGTTATTTAAGATAGGAGGGGAGAGGCCCGTTTAATGGTCCATCTATGCTCCTAGTGCCATGTTAGGAATAGAAGGAGAACCTCATCTTAACATGAGCACGTCGAAGACCTCCAATTATTTAAGATAGGAGGAGGGGAGAGGTCCGTTCAATGACCCATCTATGCCCCTATTGCCCTATTAAGAACAAGAGGAGGACCGCGTCCTAACATGAGCACGTCGAAAACCTCCGATTATTTAAGATAGGAGAAGAGGAGAGATCTATTCAATGGCCCATCTGTGCTCCTATTACCATGTTAGAAATAGGAGGAGGACCTCATTCTAATATGAGCACGTCGAAGATCTCCGATTATTTAAGACAGAAGGAGGAGAGAGATCCGTTCAACGGCCTATCTGTGCTCCTATTGCCATGTTAGAAATAGAAGGAGAACCTCGTCCTAACATAAGCACATCGAAGACCTCCGATTATTTAAGACAGGAGGAGGAAAAATGCCCGTTCAATGGTCTATCTATGTCCCTAGTGCCATGTTAGGAATAGGAAGAGGATCTCATCCTAACATGAGCATGTTAAAGACCTCCAATTATTTAAGACATGAGGAGAGGAGAGGCCCATTCAATGGCCCATCTGTGTCCCTATTGTCATATTAGGAACAGGAGGAGGACCTCGTCCTAACATGAGCACATCGAAGACCTTCGGTTATTTAAGATAGGAGGAGGAGAAAGGCCCATTCAACGATCCATCTGTGGCCCTAGTGGAGAGATCCGTTCAACGGCCCATCTATGCCCCTATCATCATGTTAGAAATAGGAGAAGGACCTCATTCTAACACAAGCACGTCGAATACCTCCGATTATTTAAGATAGGAGGAGAGGAGAGGCCCGTTCAACGGCCCATCTGTGCCCCTATCGCCATGTTAGGAATAGGAGGAGGACCTCATCCTAATATGAGCACGTCGAAGACCTCCAGTTATTTAAGATAGGAGGAGGAAAGAGGCCCATTCAACAGCCCATCTGTGCCCCTAGTGCTATATTAGGAACAGGAGGAGGACTTCGTCCTAACATGAGCACGTCGAAGGCCTCGTTCATTTTAGATGAGATGGGGGAGAGGCCCTGACAATGGTCCTTATATGCCCCCATAGTCCGTTAGAAATAGGAGGAGAACCTCATCCTAACGTGAGCAAAGTCGAAGGCCTCATTCATTTTAGACGAGATAGGAGGAGAGGCCCTGACAACGGCCCTTATATGCCCCCATAGTCCGTTAGAAATAGGAGGAAAATCTCGTCCTAACGTAAGCAAAGTCGAAAGCCTCATTCATTTTAGATGGAATGAGAGGAGAGGCCCCGACAACGGTCCCATTGTATCCGACAATGATAGGAGACAAGATCTACTTCAACCTCAGCTGGAGATAAGATCTTCTTTGAGCTTCTACATCAGTAGGAGATAAGATCTCCTTCAACCTCGACTGGAGATAAGATCTCCCCCGAGCTTCTATATCAACAGGAGATAAGATCTTCTTCAACCTTGGTCGGAGATAAGATCTCCCCCAAAATTCAACTTCAACGTCAACAGAAGATAAGATCTCCTTAGATCTTGGCTGGAGATAAGATCTCCCATGAGCTTCAACTTCAACGTCAACAGAAGATAAGATCTCCTTCAACCTCAGCTGGAGAGAAGATCTCCTCTGAGCTTCAACCTCAATGGATGCAAAGCTCGAAAAAAGACTTCGGTAGTCGCCTTTTTTATACTCCCTTCCTTCGAATTTTGAACTCGAAAGTGGAGGAACTATTGTTGGGGATAAATTTTACTTCCGCCGAAGTTCAGTCTGATGCTTAGCCTAATACAACCGATAATCATAGAAGAGCTTCAATCGAAAATTCTTCCTCTAGCGGTCGAACCCCAGCCGATCTCCTCCAGCGGTCGAACTCATTCAGTAGCCGAACTTCTCCAGAGGCCGAACTTCTTCAGGATTTCTTCCTCAATTAGACTCCTTCAGAAGTCGAACTTCTTCCGGATTTTTCCTTCAGACGGATGCCTACAAGAGCCGAACTCCTTCCGGACTTCTCCCTCAGTCGGATTTCTATAAGAGTCGAACTCCTTTCGGATCTCTCACTCAGTCGGATTTCTACAGGAGCCGAACTCCTTCCGGATTTTTTTCTCAGTCGGATTTCTACAGGAGCCGAACTTCTTTCATATCTCTCCTTCAGACAGATGCCTACAAGAGCTGAACTCCTCCCACAGTTGGATTTCTATAGGAGCCAAACTCCTTCCAGATCTCTCTCTCTTAGTCTAATTTCTACAGGAGCCAAACTTCTTCCGGATCTCTCCTTCAGACGGATGCCTACAGGAGCCAAACTCATTCTGGACTTCTCCCTCAGTCAGATTTCTACAGGAGCCGAACTTCTTCCGGATCTCTCCTTCAAACGGGATGCCTACAGGAGTCGAACTCCTTCTGAACTTCTCCCTCAGTCAGATTTCTACAGGAGCCGAACTCCTTCCAGACTCCTCCTTCAGTCAAGTTTTTATAGGAGCCGAACTCCTTTCGGACTCCTCCAGTCGGACTCCTCTAGGAGCCAAACTCCTTCCGGATATCTCCTTCAATCAAATTCTTCAGGAGTCGAACTTCTTCCGAATCTCTCTTTCAGTCGAATTTCTAAAGGAACCAAACTCCTTCAACTAGCATCCCTTCCGGATAATCCCCTCTAGCCGTATCCCCCTTAAGAGTCCGAACTTCTCTGAATTGATGTATGTCGAAGCTCTTCACCAACCAATGCATGCTTCCTTCGAATTTTGATTATTGAATATCAACGAACGATCACTATCAGTCTGATGATGCCTCTCCTTCTCCGTATCGAACCCCACGTGGCTTCGAGTGGCTCAGTACCGAATAGCAACGACTGTCGCCATCAGTCTGCTACAGACGGCCCCCCTCACATGTTGCCCTGAGCGGCCAGCTATCGGACGGCTATGGCTGTCATTGTCAGTTTGCTGCAGATGACGCCCCTCTCATGCGGTCTCGAGCGGTCATCTACCAGATAGTTATGGCTGTCACTATCAACTCCAAGCTTCGTCTATAAAAAGGGACCCTCTAGATACATTTTCTCTAAGCGTTTTTCTCCTTCCCAAAACTCTGCAAAACTTTTTTCTGAGCACTCCATTTCTGTTGGCCAGAAGAGTTGACTTGATCGTCGGAGGATCCTACCTGAGTCACCACTACCGACTCCGGATGAAACTTTATTTTGCAGGTCATCATTGGTGACCTCGTCTTCTTCGACTCCAGCTCGATTCGGCGTTAACCAAATTCTGCACCAACATTTATTACAATAATATTTTATTATTTTAGTAAAATATATTTACTAAATTTTTTTTTCCTCCCCCTCCTTTTTCCCTTTTCCCGTGTCTCTCTTGACGGTGGCGAAGCCTGCTCGCACACCGCATCCCCTACGGCTCCACCCGACCACCATCACCATCTCTCGGAACCCGCACCCCATCGATGCCCTCCCCGTCCATGCCCTCCATCGCCGTCCCCCCTCCCCTCTTCGGCCGACCGCACCAGAGGCACCGCCAACCCTCCTCTCCCGTCCTGAGTGCCTCCCGTATCCTGCACGACCACGACCCGACGCCACCACCGCTCCCTCCACCCCCACCTCGCATTGCCGCCGCCCCCTCCTCTGGTCCCGATGAAGAATGGATTTGAATGGAAAAAAAAATAAACATATGACGCATGAAAAAAAAAAGAAGAAAGCGCATGTTGGAGATGCAATTTCATTGAAATTGCATCTCTGACATACAATTTTATTTTTTATTTTATTTTTTCATAAAATATCGTCGTAGCTTAAAATTGCTTGTGATTTCAAATTGTACTTGGGTAGTTTTAAAAATAAATATTAAAAAAATAATATTTTTAAAACTAATTATTTAAAAAATAATATTTTTTTAAAAAAATTCATAATCTATGGCATCAACGTGGAGTACACCTCGTAACTGGGGTGGAATCATCTGGACGGAATTCCACGCAACTGAATCTGAATAATTAGCCATATAAAAGGCCACGGCAGGTATTTCAGATATGGTGAGTAGGGACGGTATCGCTGGAGGGAGTGAAAACCTGATCAAAGGGATGACCAGGGCATTCTATGATGGGTGGGTGGTGGATTGGTTTCAAAAGGTACACAAGGAGGTCGGCCATGATGCCACTTGGAATACTTTATCTTTTCCATCAAACAAAGCTTCAGGATTGCAACATGGATGAATGGAGCCCTCGATTTTATTGTTGGACCCATTTTTAAAAGTTGAGATCCTCCGGAACGTCACGCTGGTGCCTGATATTGAGATGGATTAAGATCACAATTTATCTTAACCATCGTAAAAATTTAAATAAACTGATAAAAATTTTGGCTATTCTAACTCTTGATTAATAATGCATGGGATCTTAAAATCCCGGTTAATAAAGTAAATCTAAGAATAAATATCATTTTAGTGTTGATCTCATATCTCAATATTATATTAATAATTATTGTAAATGTTTGAAATATTAATTAGTAAATCTCGATCGGCAATTTCATGTCATAAGATGCATCATTTTACCCTGAAGAAGGCAATAAAGGTCGAGATATTGATTATATATTGACAAGTGCCTGATATATACTCATATTCCAAGATCTCAGGTGAGATTAAAAATTTTTAAAATGAATTCTTAAGCCCTTATTGCTGTCGTTGGCTTAATGAATCATAACAATGCTACCAATAACTTAATAATACTGGCAATTGTCGACTGCGTCGTGCTTTAAACGCTTTCAAAAGGTAGAATATATTGTAAACTAATGATGAATAAAGTGATACTAAGGAACCTCAAGCGTGGAAACTGACCAAGGGATACATTCTACACAAATAGGTTGTTAATTGAACCATTGAGATGGTACAAAATTGTCTAAACCATGCAGTCAACTTAATCCTTATGATTCCTCTTAAGTTGTTCATCTTTTGGTGGTGTTTGGTTACTGTTCCAATATTCTATGTTTTCCCTGGTCAAATTGGTCCCGGGGT
This sequence comes from Cocos nucifera, assembly GCA_006176705.1. Lineage (NCBI taxonomy): Eukaryota > Viridiplantae > Streptophyta > Magnoliopsida > Arecales > Arecaceae > Cocos > Cocos nucifera. The sequence continues at coordinate 364,744 of QRFJ01001372.1, read as the reverse complement.
TGGTATAATACGTAATAATGTTGATCATGAGACTAGAAGAGATTTAGTTTGATTTGCCTTGGCCACCTTCTTTATGGCTGCTAGTGACCCTAGTCCTCGATGGATTTTTTAGATTCTCACTATCCATATATGTAAGTTCGAACTCTTTTAAAAGGCAAACTTTCATAATTTTGAGAAAATTATCATGATTTCAACATCAATTTCCTGCAAGAATTGCTAATAGGAGCCAACAGGTTTGCATTATAATTCCGGCTTAACCCGTGAATTGCTTCAATCCTACTGTGTTTGGGAATAGTGGTGATGTTGAGCTGAGATTGATTGAGCCAAGGTCTCAACCAGGTTGTTTCTAAGTTAATAGCACCAAAGCCTCGAGCTTAAAGTTTGCGATCATCCTTCTCAAACCAGGTTGAATTATTCGTGCTAAAATCAAATAACTCAACTTGAAATAGTCTTAGTTCAAGTTTAAATAAAAATATAAGTAGTTATTAAATAATCGACAAATCAAAGTCAATCATGAACAAGAATAAGAAGATAAGATATGTTATAAAACATATATATTATCACTCCATGAAACATTATATTCTAGCATTCCACGAACAAAAATTTATTCGTTATGTGGTATCAATTTAGAAAAATATATTCGTAAGCGTTATGCTACCTTTTTTTTATTTTTTATTTTTAAATAGCAAATCTCGGTTCTAATTTTAAAGTTGATTGAGCTTAATTAGACCGGAACTCGAGCATCTTACGTCAATTGAATCCATAGCACTCATTCTTGATAAGTGGAACAAGGCTCGCATAACCCATTTGAGGTCTTTGTCACCACCAAAAAGTTGTCGACACGCTGACATGTCCAACTACTTTTTGATGTCTTGAAGCTTGACACTTGGTAGTTGATATCCAGCGTCCAGGATATCTAGAGCATACGTGGGCCAGACTAATCCAGTCTTTAGCGTGCCCAAATCATCAATTTAGCCAATCACCCGAAGAAATTGTTAGCACATATCTTCACATGCCAATCGATGGCCGAAAATTCAGTTGGGATCAAAAGATTGATAATTCCGCAAAATCTTAAAAAATAAAACTCAGAAAATTTAGATAATTGTTAATTTGAAGAAAATGATATAGAGAGAAAAAAGATTTCGTGAATGGTAATTTGAAACAAAGTTCTTAGAAAAGATCAGGGTCGTTCGGAAAAAGACATAAGAAGTTTCAACAATTCAAAGAATATTCTTTATGTTATTTTTAGTTGCCAAAAATAAAAATTATTTTATTCGAAACTAGGTCAAATCAGAGTCATGAGGCTCGCAGAGAAGGTTTTTTTCCATCAGTTTACCCTCATGAACATATACATATGCACACTGCCTATATTGTTGTTACAATGTGCGATGTGCAGACCAAAATGGAAAACATCGAAAAACGAAATACAAAATCAAAGAAAAGGATAAGAAAAAACAAAAAAAGTTGTTTAACGATCAATTTTCTTTTCGTCTGTATGCTGGCTTCGAAGCAGGATATCAACAGAGCATAATTCATGGATTATCCTTCTCTGCATCATCTAAAGTTTTTGCTCATGTTCCGATGTTTAGTTTAGATCTCAATCTCACCTTTGCCGCACATTTCATAGCTGGGTTGGAAAGGTTGGGTATTGCAACGGCTCTAGATCTGTTTAACATCCATTTCGTAAGGTATCCCATGAACTACGTCGCAATGGCACTCAGAACAACATCATGCTCTTTATCATTAAATGTACGGATGTTTGCATGAGCAGTGATGACATGGCATTACACCATGGGAGCTTTGTAGCATCGACTATGGAATTCATGCACCAGAGGGTTTCGAAAGGATCTTATCTGAAAATTTACTTATACCGAACGAACTCCAAACACTCTATTTTGGAATTATCACACTATTCTACCAGAGTTCGTTCTTATACTTTTGTGCTGCTGTACCTTTCTTAAATTCACAGCTAATTGCCTACTCAAATTCATCGACTACTTTTACTCCTATCGGCAATGCAGGATTGGCCGGTTTCATCTATATACCTGCTGCAAGATCGTGATGGTTCACATCCAATTATTACTATCTTCAAACGTCGAATTTTATTTATATTTGCTACGGTTCAATTACCATGTTAACACTTGGTTAACTAAATGTTATAGCAGTTTGTATCCGATGATAGTTTTGGCTAATACAGCTATTGCTATTTTTACCAAAAAAAAAAAATAATCATTCATCAATTTTGACGACGCTTGCATAACAAAAATAAACATATATATACTATATCATATAAGGGTGTCAGCAAGCTGGCATTGGTCTAAGATGTGTTCTTCTTTAACATTCTTGGTCCGGGGTTAGGACACTTGGATTTAGTTAGCAGTTAAGCCTTCGGAACTTAGAGGTTCTTGAGTTTGGCCCAAAAGAATATGTCGGCCCAGATGTCAGGTTGACCGGGCCTCCACGTCTCGGCCATTCTTCCTTTGCTCGTGTGGCACTTGCAAAGTTCATCTCCGCGCCATAGTAATTATGATTTTAAGTGGAGCCATCCCATTAAATTTGATGGAGAGAAGGGCAAAAAAACACTTCCTAAAAGTGATATTCATTTTTTTTTTTTTTTTTTTTTTTTAATGAGGGAGACAAAAATAGCCATCCGGTCTTTATTGAATATTAGAAATTACAAAAGAGAGGAAAGAAGGTTTTTCTAAAAAAAGTTATGATACGGTTGGTATATTAAACAGTAATATTCATTGGGTTGAAGTTTCAGAGCTATGCGCATTTTATCTCTTATCCTAGGTTATAGATGGAAGCATGATTTATGAAATTGACCCGAACCAAGGTTATTTATGAAATTGACCCGAACCAAGGTTATAGATGGAAGCATGATTTACAAAACTGATTCAAACCTTTTTTTTTTTTTTGGCTATTAGGTAGATTTGTTTAAAATTTTTTATCATCGATATGCATCCGTACGATACGGTATGGACTAGTATCCTACCATTCCGATCAGCAATAGACATGATGTCTGGTATTGATATTTAAAATCTTAGATGGAAGAGATATAAGCACAATCAAGTTAGACTATTGAGAAAAATAATTGCACGCAAGATTCATGTAAGATTTAAATAATTTATAATATTTTTATTTATGTATTCATTTTTCATGTTGATATAGCTTCAGTCATGTACCTTGCACCAATTTGTATTCGTGATGATGGATCTTCGAGTCCAAGTTTTGATTTCTACTCTTCAGGATATTATAAGTAAAGAGGAGAGATTTGTTGCATGTTTGATAAATATAATTGGTGTTGTTGTTGAGGTGGAATAGGCATCTATTATTATAGAAAAAACTATTAAGTAGACTCATTTTACGGTAGATGAAGTGTTTGTGAGTTTTTATTATTTTTTTTATAGCTAATCATAATTAACTCAAATTAGCGATTAATAAAAAATGATTGATATATTTTTTTTTTATTAATTTTAAATTTATTTAATAATTTTTTTATCATCATTATCACGAGATCTTTGCATTAGATATGTTGACTTTATCAACACAGTTCTGAGTGACCTAGTGGCCTGCATTAACTTTCCTGGGTTGGAAAGTCAATAGTATTTGACAAATTACTTAGGTTGGCTTGATTAAAAATAAATTATGCAGAGATTTCTAACTCCACAATTATTCTAATTTTAATTTTAGATGCCAGCTATCCGTTTGCAGCTTTAAATTGACTTCTGGATCCTACATTTGAAATTGAAGCAACCTCATTAATAGCGGGTCCATCTTTCCTGCATATGGACAGAATATGGTCACCCGTCCTTCTTTCCCCTCCTTACAGGGGATTACAAGTGTTGGTACTTGTACGTTTAGATTGCTGACCTCGTTGTTCCAGAGTCCGCCAAGATGTAGCTTCAACATGTTCACCCTCTTGACTTTAAAGAGGGGTTTTGAAGAACAAAAATCATATGGCACGGATATTAAAAAAAATATATAGGATGAACTTTTTATTTTTTTTAAAAAATATTTAGAGTTTAAAAATTAAAGACGACTCGTATATATTTTTAGATAAATTAATATATAATTTATAAAATATAATATTTATAGTATATAGTATATAGCTAAGTTTAATACATATTTTTAAGTGAATTGATATATAATTTATAAAATATATTAAATTTATGAGTATGGTTGGATGAAACTATATATATCATGACCGCATATTTTGATAAAAATATATTTTTAAAAATTATATATTAATTTATATAAAATTATATATTGGATGCGTATCAAAAAAATTTATGGTATATATCATGGAATCAATGTATGTATCATTCGATCATATAATATATATAAATAAGTATAATATTTTAAAAATTATATATCAATTTATTTAGAGATATATATAGAATTATTAGATGGCTAATTTGCTAGATGTACGTCATTTGACCTAAAAAAGAAAGAGGATGTTGTTCTTTTTTTTCAAAAGAATATGAGGTGTTTAGATCTGCTGTAATGCCCAATGAGTGGAAGAACACTCACTGATCCCCAAGATAGACAATCCTTCTGAAGTCAAAAACTTTAGGCTTATAAGCTTGCGTAGCACCCTCTGCAAATGGGTGGCCAAGATTGTTGTCAACCGTTTGAAGCCTCTAATGTGTAACCTTAGAGCGTCGGAGCAAGGAGCCATTGTCCCGAAGACAAACATCTCGAAGAATATTACGATTGGACGAGAAGATTTTCCACTCCATGGAGATCGCACCCCCTAACAAGTTCTTGATGGTTATAAAAGCCGACATAGAGAAAGCTTATGACAAAGCGTGCTGGAGTTATCTTGAAGCTGCTCTCTATCATTATGGTTTTCATCGGCAGTTTGTGAGACGGATTCTGTGTTGTGTCCCGACCAAGCTTCGCAGTGATCACCAATGGCACATAGTCCCCCTGGTTTTCCTCCTCCAAAGAGCTTCGTCAAGGTTGTCCACTCTCTTTCTAGCTTTCTCTTCATTCTCTACTCAGGTATGCTCTCTAGATCTTTGCAGGAATATGCGGAAGCAGGGGGTTGATCAAGGGTTACCAACCTAGTTGTAGAGGTCCAAATATTACTTACCTTATGTATGCTGATGACCTCCTTGTATCCCTTAGAGCCGCCAAGACGAACGCTCGTAATCTAAAGAAGGCTGTCATGGAGTACTGTCCTCAGTCGGCCGGGGCAGCGTGTCAACATTCATACGTCGCAGATCAGATTCAGCAACAGGATGCATCTATCGACTAAACATTATATTATTAACCTTGTTAGCATTCCCTTAGATGAAGGTATTTGGTATTATCTCGGATCCCCTCTCTTAGGTACTTCCTTGAAGCGAGATACCTTTTCCCCCATGTTCGAGAGAATTAGTAGAAGGTTGGAATCTTGGAAATGGAAGTATCTTTCTCAGGCAGGCTGGCTCACTCTTCTGCAGTCTGTTATTAACTCTTCCTACGTTTATCACTTATCTACCGTTCCTGCTACTACTAGACTGGTTCTCTAAAGAGTTAGAGAAGATTATGAGATCCTTCTTTTGGGGCCATGAGGCAGGCGTCCGACGATTGCACTTGCTTGCTTGGGAGACCGTTTGCATGCTTAAAACATGGGGTTGCCTGGGCCTCCACGTTCCATCAATCCAGAAGCAATCGTTCATGGGAAAGGCAGCTTCCAACTTACTGCTTGATAGACACTCTTTATGGGCCCAACTGGTATCCTCTAAATACAATTTTAAGAGCTGGTCAAACCATACACTCTGCATCGACTTTGTGGAAAGCGATCTATAAAGCCTCAAAAGGGGTGGAGCATGCTCTAAGATGGCAGATCGGCAATGGTCGCAACATAAACATTCTTCAGGACCCGGCTCTCTGAAGTCCCACTTAGGATATGTGCGGCTCCTATCAACGGTTCAGCTATACAGGAGATTTGGCAGATCGACCAGTTTAATCGATGACAGTGGTAGTTGGATCCAAGAAGTACTCAAGGAGTTGTTATCTTCTGACATGTGCCAATTGATCCAATCCATTCCTCTGCGTGTGAATTTAGGTGAAGACCATTTGACATGGCATGAGAGTACCGTCAACAACACCTGAGATCAAAGTCTCCGATGTCCAAAATCACATTCTTCATTGCCAGGAACCTCCTACCATTGTCGAGCTCGGTTGGGTTATGGAAGTTGAAGGTTGCCCCTCGGGTCCAATTGTTTTGGTGGAAGGTGTTTTGTGGTAGATTGCCTTGCAAGACCCTACTTCATTTGCGTTTATCAAAAAAGAAATTACAGAACTGACGACTCTATTAATAGAAGTCTTTGAATTTTAGATTTTTTTTAAAATAAAAGAAGTAAATTACGAGAAATATGGTTAAAAAAAAAAAAAGTGGAGGAGGAGGCCCATCCTATATTTTTTGTTTGGTTTTGAATGAGAAAGTCTCGGATTCTTATAAAGACCAGTTTGCCCTAGACTTGATATGATGTGACTCATCCCGCCATTTATGCACGAAAATTGGCCTGAAATTATTGTTGCTCCGACTTCAAGGCCACGTTCACATTCAGGGACTAGCGTTCCAATGAAGCATAATATTAATCTTCCCTCTCTCAGTTTTGGACAACGAGTTGGTCGATTTTTCAGATTGACACAGTTTTTTCTTTGATAAACAGTGGAGCCGCAGGCTGCGTATTAAGAAACTGAGAAAAGTGCAATAGAGAGTAGCTTATTACACCGTATTATTAACGAAAAGACCAAAACCTCCTGCAATCAAACGCAAGCAGAAGCAAAAACAAGTAGAAGAAGAGGAGAAAAAAAAAGATCTTATGAACAGACAGAACAAAGGTATATATAAAGACGAAGTTACATAAAACACCAAGCCAGTAAGTGATAATGCGGCAGCAGGTTGTTGTTGATATATATATATATATATATATATATATATATATATATAATAGCTTTGAAGAATATAAGAACTTGATAGTCCAAAGTAGGTCCCGTAAGTCTTCCAAGTTGATTAATACAGATGTGGAGTTGCGGCCGAATTTTGGAATAGCACAAGAAGAGATCGCTACCTTTGTGGATTGTGATGTAGAGCAAGTATCAGGACTACTACTGCACAACAGATAACAAACTGATCGAACACTGTAGATGTATACCTGGTAATAAAGGATAGATGAGCCAATTGAAACACTGTAAGGATCAAGGAAAACCAACCGATGAAGCCATAAGCGAAGCAGCCATATCCTGATTCCCCAACAGCAGTAAGAGCGGAGAAGGAAGGTAGAGATAATATAAGCCAGTGCTTTGTAGCTATTGATTTGAAGCCATAATGAATGACTGTGAGCTGCATCTGAATGGATAAATTGAGAAACATCCCCGTAGTAGAATTCAAGTGTAAAGCATCGTCCATACCTCCTATGTTTGCCTGAGGAGATAGCACAGTGTGGTGAACAAATCTCAGATGCACAAAGTTGAATATAAAATAGCCGGGTCTAATGGCTGCAGTGTCGAGAAGGAACGCAGAACTGTGAAACTTCAAGGAGATACAAGGCCTTAATAGAGCATGAGCCACCCTGTTTAATAAGATAGAAAGCATCTTGGACAAGAAGATTAATTCAATGTACGAATAAGAGTCTGTGAAAAGCATGTAGTAGGATATAAACGATGGTGATTCGAAGCACATCCATATAAGAAAGCAATAATAGCGAGAGAAAGCACCACGCCTGCATGTGTACTATATGAAAGCAGGCCCAAAATTTTATGAGTGAAAAAGTGTCGTCAACAATAATAAGCTAGAGAAAATGTGGTAGGGGGCAATGCTCTGATACACAGCAAGTCATCACGAGAGCCAGACATGCTAGATATATATGATGTTACTGTATGCAAAGAAAGTGAATTCCATAAGCATCAGCTTGCAATATCCGAGAAATTAAACTGAATATCTTGGCCCTGCTTGCCTCTAGAAGCCATATAGTCTGCAGCTCGGTTTGCTTCACGATGCACATGACTAATTTTGAAAGAAGCAGTTGAAGATTTCCACATGCATAAATCTTGAAATAGAGGGATATACTGAGTCTTAGAAATAGAAGGTTGAGAGAACTAAGAGACAACAGTAGAAGAATCTCCCTCTAACCAAATTTTAGTGATATTGCACTGGTGAATAACTAGTTTCATGCCCAGCTAATTAAGCTGCAGTAAGCTCTGCATAATTAAGGAACTGAAGAGCAATGTAATTGTTGGCCACCTACAAAAATTAAAGAAGCAGTGTAGTATTCAATGACTGCTATAAAACTTTGAAAAGAGAAAAACCCGGTCCAAGAATAGTTCACCATTAGAAACAAAAACACTGGCTTTGTACATGGCGGAAGTATCGGAAGTTTCCTCTTATAGTTTGGTGTTTTTATCATATATGTTAGATATATATGTACCATAGACAGCGAATACAACTAGAAAATAATAAATAAAGAAGCTAAATGAAGGCATCTAATGTTTACATATCAACTCTAGTATCATGAGATATTTCATTATTTGAGTGAATTATCATGATATCGATGCATGAATTTAAGCAATTTTAAGGTCTGTGTGGGAAATCTAATGAAATTGGACTGGCTTTTGTATGGGAGTCATGAAGTGGGAAGCTTATTTGAGCAGGCTCATATCGATCTAGCATCTTTACAACTCAAATTTTATCGAAGAAAAATAGAGATCATCATGGATGCATGTTTTTTCTTTCTACAAGTCTATAGATGGGATTTATGTTAAGATTATGATGGATCTTTGGAAGAATATGAGCTGGATAGATCAATAAATTCAGAAAATCTAGCTCGATTCTATTAAATTCTTTAAACAAGCAGAATTTCCACACGGGCTATTAGAAACTTCTGCCATCCTTATGTTGATCGCTCTGACTTGGTGGGACCAACGGAGGAAAACATAGAGCTCCAGGTTTTGCAAAGCTCTCCTCCATGTATCCGCCCACAGATCGCTCCTGTAGTAACAAAAAACGCCCCTCTTTCCACGCGTCTGTCCAAGGTGCAAAGTAACCCGAAAAAACTCGCATACATCCCAACCAGAACCGCCGAACAAATTGTCACCTGCGATGCGACGCCACCCACAGGTCTACGTCCCGCTCCACCCCACCTGGCAGCCTCCGTAATTTCATCCATCTAGGGGTGCATATTCAAAAGACTGGCGCGTCCGTTCATAACTTTACGCGAGGCGTCAAAGCGGAAGCCGCAAACTTCCCGAGGAACATCTCTCGGTTCTCTTCCCAAGGAAGTTTGTCTACGGAAGCCGGCCAAAAGTGCGCCGAGTTGAGCGACGAGGTGCTCCCTTTTTGTTTTGAATTAAAAGCGTACGGTGAGATCTGCCGTTTGAAACGAAAATTCCATTGGCCGTGTCCGTAGGATCACGTTAGTTATCCTCCCTCCTAGAATCGATAGATGCACTCCTACTACCTGCATGGGTAGGTGGCACTCCCATGAGCGTGCTTCACTTCATACGTACTGAATGTGAATTTAATGGACCGAGTAGCTTGTAAGTAACTGAATTAGTGACAGACCGTCAGATAAGTAGCTTCTCATGCTAGCCGATGGATGTTATGGGATATTAGCTGGACTTCATTTTTTGAACATTTCCATAGTCGTTTCAAATTGCTGCGAAATAGATACTTCGTTTCTACTTCAACGTCGTGCGTTTTGAAGGCTTGTTTTGTTATCTATGTACTTCGGTGCATTGTGATACATATAATGGTAAAATTAGATATCAAAACCTGTTTGTGTATGCTTTGACTAATATTATTAGATTAGGCTTTCCATAACTCATTTCAAACAAATATATATATATATATATAACGTATATAATAGATACTTCCGATATGGAAATTGATCAAAAAAAAGAAAAAAAAAAAAAAAATCCAATACGTAGATTGAGAGTATACATGTGCGCCCTTTGTTTACCGGCAAGGAAAGTTCTTGGTATCCCGCTTTCTAACTGAATGGGTTCGATGGGCTGGCACTAATGCCGCAAAATCCACAAAACCACACCCATACCATATCTTGTGTATCACACGAGCGTTTCTAGGATTTGCAATTTCTCTCTCCGTTTTTTTTTTTTTTAAACAAATCTTTCAAAAGTAACAGAGAGAAGAATAAATTTACACCGAATACAGTCTAATAACCTTCCCCGCTTGTCCTTGCCGAAAATTTATACAGAAAAAAGAAATTTGAATAACTCAAAGAGGAAAAGAGAGTGAAAGAAAAGCTCTCCAACCCCTCTTTATAAAGCTCCAGAGCTGTGCCACACCCAAATCACTTGAAACGGCATCCCCGCCTCTCATTGCCGGCAAGAAAGATGTGCGGAGGAACGGACGTATCGAAGTTTGTCGGCGCCAACGGCGGCCGCGATCTCCCCGCGCCGGATCTCTGGCCGTCGGAACCATCTGATCTCATCCAAGGTAACACCAAATTCCTTCCCCGCATCTCCATAACATGTCCCGCGGCCCATCTTATGGATTCTTTTGTTTCCGCTACCTTGTTTGGTGAACTTTTAAGGCGGCGGCGATGAGGGCGAGAAGAAGGTGGAGAAGGTGGCGGCGGCGGTGGTTGCGACCGAGGAGGAGGGGAAGAGCGGGGGGGGCCGGCGGGGGCCGCGGAAGAACGCATACCGGGGGATCCGAAGACGGCCGTGGGGAAAGTGGGCGGCGGAGATTCGCGACCCGCGGAAGGGGGCGAGGGTGTGGCTGGGGACCTTCGCCACCCCAGAGGAGGCCGCCCGCGCCTACGACGCCGCCGCCCGCGAGATCCGCGGCGCCAAGGCCAGGCTTAACTTCCCTGATCCCCACTCCATCTGCCCGATTTCCAAGAAGCCCCGAGCTCCGGTGGCGGCGGAGAGCCTCGGGTCGTCGCCGTCACCGGCGTCGTCGTGCTCCGTCTCGTCGGCGATGGACTCCGTGGAGTCGACGTGCGGGCCGGTCGGGGGAAACGGCAGCGGATGGGGAAACGGAAGATGGTGCGGTGGGTTACGCCTATTCTGATCTTGACAAGATAGTGTGATGAATGGCTGTGATGTATCGTAGCTTGTAGGACCCTTTAGATATGGCTGTCATTTCCTCACCTTTTATTTAAAAAATAGAGCCAGTGATGCACGCATGGTAATGCTTGTCAAGTACTCGATGATTTGTAATACAGAATTACAGTGATACGAATGACAGTAGTGAACTTTAGGATCAATTCTTATTTGGCAAATTTTAAACATTTATATAGATTATTGTTGAATCTTGATACGAAGACCTACATTCTTTATCCATTCATTAAAAAATATCTCATCCAATAATAATAATTACTTATTCTTTTTGATAAGCACATTATTTCTCTTTTAAACACATCATTGCTTTTTTAAATATTCAACAAGTTTTTATATTCAATTACCAAGCAAATCAGTAATAAGTAGACGAAGTATTTCATAATTTTTTGCAGTGGAAATACTTCGTGTACAAAAAGAGAGAGAGAGGGAGATTATGGATGAGAAGCGGTTTAGGGGATTCAATAATTAGAAGTTTTTTCCTCAAATAATTAGGATGGATGGAGAAGGTGCAGAACTTGAAATAGAAAGTTTGGATATGAGAGGGAGAAAAAGAGAATAAAAGAATAGAATGAGCTTGGTACAAGTTGTGATCAGCTATAGATCTTCTTAAGAATACCTGTGACAAGTATTTTTTTTTTGTCTCTAGAAAAGCATGATTGAGAGAGGAACACCTGCCATGTAAAAGTAATATAATTTAAAGTATTTTAGCATATTTTGATCAATTAGACGGATATTATCGTTGACTTTTATTTTTATGACTATAGAAATAGATAATACTTTCTTATGCATGTATATAATTTTTTAAAAAAATTATAACATCTACTATTTGCTTTCAGGAGTATGCGGATTACGGATGGATAATTTTTTTTAGTTTCTGCGTGGAGAAAAAAAAAAAAAGAGAGAAAAATTCTAAGAGTTTGGGCGTTTGATCGACCTGAGGATCGATTTTTAACGGCGGATTTGTGTACCGCATAAACATTTACATGCATGAAACACAATAAATGCACGGCGATGAGCCGGTGTGGGATTTAATAGACGGGATTCGAATCCGCGCCCCTCGCTTGATCCGCTTTTAGAAACCGACCGGTCAACGGGATGCCGATAGTGGTAACGCTTTTCGTCGGATACGGGATGCAGAATTTTTGGCCTTCATAGGAAAGCGAGGGGAAAATGTCGAATCTGTGGGCTTGCTTTCGGTGTGCGAATCTACGCAGGGTGTGCCCATGGATTCGGTGATCCTAGGCTCGGGACTCGGCGAGTCGCACAAATGTCAAAGTACTGTTTACTCAGATAATGCAGGTGGAATACCAGGCACGTATACATTCTTCAATTAAAAAAAAAAAAAAAAAAAAAAAAAAAAGCAAAAACATCTACGTTATAGGCATTCTCAATGATCAAGTCTTGGCATGCTAATGAACAGCAAAGGGATCGATGCATCGGTAAATGACAAATAGGGCTTCTTTTGCATCAATCCACTGTTGGAGCTTTGCATTCATGGTTGTATGAAGAGGGCATCCCCAAGATCAAATGCAAATCAAATTTGTTCTTTTTAGGAAAAAAGAAAAAAGAAAAAAGAAAAAAAAAAAAACATTGATGGCAGTGTGGCTCCTCAATGACAACTTGAGACCTTCCAGCAGAAGAGGGGTACCAATAAGTTGATGGAGTGTTATCCCCTACCTTTCTGAACAAATTACCCTGAATTAATTCACGTCATACAAGATTAAAAGCCAATTGCCCACGGTAACTTTAGTCCAGTACAATGCTAAAATGAGATTTCTTGTTATTTTATTATCTAGTATCTCAATATTGTTTCCGAATTGTACCTGAATGGTCAGTATTTCAGTTTTTATGCCATATAAATTCTTCTATTTATTATGTGGTTGAGTTTTCATTTTTTTTGGTTGCAAAATTTATTTGCTTTCAAGGGGGCATATCATGCCCTACAAAGAATAACTTTTCAATAATCTGACTCAACTATCTTTTTGACTCTTGATGGGCAATTGCAACAACCATGCAAATTTGTCAACCTTCTCATAAGATCAACAGGGTTTCACGTCTGAAGGTACCACGTGTCGGCAAACAATATAGAGGGTTGCACAAGAAACTTGAACACATAGCCTGTCCAAGTCAGGCGTGTTTGACGGAGCATTGCAAATTTACAACCCACTCCCTACCAGTCCCTTTCTATTGAAGAAAAGAAAATTTTTTAAAAAATCATAATTCTTTTGTATGTGTCTTCACTATTATCCTTCTTTAATTTTGAATATTCATATATATATTTTAACTTTTAGATTTCTTGATTTTTTTTTTCTTTATTATGTCACATGAGAAAATTATAAAGCTCACCGTACATTTAGATGGAACCAAAGTGAAGACAGCCTATGAATATCCATAAGTTAAAGGAAAAATAATTATTTTCATGATATTTGATTAATATTGTAAGGTCAAAGTTATTAAGTATCATATCAGCATCTCACATGTCATTCTAAAAAAAAAAAAAAAAAAAAAAAAACTCACATGTCAGACATTTAGGTTCTCAGAGCCCGAGAACAAACTAACATGTTAATCACGCAATGTCTGACCATAGAGGGATCATTTGTTAAATGCATGGTTGCATTTTTATGTACGTTTATCGTACGTGCTATATTTGACAAATGTTAATAGATCACCTTTCTCTCATCTGAAAAAAAAAAAAAATCAAGTATTACATGAGTGGCTATTACCTACTTCACCAATTGTATAATTTCTAGCTCTTTGCTTCGTCAGAAATTGCATTCTGTATCTGATGGATGGGGTTTAGCATGGGCTTACCAAAATATCAAATATGATTGAAACCCACCCACCCACCCACCCAAAAAAAAAAAAGGGGGGGGGGGGGGGGGGGGGGGGGGGGGGGGGAACGAAAAAGGGGGAACGAAAAAGATTGGCCCAAGCGGAATCCAGTGGTGATCAACTGATAGAAAGCTTGTGATATAATATGAGAAAGCTTTGATGGTTGTTTAAATTTCTGTGAGCGAGGCGCACAAAGAAATATAAAGAGTAAACCAGAGTTTTGCCATCGTTTCTTCTCAGTCAAGTTCCATTCTTTTGATTTCTTCATTCATCCACAAAGATGAGCATTTTGACTTACATTAAAAGCGCAAAGGAGCACTTTATGGGCCTCTGATGTCTCTGCTAGAGATTTATGCACCAGAGAGTGGTATTTTTGGGTCCATTTAATGATGTTTTATGGTCAAATGACTTGGATAAAATTAACCATGCATTATAAAGGAAAGAAAAAAAAAAGAGAGAAACCATTTGAGAGCCTTTTCCTTCTCCCATAGACTGAAGAAATCTTCTTTAACAACCTGAACTTCGTCGAAAAAGCTATCGGGAAATCTCTCTTTTATTGTCATGGACAAATGTTGGCCCATAGTTTTGACTCCTGGTGTTTGACCTATCCATTCCAAGATTCCCTGCGGCATGTTAGTCCAAGATTCTTCTATTTTCATCGAATCTAAGGTGATTTTTGATATGATGCAGTTTGTCCAACCCAGGTACGTCCAGTAGTGTTAATGAAACGGGGCTGCAGCGCAGACGTTAAAATATAATATAGTCCTTGGCTTAGCTACAATCCCCACTAATGGAATGTCTAGAATGCGTTGAGAACCAGTTGATGATTCTGGTTGATAAGATTTGGCTACTCCATCATAAACACTTCATGCATCTATTGGTTGATCACCTATCAAAACTGATATTAATATTTGGCCAGTCTCTGCCGATTAGATACCTAGCTCACTAATTAATGAAAGTGATGTTGAATATTTTACAACAACAATGGTTTGAAATTAGGATTCTGGCTTGGGTTTACTTGTTTAAATGCATCAGTGAAATAAAACAAGAAGCAAAAAGTTTGCATACCAATAACGAATTTCGTTATTGACTTTACAGCCAATGGTAAACCAGAACACTTCTGGACAATCTGCTCCGGAGACAAGTAGCCAGGACGATAAGGATCATCCTCTGATGCATTTAATTGCTTCCGGTGTAGAGATGTTGGCCAGTTCAAGCGGGATTGTCGCAACCCGCTAGTTTGTTACCGGTGCAGAGGTGTGGGCCATCCGGCAAAGAGGTGCAGAGCTGGCCTGCGAAGGATGAACCCTGTGAGCGAGCTCATCTTTCCTGGAAGACCTGATGTGGCAACGGTTTTTCTCCCGTCCAATGAGGGGCACCTCCGGTGTTATAAGCGACTGGCTTGTGCCGGTATTGTTCGAGTCGTACTAGGCAGAGAGGGCCTCCGATCAGTCGGTCCTCCACTGATTGCTCAGGCCTTGAAAAGAGTTGATCCCCGTTTCAAATATGATCCGATTGTTCTGGGGCACAACCTATTCCCGGTCCTGTTCCCATCCCGTTCATCCTTGCTGCAGGCTTCCCGGAGAGGATCAAAGAGAGACTCCTTCTTCTCCTTCTCCGTGAGGCCATGGTCATTTCGGGATGGAGCAACTTCTTCTCTGCTCCAGTACAGGGTGGAACTTGATCTTCTCGGCGTCCCGCCTCATGCTTGGGATCCGGAGACCGCTAGAAGACTGATCTCGGGCTTCGCCCTCCTAGATAGAGTTTCTACGGCAACCCTTGCTGGCAGGGATCTCTCTGTTTTCAAGCTTTCTGCTTTTTGTGTTGGGTTTGAAGATATCCCGACCTCAATACTGGCTACTTTGGGAGATGCGCATCTGGGTGAAGATCCGAGGTGTCTCTTCGGGTCGACCTCTACCATCAAATATCCGTCCTAGGTTGGACTGGGAAGCTGATTGGCCGCAGACCTTAGTTCCTTCCCATACGGAGACCTCCCCTGTTTCCTTAGATCCGCATGTTGAGGTGCGACGGGGCTTGAATGTTGGCCGAGTCGGTGCAGATGCAGGGGACTCGAGCTAAGGCAGGTCTCATCTTCCACCTTCAGAGGTTGGTCTCTCCCCTGATCCGATTGAAGAGGATGGTGGTTTCTCCGGCGATGTTGAGTGTGGAGAAAATCTTGGCTCTGCCGCCGAGATCGGAGCCATTGATGGTGATCCCGTCGTGCACCCCAGTCCCCTGCCACTAGAGCCGCCGCCATTTGCCGACCCCCCACTGCTGGATGAGGCCGGTTCAGGGAACTCTTTTGAACAGGAATTGGGCCCGAGAAGTCCGGTTGGTGGAGAACCTTTTTTGAATCCTGACAAGGCTACGGAGGCTCTGCCGTGGGATGGGCTCGAGGTCCCTGCCACCTCACCGGATTCAGGAGATCTCATTAATCTTCTGTCCCCTGTGCTTGAAGCTTCTTCGACGGATTACTTTCTTAGGAAGTCCTCTGAGATCACCCCCCTCCCTGCCTCTAGCATCGGGCAGGGATCAATTAAAGAGATTTTTCGCCTTTATGAGGAGGTGAGAATTCGCTGAACCTCCAGCCCATGAGATCGATGTGGATCCAAGTAAGATAGAGGGCCCCACTGAAAATGACTTGGACTCTCTAAAGGACAAAGAGGAGGAGCCTCCTGCAAGGTCCCAAGAGGGTAATAAAAAGGCCATTCATCCCTCCCAGCAAAGCCCGACGGCTGTGGCGAGCTCTGAAGTTGTGTCTGAGCCTGATGATTGTTCTATCCCACCCCCTTCCTTGATGAGAAAATCCTCTAGAGCAAAAGCGGTTGACGCCGTGAAGGAAGCCACTGCAAAGTTGTTACCTCCTACAAGGAAGAAGAAAGACGCCAAGGGAGTTAAGCCAATCATTGACTCCCATCTCCCTCTCTCCTCCATCCCTCATCAATTGCTGCTTGATTGGGACAAGGCCTGTGGATTCTCTTTCCCTGAAGAGGTCTCTCAAGAGGTGGTGGACACTCTCAGACAGCTTGAAAAAGGGAAGGCTATAATGGTGTCCTCTGGTTTTTCATGATACTCTCTTTTGCAGCTTTTTGGCACTGTGGTAGTTGGTGTTCTTCAATTTCTATGTTTGTTGGTTGCTTTCACTTGCTGTGATCCCAGTTTTTGGCCTATCACTATTTGGATTATGTTTGTGGTTAGACCATGTTGGTTGCCTTCATGCTCCTTTATGATGGTGATTTCTATGCTGTTTTCTGGTTGGTATGGTGGTTGGTTATGTAATCGGACAGTCAGTAGGTGTTGTTACTTCTGGAGTAATAGACCTTGTTTGGAGTGTCTCAGGATGGACTGTTATAGAGGGTTGCCTTGTTGTAACGCTCATTATCTCATGGAATGTTAGAGGCTCGAATGACCCTATGAAAAGAAGGGCAATCAGAGATCTCATCCTCTCCTCATCTTGTGATATAATTCTTATTCAAGAATCCAAGGTCTCTAACCCCTCATCGGCCTTCTTCAGATCTTTGGGAGGTAGCAGGTTGGATTGCTGGGCACATACAGATGCTGTGGGTTCAGCGGGGGGATTCTAATTGGGTGGAATTCTCGAGTGTTTGATTTTAAGCATTCTATTCCCAAAGAGTTCTCTCTTTCTGTTACTCTCCAGTGTTTGTCTAGGAACAAGGCTATTGCTTTAAGCTAAGTGTATGGTCCTAATGATGAGGCTCGACGAAAGGACTTCTTTGATGAGATTACTCAAGTGAGAGCTAGTCTCCCAGGCCCTTGGCTTCTTGCTGGTGACTTCAACATTACTAAAGGTGACTCTGAGCGCAAAGGAAGTCCTCAAAGCTGGAAAGATGGATTAGAGTTTATGGATTTCATTTCCTCCCTTAATCTCATTTATTTGCAGTTGAAGGAGAGGTGTTTTACTTGGAGCAACAGAAGGGATCAACCATCTATGGCTAGGATGGATCGATTTCTTCTCTCTTTGGAATGGGATGATCTCTTCCCATCCTCCATTCAAAGAGCTCTTCCAAATTTTGCTTCTGATCATGTCCTTATCTGCTTGGAGAGTGAGATCAAATTTAATGTGCCAAGACTATTTCGGTTTGAGAGCTTGTGGCTCAAGGAGGTTGATGTAACTGATGTGGTGCATGATACTTGGCGTTCCATTAGAGGTCGTGCACATCCCACTGCAGCTTGGGTGGACAATTTGAGAAGGCTTAGATCGGTTCCGTAAAAATGGTCCTTGGCCAAGAGAATTTCCAATAAAGAATTAAAGGATAAACTATTGCATGATGTGGGGCTCCTTGATAAAAAGGAGGAGAGCATTGATCTTTCCCCTATGAAACTTGCAACTAGAAGAATTTTGAGGAAGTCCCTTGATGAAATTTACCAAAAAGAGGAATTGTATTGGAAACAAAGATCAAAGATTACTTGGCTTGTTGAAGGGGATAGAAATACTTCCTTTTTCCACAAGGTCGCATCCGGGAGGAGAAGGAAAAATATGATTTATGCTCTAATGGATGATGGGAATGTATTCTCTTCCCAAGAGGAGATTGAAGCTAGGCTTACCTCTTTCTTCAAGTCCTTGTTTGCCTATGATCATAAGCCCAAGATTTCTTTTGACTGGAATTTGTTGTTTGGTAATCGCACAATTTGCTTGGAGGATCTGATAATGAATTCACTATAGAAGAGCTGAGAAATGCGGTCTTCTCTTTTAATCGTCTTAAAGCGTCGGGCCCTCATGGTTTCATTTTTGCTTTGTTTCAACAGTTTTGGGATCTCATTAAAGATGATATTATGGTTACGTTAGAAGAGTTTCACAAAGGATCATTGGCATTGGACAGCTTGAATTTTGCTTATATCACCTTAATACCAAACAAAGATGGCATGCTCTCGGCTCGAGATCTTCGGCCAATTAGCCTCCTTAATGGGCTCTACAAGATCATTACGAAGGTCCTTACAAGGCGTTTGGCTTCTATTCTCCCTAACTTGATTGATCTTTCATAGTCAGCATTTGTCAAGGGCAGGGTCACTTTTGAAGACTTTCTTAGTGCTCATGAAATGATCTCTTAGGTCACAAAGGCCTAACGTGTATTTTTGATTTTGAAAAAGTCTTTGATAGTGTGAATTGGGGTTTCCTTCTCAATATTCTATTGGCCAGAGGCTTCCCACCTAAATGGATTGTTTGGATCAGGAACCTTTTGTCTTCAGCTTCAGTGGCTTTACTTGTTAATGGCAGACCTGGGAGATGGATTAGGTACAAACAAGGCCTGAGATAAGGTGATCCCTTCTCTCCCGTTCTTTTTATACTTGCTATTGATGTACTTGCTAGACTCTTCAAGCGGGCTGGTTCTCTTGGAATCATTGAAGGAATTGGTTCTTAGGTGGAATTTAGAGGACTTACTAGCCTTCAATTTGCTGACGACACTATTATTCTGCGCCAGAAAAAAGGATAGTCTATTGGTAGCTAAGGCAATTTTGTTAGCTTTTGAAGAGGCATCTGGTCTAAAGATCAATTTTCATAAAAGTTCAATTGTCTGCCTCAACATGGATGACTCTGAAGCCTTTTTGTTTGCAAACTGGATGAATTGCTCTAAAGAGATTTTCCCATTCAAATATCTTGAATTGCCTCTTTGTGATAAAAAGGTACCAAAGCAATGCTAGATGCCTCTTATTGAAAAAAATCAATGCAAGGTTGGCTTCATGGAAAAAAAAAATTACTATCCTGGGGTGGAAGATTAACCTTAGTAAACTTAGTGCTATCTGCCTTGCCCTCCTACTATATGTCTATCTTTAAATTGTCAAAGCGGGTTATTAACAAAATTGAGAAGATCAAGAGAGCTTTTTCGTGGAACGGTAAAGATGTCATCAATGGCTTTCATTGCTTAGTTAATTGGGATTTTGTGTGTAGATCCAAGGAACAAGGAGGCTTGGAAATCAAGAAATTAGAACAAATGAACTCTGCTCTTCTTGCCAAATGGGCATGAAAATTCTTATGAGGCTCGAATAGTCCCTGGCATAACCAAATTCAAGGAGCTTACTATTAGAGAAGTAAGTTTGGTATGAGATCGAGAAAATCTCTCTCTAGCCTATCTCCATTTTGGAAGGATGTTTTTAAGCAAAATGCAACATTTTGGAACCGCCTCTCTTTTAAGTTGGGTTATGGTAAAAATATCAGATTTTGGGAAGATTCATGGATCAATGCATCGCGATTGTGCTATCTATTGGTGTAGAATCTGGTTGATGTCCGAATTAAGTTGGAGTGGGAGAAGACGAGATCGCCGTCGAAAATCTGCAAGACAAGTTCTAACTGAAATCAGGGGTGGTGGCTCCGGCAGAATCCTTCGACGATCAAGTCAGCTCTCCTGGCCAATAGAAATGGAATGCTCAAGAAAGAAAGTAGCAAAATTTGGGGAAGGAGAAGAAAGCTCTGGAGAGAAATGTATCTGGAAGATCCCTTTTATAGACGGAGCCTGTAACAAACTGAGAGCGATAATCGTAACTGTTTGGTAATGGACCGTTCGGAGCCACGTGGAGTTTATTATGGAGAGTAGTGTCTGTTGTCATGATGTGCCAGTTCGTTGGAATTTAATAGTTGAAGTTTGGAAGAGTAGACGTTGGTTGGTGAAGAACTTTAAGTTATATCAATTCTAGAGGAGTTCAAACTCCTCTAAGGTAGTTTGTGTGCGAGTTGGTCCATGCTGCGTATAGAACTGGATTCATGTAGGTGAGGAGATCCTTTTGGACGACTGCAAGAAGTTCGATTGGAAGAAATTCAAAAAATCTACGATAGAAGAAATCTTGAAGAAAGTCTGCTGAAGAAAAATCCAGAAATAGTTCTGCTGGAAGAAGAAGTCCGACTGAAGGAGAATAACTTCGAAAATAATCCTGTTGAAGAATTATGGAAGGAGGTCCGTTGAAGAAGCGAATACATAACAATGGATCACCTTTTAGTTGATGTAAAAAGTTCGAATGAATGGGGGTTGATGGAAAAAAAATCACCTGGTGTCAGGAAGGAGATTAACGGGGGGGATGTCGACTGGAGAAAATTTGCCTGAACGGAGCAGAAGGAGATCTGCTTGAAGAGGATCTATTTATTTATTCCTTCAAAGCTTGGCTGCCTTCAAGGCCGTCTGGAGGCTAATACAAAGGAGATGAGATCTTTTTGCCTGCATGTTCAGAGTTCTTGATGTAGAAATTTTGAGGTCTGGAGCAAAGTTCCATTGATTCGATGTTGATCTAATATCGAACAGCTTGGATGACTTTTTGTTGGAAAGAAATTCAAAGGGCGCCAAGGTTGGCCAAATCAAGCCATGGTTAGACCTGTTACTCAGTTGTTGCATGGGGGCTGTCATCACTGTTCAAGTTTATCTGAGTGAAATCTATAATGCCCTATAGGTTCTGGGGATATTCGAAAAAGCTAGAAATCTAAGTGAAGATGATCAATCGATAAATTTAAATTGAAGGTCCGTAGTTTCAATGCTTGAGCGTAAATTCTTCACTTATCGGAATCAGGCATGGCTGCCTTCATCGGATGAAGTCACTTGAAGACTCGGCATCCCATTGGACTTCAGCAGAAAAAGAGTTTACACCCAACACAAGTCTTCCTACTCACGAGTTCGAAGTTTGAATGAAGGAAGTAAAGAATTATGAGTGCCGAAGTCCTTTTCTATTTCTGCATTGGTGCCAAAATATTTTAAATACGAGATGATCCGAAAAGATAAATTCTTAAAATTTTCACCAAAGCGCTGCCCTAGGTACAGCATAATAAAGGTTCTACCTGTTGCCATTCTATCGCTATGATGAGTGGGACATGCATCGACTTGAGGTTGATTGGCGGAGATTTGCACTCATAACCATCTTCGACTCTCATGGCTATTTAAGCTCTTCTTCTTTCTTGAGGGTTTCATCTTGCTCAGATCTCCTTTCTTTCCCTTTGATCTCCTTCTTCCTTCTTGCTCTAGAGCTCCAGCATCTTCCATTGACTCCTTCGATTCTTGAAGATTCTCTGCTTTCCATCGAGCTTGCCGTCTTTTCGCTCTTCCTAGTTGATTTAGGTCAGTTTTTGAATCTTTTTCTTTGATTATCCGTATCTTTTGTCATCTCTACTCGTTCTATTTCTTTGAGAGAGTCTTAGATATCATTTTCTTTGATTTTCCAAAAATTTTCTTCGCTTTAGTTTGATCCTCATATCCTCCGAAGAGTCCTGGTTAACCGGTTCTAGGAGTTCGGCTCGTTTAGCTCTAATGGACCTTTCTCATAAAGACCCCAAGCCTGTAGAAGTACCTCGGCCATTCTTCGTTCCTGATATCATTTTGTGTAAACTTCGGCCTGAAGATCTTTCGTTAATTAGAATCTAATTTGGAATTTCTTCCAACTGCGAACTTGAACTTCCTGGCCCCAGCGATCAAGTTAGCTTTCCTCCTTCCGATCGAACTTGCTTGTACGTCAAAATTCTTCGAGCGAAACTTTGGCCGTCGATACCTTCTTTTGTAGCTGACTTGTTTAGATTTTTAAACATTTTCTTCATAGCCATGGCACCAAACTCCTTTAGATTTATCATAGAATTTCTCTCTTTGTGCATCATGGTTGATGTTCGACCTTCCATCTTTCTATTTCATAATTTCTTTATTTTTAAATATCATCCGATCACCAAAGACTGGTGGTATGCGTCTCTCCAGTTTGGCAAGAATGGGTTGCTCAAAGGCACTCCCTCTTTCATTCATAACTAGAAGGAGAAATTCTTTTTTGTTTTCTATTCTTTCCTAGAACTAGGACTTCCTTCAGAAAAAAAAATAAGGGACTCAGTTCGTCGATCTCCTTAGCTTGAGAAAGAGTATCAAAATTCGGCCGACAAGCTGAAGAACTTTTGAGCCCCTCGGATCTCCAAGTTTCTGTAGGACCAGACCTTGTTCAACTTTGATCTCAGTCCTTTCAATCTGGTAGGTAGTCCTTCACAGCTAGCCAATTATGCATAGTCTTCTTTCTTTTTTTGACTCTAATTTTTTCTTCTACACTTGAGGAACGGAATCGCCTGACTATGGGGATTAAGTCTCTCAAGATGAAGGGCGGCTCTGTCCGAAAAATATTAAACAAGGCTCACATTGATGAGCCAATCTCGGTAGCATCCATCTCTGAGTCCGACGTAGCCACATCAGCTCTGATCTCGCTTCGAGAGGATGCTGCCGCCACACCTCTCGAGCAGTGCAAGATCATTGAGAAGAAGAAGAAAAAGGATGCGATGAGGAGGGCGATCGAGAGTTTGAGTAGCGAAGGCTCCGATCAGGAGCGAGCTTCCTTGGATGATCGAGAAATCATCTAATTTCTGATGAAGGACAGCATCCTCCCGCATATTGTTGAGAAAATGATCGAGACGGAGGATGCCAAGAGATTTAATGAGTTTTTCGCCATCTATCTCGAGGTGATTCATTCTTTTGAACTTATTTAAATAAAGGATGTGCTTTTAAAGTTTTGACTTAATTTCATTCTGTCTTATAGTTGGGGCATTACTTGTTTGCCTACTCGAAGGCCATCGATCTCTATCAGGCCGAGGCTTCTAAAGCCCTGCAGGAGGTTCAAGCGAAGGCCGAGAGGGTTCGGGCCGAGATCAATTGTTTGAAGATGGCCTTGAAAATTCAAACCATAGAGATCGAGCACCTTCGGAAGACATCGCAAAAAGAGGAAGAAGTTTCTGTAGGACTGAGGATGGCCTTGACCTTCTCCGAAGATAAAAGGAAGAAGGCCGAAGAGGAGGTCGACATCGAGAGGGAGAGGGCTATTGAAGCCTCAAAATCCTCCAAAGCAATGGAGGACATCAAAATTGCGTTCGTCCAAAAAGCCTTCTTGGAGGTGTTCGAGATCTGTATGAGGAGAGTCGCGAAGAACTTTTTTGGAGTGGATCTTGACTTTTTGACAGACGAACCCGATGATGAAGCCGGTCCCTCCAACATCACCACCGCATCTCCTACCACCGAACCTACCCTAGGTGTTCCTGAACTTACAGTTGAAGCTCCCGAGTCCATTTCTGAGCCTGAAGCTGCAAAGGATGTACCAACCTCGCCTGCCCTTGCATCGATTGAGGTTGAAAATATTTGATTACTTGTGCCTTTTTTTTGCATTGTCTTCTAATGAGATGTTTGTTGTAGATGCCAAGCTAGGGTCTCTTCTACGAACAAAGATAGGATTTCACTTTTTGTATTTAACATAGTCAGATTATCGTAGAAAGGACACGTGTAAGGGTTGTCGGCAGGACTTCTTCTTTTCTCTCATTTTTTATCAATGAGGTCCTGGCTTATGCTCATGTTAGGATAAGATTTTTCTTCTGTTCCCAACGTGGCTTGTAGAGGCAAATTATGACTATTGTCAGAATTTCTTCCTTCATCTCATCTTAAATTGACGAGGCCTTCGACTTTGCTCATGTTAAGACGAGGTCCTCCTATTGCTATCTTGACTGTAGTGACATATTAGGACCATTGTCAGAGCCTCTCTCCTCATCTCATCTTAAATTAACGAGGCTTTTGATTTTGCTCATGTTAGGATGAGATCCTTTTTCTGTTACTAACATGGTTAACATGGCTGTAAGGGCACATTAGGATCATTTTCAGGATCTTTTTCTTCATCTCATTTTAAATTAACGAAGTCTTCGATTTTGCTCATGTTAGGATAAGATCCTCCTCCTAATCCTAACATGGTTGTAGAGGCACATTAAGACTGTTGTCAAGGTCTCTCCTCTTATCTCACCTTAAATTAACGAAGCCTTTGACTTTGCTCATGTTAGGATGAGGTACTCCTCCTATTCCTAACATGACTGTAGGGGCATATTAGGGCCATTGTCAAGATCTCTTTTCTTATCTCATCTTAAATTAACGAGGCTTTTGACATTGCTCATGTTAGGATGAGGTCATCCTCTTATTCCTAACATGACTGTAGGGGCACATTAGGGCTGTTGTCAAGATCTCTTTTTTCATCTCGTCTTAAATTAACGAGACTTTCGATCTTGCTCATGTTAGGATGAGGTCCTCCTCCTATTTTTAATATTACCATTTTTGATTATTTCGGAGAGTTACTTTCTATCATCACATGATTTTCGCAATGAGAAATAATAATACTGAAATAAAGAAGCTTTATTGAGGGTAAATTGCTGGTAGTACATTCTTAGATTTTTTGAATTCCAAGATCGCAGGAATGTTGCTCCTCCAAGCTCCTTCAGATGATAGGTTTCAAGTCAGATGACCTTCTCTATTCTATATGGACCTTCCTAATTCGAAACGAGCTTTTCTTGATTTTGAGGTTGTGAAACAATATCTTGCTAAAGTACCAAGTCTTTAACTTTGAATATTTTGCCTTTGACTTTATAGTTGTAGTAGTAAGCAACTTTTTGCTTATAGACTGCCATCTGAATTTGAGCTTTTTTTCATTTTTTCTCCAATAAGTTGAGGTTAGCCCTGAGGTCCTATGAGTTGTACTGCTCATTGAATGCCACGACTCGTGCTGACAGAAGTTTAAGTTTTATTGGGATGACTGCTTCTGTTCTAAAAGCTAAGACAAATGGAGTTTCTCCAGTTGGCAAATATTGGTTAGTTCGGTATGCCCAGAGTACATGATAGAGTTCGTCCATCCAAGTCTTCTTTGCTCTTTTGAGTCTTGCTTTGATGTCTTGCAATAAGATTCTGTTGGTCATTTTAGCTTCACCATTTGCTTGTGGATGGGCTATCGATGTAAAATGATGGAAGATATTTAAATCTTCATAAAATTTGATAAATTTTGCTTCAGTAAACTGTCATCCATTATCTGTTATGAGGATCTGAGGTAGGTCAAATTTGCAAATAATCGACTTTCAAACGAAGTCCTGTACTTTTACTTCAATGATTTTCACTAGAGGTTCAGCCTTAACCCACTTTATGAAATAATCTATTACCATCAAGAGGAACTTACGTTGTCCGAATTCTATGAAAAAAGATCCGAGTATGTCCATTCCCCATTAAGCGAATAGTCATGGGGCACTCAGAGGTGTAAGTTTGAAAGTTGGTTGCCTTTGAATGTATACATTTCGCTGATAGCGGTCATATTTTTTGACATACTCTACAGAATTATGGTATAACGTTGATTAATAGTAACCTTGCCGAAGTAGTCTATGTGATAAGAATCTGGCCCCTATATGACTTTTGTAGATTCTTTCATGCACTTTCTATAATGTAAAGTAAGCTTCTAAAGGTCGGAGACATCTCAAGAGCGGTAGAAAATATGATCTTTTATACAGCTTGCCTTCAAATAGAACATAATGAAAAGCTTGATTTCTGAGCTTTTGAGCTTCTTTCGGATCATAAGGAAGAGCTCCATTCTTGAGGTAAGCTATTAGTGGATCGATCCAGCTTGATTTGCATAATGGACTACGACTCCTCCGATCTTGGACATTTTAGAACTTCAAAAAATATTTTCTTGGACAGTTTGGCTAGGACTAAAATGGCCAACTTAGAGAAAAGGTCGATCCTGGTATTTTCTACACTCGAAATCTGTTGGATGCTAAAACTGTTGAAGGTCGGAGTTAAGTTCTTCACTTTATCAAGATATTTTATCATGCTTTCCTTCCAAGCTTCATAACTACTACTAACCTATTTGACCATCAGTTGAAAATCACTATAGACTTAGAGCCGATCTGCTTCTAACTCTTTAGCTATTTTTAATCCAACAATCAAAGCTTCATATTCGGTCTCATTATTAGTTGTAGAAAATTCAAAGCGCAGTGCATATTCGGTGATGATCCTCTCTGAGTTAACCAAGATCAGCCTTGCACCTACACGAGAAGCATTGGATGAGCCGTCTACATATAGGATCCAAAAATCTTCAAGAAGGTTAGCTCTTTCTTCAGAGGAGCTCGGCTGCAATCATGGAATGCTGATTTTGTTCTGTTCAAGCTCGGCCTCATCCGGAATGGTGCATTCAACTATAAGATCTGACAGTACTTAGGCTTTGATTGATGATCGAGGTCGGTAGTTAATGTCAAATTTTGTAAGCTCAATTGCCCATTTTGTAATTCTTTCGAAGGCATTCGTTCGATGAAGGACTGTCTTAATTGGTTGATCAGTAAGAAGAGATATAGTGTGCCCTTGAAAATAAGGTCGGAGACTTCGGACTGCAATAAGCAAAGCATAAGTTAGTTTTTCTAACTTAGTATATCTGATCTCGACATTCCTCAAGACTCAGTTTGTATAGTAGATTGACTACTGTACTTTCACCTTCTCTTTGACTAGGACTGCCGCAAGAGCCATTGGGAAGATCACCAGGTACAAAAATAATTTCTCTCTAGATTCAGACTTTGCTAATAGGAGAGGTGAACAGAGGTAGTCTTTGTGCTCTTTAAAGGCTTGCTGACATTCGGTGGTCTAGCAGAAGTTCTTCGACTGTTTTAAGATCTGAAAGAAGGGCATGCATCCCTCGACCAATCTCGAGATGAAGTGGTTCAGGGCTGCCATCTTTTCAGTTAGGTGCTGAACTTCTTTGATTGATTTTGGAGCAGTCATCTTTTAAATGGCCTAGATCTTCCTCGAATTTGCTTTGATTTTGTGCCTCGACACCATGAATCCCAAGAACTTTTCAGAAGTTACACCGAAGGCGCACTTGACTGGATTCAGCTTCATCTTGTATCTCCTGAGGGTGCTGAAGGTCTTTTCAAGATCAGCAATATGATTTATTAAAGCTCGGCTCTTAATAAGCATGCTGTCTATATATAATTTTATGTTGCGATTGATCTGCTCATTGAAGATTTTATTGATCAGGCGCTGGTATGTTGTCCCTACATTTTTGAGTTCAAAAGACATAACCTTGTAACAGTAAAGACCATGGTCGATAATAAAAGCAGTCTTTTTCTCATCCTCTGATGCTATTCAGATTTGATTATAGTCAAAAAAGACATCCATGAAGGTGAGGAGCTCGTGGCTCGAGGTCGCATCTATAAGTTGATCAATTCTGGATAGAGGTAACTATCTTTTGGGCATATTTTGCTCAACTTTTTGAAGTTTATGCACATTCTCCACTTGCCATTGATTTTTTTGATGAGCACGATGTTGGAGACCTAGTTCGGATAGTTGACTTCTCGGATTAATCTAGCCTTAAGGAGCTCATCAATTTTCTCTGTAATTATTTTCTGCCTTTCTGGAGCATGGCTGCGCATCTTCTTTTTCAGTGATCAATTTTTAGGGTCGACAGTCAGGCAATGTTCTATGATCTCGACATCTATCCCGAACATTTTATCAGGGACCCAAGCAAAAATATTCACATTCCTCCGTAGAAATTCGACAAGCCGCTCTCATATTTCTCCTGCTAAGTTAGAGTTGATCTGCATCGTGTGCTCCATATTTCCATCATTCAGTGGAATGGAAGCAAGATCTTTCATAGGCTCATCCCACTCTTCCGTTAGATCATTGTGGATATCCAACCCATCAATCAGATAAGAATTTGATCGCTCGCCCCTCTGTAAGATAATTGAATAGCAATGCCTTACTAGGGCTTGATCTTCTCTGACTTTTTCGATCCCATAACTTGTTGGAAACTTCATTTTCATGTAATATATCCATACTACTGTCCGAAGTGCGTTTAGATCAGGTCGGCCAAGGATTGCATTGTAAGTCGATGAAGCTCTTACTACCAGAAAGTCCATCCGTGCCCTGGACTATCTTGAATATTGCCCTACAGCCATAACCAAATTTATTATACCTTTAACTGATATTGCTTCGTTAGTGAAGCCTACCAATGGGGAGCTCATTGGTCCAAGCTGACTGTTAGATATAGATATCTTGGAGAAAGCATAATAAAATAAGACATCGGTAGAACTTGCATTATCAATAAGGATACGACATACATTATAGTCTGCAATATTTAAAGTAATTACAACCGCATCGTTATACGAAAACTGAACTTCGTATGCATCTGCTTTAGTGAAGGCTATGGATTCTTTAGCTCTCTATCTTTTCATCGATCCTTCAGATCTACTGGCCTTCTCTCGTCGAAGTCCCTCAGAGATAGTATTGATGATGCTGAGAGGTAGTCGATCTTTCTGTTGCTCTTTTCTTCTTGGTGATTTTGGCTACGACAGTGCCCTTGGCCGATCCTTCCTTCTTTCGAACCAACGTCATAGAAATTGATCGAGTCGGACTCGTCTGATGAGCTTCTCAATCTTATCTTAGAGTTGAATGCATTTTTCAGTATTATGACCATGGTCACGATGGTAGAGACAGTATTTGTTAGGATTGTGCTTGCTAGGATGAGTGTGCATCTTCTTCGACCTTGGTAATTGCCTTTTTGATCTCCATCAGTACTTGTATTTTTGGAGCATTGAGGGGGGCATAGTTGTAGAATCTTCTAGGAAAAGAACTTCTAAGCGTCTTTCTGTTAGCGCTTCTTTGGCGACAAGCTTAAGAAGGAGTTAGGGCTCAGTTGCGCTCGGAGAAAGTCCAGAAGTGCGACCAAACTTTATTCGACTTTTTTTCAACTTTGGACTTGCTAGATTCGCCCGTCTGTCGTTCTCCTATGGCTTGCTCATCCTTCAACTTGAAGGCTTCCCAAGCTCGAGCATATCCTTTAGCTCGAGTTAGCAGATCGATAAAATTCTTAAGATACTTCTTCTTCAGAAAAAATAATAAATCATTCTTCTGGAGATTGTCCTTCAGTGCGGCCATGGCAACAGATTGTTCCAAATTTTGGACCTCAAGGGTAGCAGCATTGAAGCGATTGACATAAGCCCGAATTGATTTTCTCTTTTTCTATTTGATGTTGATGAGAAAGTTCGAACCTCGCTTGGGATGTCGGCTACTAATAAAATGAGCCATAAATTGATGGCTCATCTGATCAAAAGAGAAGATCGTACCCAACTTCAGTGTCGAGTATCAATTTCTTACTGCTTCCTTCAAAGTAGATGAAAAAACTTGGCATAAGATGGCATTTGGTACACCATGGATAAGCACCATGATTCGAAAAGCCTTCAGATGGTCGACCTGATCAAAGATTCCATCATAGCTTTCGAATTGGAAAAGCATGAAGTTCGGCTGGATATGCTCTTGCATGATTCGAGCAGAGAAGGAGGGATCGGTGTAGATTTCGTCATGGTAAGCCAGAATGATATGACGGAGTTTTTCAATCCGTTAGTTCATTTCTTGCAATTTTTTATTGAGAACATCATCTCGATCGCATATTCTAGAAGGCTTCTGACCGTAGATGGAGAAGATTTCTTCTGGAGAGGAATCATGGTCTGAATAGGAGTCTTTAGCTCTCTATTTTTTCTTTCCAGGAGTGATGGGTCTGCTGGCCCAAGCAAGTATGCCTCTTTAGGACTGGCTCTTGACACTTGATGGGAGGTTTTCTGGTGGAGCCGCTGTCGGAGATTGCTGCATGGCCTGCACCATTTTGTTAAGGTCTCAAATTTGCTGCATCAGTAGGTTGAACTGCTTCGGATCTACCATAGCCGCTGATAGAGGGAGTTGAGGTGCTGGTGATGGAGTAGGGATGGGCAGATCTGGCTCAGATCTGATGGTGCAAGCAACGAATCATCGGTTGGTTGTCTTCTTTGGAGGCATTTCTATGCTGAAAAGATTGAACAAAGATGGATCTCGAAGAGTTAAAAGAAGAGAATGATCAAGATCGACTGAACACTCCTTTTAGAATAAGGACTCAAAGGCCCTTCCTCTAGCGCCAATCCTATTGGTGTAGAATCTGATTGATGTCAAAATCGAGCTGGAGCGGGAGAAGATGAGATCATCATTGAAAACCTATAAGGCAAGTTCTGACCAGAGTCGGGGGTGGTGGCTCCGGTAGGACCCTCCGACGATCAAGTCAGCTCTTTTGGCCAACAAAAATGGAGTACTTAGGAAAGAAAGTAATGAAGTTTGAGGAAGGAGAAGAGAGCTCTAGAGAGAAACGTATCTGAAGGATCCCTTTTATAGGCGAGATCTGTAACAAACTGAGAGCGACAATCATAACCGTCTGGTAGTGGACTGTTTGGAGCCACATGGAGCTTGTTATGGAGAGTAATGTCTGTTATCATGACGTACCAGTTCGTTGGGATTTAATAGTTGAAGTGTGGAGGAGTAGACGTCGGTCGGTGAAGAACTTTGAGTTATATCAGTTTCAGAGGAGTTCAGACTCCCCTAAGATAGTCTGTGTGCGAGTTGGTCCATGTTGTGTATAGAACCGAATTCGCGTAGGTGAGGAGACCCTTCTGGATGACTGCATGAAGTTCGGTCGAAATGGATTCGAAAGCTTTGCAACTGGGGAAATCTTGAAGGAAGTCTACTGGAGAAGAATTCGAAAGTAGTTCTGTTGGAAGGAGAAGCACGGCTAAAGGAGAAGAACTCCAAAAATAATTCTATTGAAGAATTTCTGCTGAAGAAGCGAATATATGACAACGGGTCCCCTCTTAGCTGATGTAAGAAGTTCGGATGGACAGGGATTGATGGGAAAGAAATTAGTTGGTGTCAGGGAGGAGATTAATGGGAAGGACGTCGGCTGGGGAGAATTTACCTGAAAGGAGCGGAAGGGGATATGCTTGGAGAGGATCTGTTTATTTATTCCTTCAAAGCTCGACCGCCTTCGAGGCCATCTAGAGACGATACAAAGGAGTCGAGGTCCTTTTGCTTGCGTGTTCAGAGTTCTTGATGCAGAAATCTCGAGGTCTACTATTCTTAGTATATTATGGGAGTTCATCTGGAGAGGAGTTCCGTTGATCTGATGTTGGTCCAATATCGAACAGCTTGGATGGCTTTTTATTGGGGAGAGATTCAAAGAGCGCTAAGGTCGGCTAAACCAAGCTATAGTTAGACCTATTACTCAATTGCTTGGGGGCTATCGTCACTGTTCAAATTCGTCCGAGTGAAATCTACAATGCCCTGTAGGTTCTGGGGATACTAGAAGAAGCTAGAAATCTGAGTGAAGAAAATCGATCGATAAATTCAAATTGGAGATCTGCAGTTTCGATGTTTGAGCATAAATTCTTCATCGGCCGGAATCAAGCATGACTGTCTTTACCGGATGAAGTTATCTGAAGGCTCGGCATCCCGTTAGACTTCGGCAGGAAAAGGGTTTACACCCAACACTATCTTTTTGCTAATTTATATGAAAAAGCTGTCAAACAACATACCGCCATTTGCTCATTCTGGAATTGGAGATCTCTATCTTGGAAAATTGCTTTAAGAGGATCTTTGACGTGGGAGGAAACTAACCAGCTTGAAGATTTGATGCATATTCTCTCTTTTGTTAGGCCTTCACGGTTGTCTGATGTGCCGATCTGGAAGTTAAATCTCAGTGGAGGCTTTTCAGTTGATTCCTTCTATTCCTTTTTGAACGATGGCGGCCTCCATTGTCCCTTTCAGAAGTTTATTTGGCGGTCATCGATTTTGGAAAAAATCTGCATATTTCTTTGGTTGGCACTGCGAAACAAGCTCCACACTGGTGAAGTGCTTGCAAAGAAAGAAAGGATGGCAAGAGAATATTCGATGCTCATTATGTGGCAGCAACTCTAAATCTTCCAACCACTTATTCACTAGACGTACATTCACCAAGCGTACTTGGTTTGCCATCAAAACTCAGCTTCAACTTAAAGGATGGCCTTCTAGCTTGCAAAATCTTTGGACAAATTGGCGGATTAAGAACAAAAACCACCTGGCTAAAAGTGCAGGCATTCAACTCTTTGCAGCCATTTGCGATGGAATTTGGCGAGAAAGGAATAAGTGGATTTTTCTAAATAGAGACTCTACAATTCGTTCCACCCATTACAAGATTTTGATGAATTTTTACAGTTGGGAATGCCTCTGCACACGGAGGGAAGACCATGAGTGGCTGAGGAGCAAACTTGTTGGTTTAACTAGTTCTTTATGATTTGTTGTTATTGTTGTTGTTTTCTTGGGTGAGGAGCAAACAATTTGTTGTTGTTTTTTTTTTCCTAGCTCACTGTAAGTTTGTATATTCCTCTGATATGAATAATAAATGAGGGCTGATCCTTCGGTCTCCACTTCCTTTCAAAAAAAAAAAAATAACGAACTTTGTTTTCCTTTAAATTATGGTATGGATTCAAATCTAGTCTTATGATATTGAGCCACCAATTAAGCCAATAGTTTGACACCAGGCACTAAAATTTGACTAGTTATGTCAGGGAGTTGAGCCAGCATGAAGATTGCATGGGCAATGAAAACGATGACTCAATCAGACGATTAAATATTTTGAAGATTTGAATACCAAAAATAAGTAGCAATAAATTTAATTTTTTTTGGTACAATGCAGTAAACTATTATTCATGCTGAATTAGTGAAACGACAAAAAGAAATATTACACATCAGCTACATGTTTGCATGTGTAAGTTTTGGCCAGATTTCTGTTGTCAATGAAACATTTTTTAGTGACAAATAGACAGACATGTTTGGGATATTGAAACTGCGGAAGATGCTACCTTACGTTTGCTTATCGTAAATCATTATGGTTATAGAAAAAAAAAGAAGTTCGATAGAATTTATTGTGCTTTAAATCTAAGGGAAAAAACATAAACAAACCTAAAATAACTATAAAATTGTGGTGCAAATCTCTCAGATGAAATGGAAAGAAGACCATTCAATGGAATTACCCGAATCTAAATCCTTGGAAATCACTCCTTACGTTTTATACCTTTTTGAACGGAGGAGTCAAGAGTAATTACCCTGTTTCCAAATGAATTTATCTTTAAACCAAATCATATTAGGATCTTTAATGTTCTTTTTTATCCATGCAAGAA
Source organism: Cocos nucifera (assembly GCA_006176705.1). Taxonomy (NCBI): domain Eukaryota; kingdom Viridiplantae; phylum Streptophyta; class Magnoliopsida; order Arecales; family Arecaceae; genus Cocos; species Cocos nucifera. Next base: position 331,083 of record QRFJ01001372.1, on the reverse strand, counting down.
CTGTGGAGTAAAATGCGATTCTGAGTGTACTAAATTATGATACAACATTTATATAGTAGTATCTTTTTGGATGAAACGCATTTGTATATCAGTATCATAATACAAGATTATCGCTACATCAAATTTTGGTAATTTGATTTAGCCAACATGAATAAAATCTACAATTGTTTAGAAGTCCATTTATTTTTAACGGAGAGCAAGATCCTTTTTTTTTTTTTTTTTGCGGGGGGGGGGGGGGGCCAAATCAATAGATTAAAGCAATCCATGTTCATTCTCCCACAACTATTCGACAACTCTCGCCTCAAATTATTTTCTTCTAATCATAGAATAGTTCTACTTCTTGGTCATAATTTTTGTATATTACTTTACGGCTTCACAGATTTTGCCTAATTACCGCACACACAGCTAGTTATGGGTCAAGAAGCCTACCAAATAGAGCATCTCTTTGCCGTCTCAAAGCCACGGCGGCCGCGTAAATACTACGTGCTCCAGTGGCCGTTCCTGAATGCTTGCGTTAATGCCTCACCAAACGCCAACATAATGGCCATAACAACATTGCAGCACCCGTTAAAACTTTTTGAAGGTCTACCGTTACACCGACATGTTTCATATGCATTTTTATTGATACATGATAGAGACATTTATAAATTATAAATAGCAGTACTTTAACAAGTTTATTATGTATTCATGTTTCTACTATATTTTAATTAAGGATATACTATTTTGATTAATTTGAAATTTACTTTAGTAACAAAGAACTGTTGCATGAAAGCATAACTAGTTTGTAACATGAAAGCATAACTAGTTTGTAACTTTTCTTTTTACTGTTATCCAATTAAACTTTATGGTTGCTAGTCTTATGCGTGCAGCAAAAAAGACAAACATTAGGCATATAACTTGTTTGTCTACAAATTTTCATGTTCCACTAATATATATATATATATATATATTTCAAGTTTGATGTTTATTAACATTAAAATGAAGATCAACAAATGCATATTTGCTTGTAAACAATCTTTTGTGCTGTCATCCTAAGATAAGTTTTAACAGACATCCACTACTCTTTTGTTTTTTTTTAAATAAATACGAACGTTAACATGCACTTTTGGTTGCATCACTCAACAGAAAAAATAATACGTATATATAAGTGAGAAACACTGGTAAATCATCTCTTAAAAAGTCATGATTGTTATTATTATCTGCATAAACTAAGTACTCATTCCACATACAACGGTATAGTCCATACAATTGAGGCAATAACTAACATTACGGTGGATTATCACATCACTCATAAATATAATGATGCATAAAGATTTATATTATAACTCAAAAGACAATTTATTTTCTAATAAAAATGACTATAAAAGCTGTCAAATCAGATGCCCTAAGACCATGTGGTTGAGTAAAACAAACTATTTTATTTGATCATGTTGGGAATAAATCCCGCTCTCGCTGAAGTTCAGTCTGATGTTTAGCCCAATGCAACCGGTAATCACAGAAGAGCTTCAGCGGCCAAACCTTAGTCGAATTCTTTTAGCCGACCAAACTTTCCAGCGGTCAAGCTTCAGCCGAACCTTTTTAGCCGGCCAAGCTCCTCAACGGCCGAACCCTAGCCGAACTTCTTCAGTCGGTCGAATTTTACAACAACCGCATTCTAGCCGAACTCCTTCACGATCCATCAGTCGGACTCCAACAGGAGCCGAACTCCTTCCGGACTTCTCCTTCGGTCGAACTCCTTCCGGATCTCTCCTTCAGTCGGATTTCTATAAGAGCCAAACTCCTTCTGGATTTTTTCTTCGGCCAAACTCCTCTAAGAGCCGAACACCTTCTGGATCTCTCCTTCAGCTAGCATTCCTTCCGGATGATCCCCTCTAGCCGTATTCACTTTGGAAGTCTGAACTCCTCTAGAATTGATATATGTCGGAGTTCTTCATCAACCAACACATGTTTCCTCTGAGCTACAGCTATTGAATCTCGACGAACGATCGCCATCAGTCTGCTATAGACGATGCTACAGACGATGCCCTCCTCCGTGACAGACTCTATCAGGCCTCGAACGATCCACTACTGGACGGTATGGCTGTCATTATCAGCCTGATGACATCTTCCTTTTCATACCGAACTCCACGTGGTCTTGAGTGGCCCACTTTCAGACGGTATGGCCATTACCATCAATCAAGCTCCGTCTATAAAAAAGAACCCTTCAGATACATTTTCTCTAAGCTCTAAGTTCTCTTCTTCTTTTTGAAACTTTGTCGAACTCTAGCCTGAGCACTCCATTTCTGTTGGCCAGAAAAGCTGACTTGATCGTTGGAGGGTCCTGCCGGAGCCACCACCATCGATTCTGGATGAAATTTTATTTTGCAGGTCATCGATGGCGACCTCGTCCTCCTCGACTCCAGCAGATCCGACGTCAATCAGATTTTGCATCAACAGAATTGGCGCTAGAGGAAGGGCCTCTGTCTCTAAGGTACCATTGTTCTTAAAGGAGTGCTTAGCCGACCTTGTCAATCTTTTTCTCTAAGATTCATCTCCATCCTTTTCCTCAATCATAAGAAATGCCTCAAAAGAAGGTGACTATCCAAAGATCTACCACATCTGCCGTCAGATCTGAGCCGGATCCATCCACTTCTGCTCCATCATCAGCACTTCAACCTCCATCTTTACCGACGGTCATGGTAGATTCGGAGTAGTTTAACCTACTGATACAGCGGGTTCAGGGCCTCACCAAGATATTGCAGGCCATGCAGCAGCCCCCGACGGTGATTCTGCTAGAAAATCCGCCATCAGGATGTTATAAATTGGTCTCAAGGAAGAGCATTTGGACTAGCATGCCCATCGCCACTGGAAAGAAAAAATAGAGAGTAGAGGATCCAAGTTCGGATCATGGTTCTCCTCTGGAGGAGACCTTCCACATCTGTAGTCGAAAGCCCTCCAAGGTCGGCGATCGAGATGACATCCTCGATCACAAACTATGAAAGATGGATCGGTGGATTGAGAAACTTTGCCATGTCATTCCGGCTCGCTGTGACGACGTCTGCACCGATCCTCCTTTTTCTTTTTGAATTATGCAAGAGCCCATTTCGCCGAACTTTAAGCTCCCTTAATTTGAAAGCTACGATGGAACCTCTGATTCAATTGATCATCTAGAGGCCTTCCGGATCATGATGCTACTTCATGACGCATCAGATGCCATATTATGCCGAGCTTTCCTATCTACCTTAAAGAGAGCAGCAAGAAACTATTTCTCAGCATTGAAGCCAGGTATGATCTTCTCTTTTGATCAGATGAGCCATCAGTTCATAGCTCACTTCGTCAGCAGCCGACGTCCGCGTCGAGGTTCAAATTTTCTGATGAATATCAAGTAGAAGGAGGAAAAATTTATTCGGTGTTATGTCATCTGGTTTAACGCTACAACATTGAAGGTCCGGAACCTGGACCAGTCTGTTGCAATGGCCGCACTCAAGGGCGACCTTCAGAAGAATGATTTGCTTTTTTTTTCTGAAGAAGTACCCCAGAGACTTTATCGATCTGCTAGCCCGGATCAAGAGATATGTCCGTGCGGAAGAAGCCTTCAAGTTGAAGGATGAAAAAATCATAGGAGAGCAGCGGACGGACGAGTCTAATAGACCTACCATCGATGGAGGGCTGAGTGAAGTTCGACCGTGCTTGCGGACCCCCTGAGCGCAAGCGAGTCTGAACTTCTTCTCGAGCTCATCATCAAGGAAGCCCCGATAGAAGGGCACGAAGAAGTCCTCCCCTCGGAAAGTTTCTCAACTACGTCCCTCTTAACTCTCCTAAAGCTCAAATTTTGATGGAAATTAAGAATCAGCTACCAAGACTAGAAGAATTATGATCTCCCTCAAACAAGCACGATCGATGTAGGTACTGTCTCTACCATTGTGACCACGACCACAATATTGAAGAATGCATTCAGCTCCAAGATGAAATCGAGAAGCTCATCAGGAGAGGGTGGCTGGGTCGATTCCTTAGACGCCAGTCTGAAGCAGAAAAAGATCGGCCAAAGGCACTGTTGTAGCCAGAACCACCAATGATGGAGGAACAACAAAGAGGTCGGCCGCCTCCCAACATCATCAACGCTACCTCTGAGAGGGGCTTGGTACTTCGACGAGCCTTCATCTTCCAACCTCAAAGTCAAAAGAAGCTTGCTCCAAATTGAGAAGGCTAGCATGAGATAGAGAAGGTCGTCCGGCTCGAAACTTATCGCTTGAAGAAACTCGGAGGAACAACGCTCCCGTGACCCTGAAACATAGAGAATCTGAGAATATATTGTCAGTAACTTTCTTTCAATAAAATTTCTCCATTTCAATATTATTATTTCTTGGTGTAAAAACTATATGATGACAGAGAAGAAGCAGTCTATAGTGGCCGTGTTAGAAACAGGAGGAGAACCTCATCCTAACATGAGCAAGTCGAAGTTCTTCAACCTCAGTCAGAGATAAGATCTCTCCCGAGTTTCAGAGTCTACATCAATAGGAGATAAGATCTTCTTCAACCTCGGTCAGAGATAAGATCTCTTTCGAGTTTCAGAGTCTACGTCAACAAAAAATAAGATCTCTCTCGAGCTTCAGAGTCTACGTCGATAGGAGATAAGATCTCCTTCAACCTCGGCTAGAGATAAGATCTCTTCCGAGCTTCAGAGTCTACGTCAATAGAAGATAAGATCTCCTTCAACCTCAGCTAGAGATAAGATCTCTTCTAAGCTTTAGAGTCTACGTCAATAGGAGATAAGATCTCCTTCAACCTCGACTAGAGATAAGATCTCTTCCGAGCTTTAGAGTCTACGTCAATAGGAGATAAGATCTCCTTCAACCTTTGTTGGAGATAAGATTTCTTCCGAGCTTCAGAGTCTACAGGAGATAAGATCTCCTTCAACCTTGGCCAGAGATAAAATCTCTCTCGAGCTTTAGAGTCTACGTCAATAGGAGATAAGATTTCTTTCAACCTCGACCAGAGATAAGATCTCTCCTGAGCTTCAAAGTCTACGTCAATAGAAAATAACATCTCCTTCAACCTCGATTGAAGATAAGATCTCCTCCGAGAATCTACATCAACAAGAGATAAGATCTCCTTCAACCTCGACCACTGGAGATAAGATCTCTTCCGAGCTTCTACATCAATAGGAGATAAGATCTCCTTCAACCTCGGCTGTTCGAGATAAGATCTTCTCCGAGCTCCACCTTCAATCTTGACTGGAGATGAGATCTCCCCCGAGCCTCAACTTCAACTTCAATCTCGGTTAGAGATGAGATCTTCCTCCAATCTCGACTTCAACTTCAACCTCTGCTGGAGATAAGATCTCCTTCGAGCTTCAACTTCAACGGATGTAGAGCCCAAAAAAGATCTTCGGCAGTCATCTTTTTGTACTTCCTTCCTTTGAATTTCGAGCTTAAGAGTGGGGAAGACTTTTGTTGGAGATAAACCCCGCTTCCGCTGAAGTCCAGCCTAATGTTTAGTCCAATGCAATTGATAATTACGGAAGAGCTTCAGCGGCCAAATCTTAGCCAAACCCCTTCAACCGGCCGAGCTCCTCAAAAGTCGAACCCCAGCCGAACCCCTTCAGTCCGCCGATCTTCTCAGCGGTCGAACTCCAGCCGAACTTCTTCAGTCGGCCAAGCTCCTCAACAGTTGAACCTCAGTCGAACTCCTTTAGCCGACCGAATTCTATAGCAACCGCATCCCAGCCGAACTCCTTTTCAATATCTCCTTCAGTCGGACTCCAACTGGAGCCGAACTCCTTTCGGACTTCTCCTTCAATCGAACTCCTTCCAGATCTCTCCTTCAGTCGAATTTCTACAGGAGCTAAACTCATTCCAGACTTCTCCTTCGGTCGAACTCCTCTAGGAGCCGAACTTCTTCCGAATCTCTCCTTTAGCTAGCGTTCCTTCCGGATGATCCCCTCTAGCCGTATTCACTTTGGTAGTCCGAACTTCTTTGGAATTGGTATATGTCAGAGTTCTTCATCAACCAACGTCTGCTTTCTCCAAACTACGACTATTGAATATTGACGAATGGTCACCATCAATCTGTTACAGGCGACGCTACAGACGGCGTCCTCTTCGTGACAGACTCTACCAGGCCTCGAGCGGTCCGCTAATAGATAGTATGGCTGTCACTATCAGTCTGACGATATCTTCCTCTTCGTATCGAATTTTATGCGACCTCAAGCGGTCCGCTACCAGACAGTATGACCGTCACTATTAATCAAGCTCTATTTATAAAAAGGATCCTCTAAATACGATTTTTCTAAGCTCTAAGCTCTCTTCTTCTTTTCGAAACTCTGTTGAACTCTAGTCTGAGCACTCTATTTTTGTTGGTTAGAAGAGCTAACTTTATTGTCGGAGGATTCTATCGGAGCCACTACCATCGACTTTCGATGAAATTTTATTTTGCAGGTCACTAACGGCGATTTCATCCTCCTCAACTCTAGTACGGTCTGGCATCAACCGAATTCTACGTCAACAGATCATATATGAATCACATCTATCCACATAATAAAATCAGATAAGATAGATATGTTGTCCTTCGTGTCATCCATGCATGCTTTCTGATTGAACACTTCCCCTATGTTCATGGCCGTTCCTCATCCCTAATATATCATTCATTTAATTTAGAAATAAAATAATAATAGCACAACTATATGTATTGAGTGAAGTAAATATTTTTGATCAAATTAATTTTAAAAATAATAATTAATGTAACTACAACTATCCATCAAATACTCGTCAAAAGAGACAATTAACATTATAGTGGGTTGTAACATCATGAAAAAGGTGTAATAACGCATTCTATATTTGTTCTATGTACAACTCAAATGAACTTGTCTTCAACCGTGCATGATTATTCTTTTTGATGGAAAGCTGTCAGTTCAAATCTTCTGAGACCACGTGGTCAAGTAAAGCCAACAACAGAGTTCTTCGTTTGGCCACGTATGCCCATGAAAGCTATCACTCAAATAAGGCCAAATACACGGTCCTTCATGTCATCTATGCAAGCTCCCTGTCAAAAGGGTTCCTTTCCATATCTCAAATCTTCCAACCTCTCATTAAACTCTCCATTTCCCTAGCGTAGATACCTCATTTAATACACTACTTTTTTTTTCTTTTCCTTCTTTTTATAAAATTGTGATAGGTATACTTCCAATTCTAGAAAAGAAGATAAATATATAAACCACAATCGAACTATATTATTGGACTTGACATCAATTCTTCTAGTTTAATTTTCAATATTTTTTTGTGATTTTTATGAATATATTTATATTCATTTGGTTTAATTTAATGAATTTTAATTAAAGAGAGAGGGAGAGAGAAGATAAGTGTACTTTCCCAAACCCTAAACACACCTTTGATCGTATTGCATTAGGGATTAAACGCCATTTAAATTTGAACTCCCCTTCCACTCTCTGGTGCAGCGCAGGTAATCAAAAGTAGATGTACGGCGGCCAGTGGGCCCCCATCCGGGAGGAAGACTGCATGCATCCACGCGGCCATCATCGCTCTGGTCCATGCGACACGCCACGCAAACATACAACACGGATCCCCTCCCCCTCCCCCTCCCCCTCCCACCTTTCCTATTGCCTTTTATTAATGGCCATAAAGACACCGATGTAGAAAGACGGCATCACCATATAAGCCATCTCCTTTTTCCGATACCCCCTCGCATCCTCCTCCCCTCGGAGCCCACTCCACTCCTTTCTCCCCTCTCCCTCTCTTCCCTTCTCCGTTGAAGCAGAGGAGACCAGCGAAGAACAGAGAGGAGCCATGTGCGGAGGCGCCATCATCTCCGATCTCGTCCCTCCTCGGAGCCAACCCCACCACCTCGTCGCCTCCGCCGACCTCTGGCTCGGTCCCCTCACGGGTCCAACCCCAAAAGGTGACGCCTTTATCCATTTTTTTTCATTTTTGCTTCTTCGTATTTTCCTGCTTTGCTGCAGTTCCCCAGAGGAGTTGAGCGGTGATGATGGGTTCTTGCGGTGATTCAGAGCCGAAGAAGAACGAAAGGAAGAACCTTTACCGCGGCATCCGCCGGAGGCCGTGGGGGAAGTGGGCAGCTGAGATCCGCGACCCGGGGAAGGGCGTCCGGGTGTGGCTGGGAACTTTCAGCACCCCCGAGGAGGCCGCTCGGGCCTACGACCGGGAGGCCCGCCGGATCCGGGGCAGCAAGGCCAAGGTCAACTTCCCCAACGAGGATCCCTCGCTGCCGCCAGCGAAGGCTGCACGCCAGCACCGCTATCGCCCTTACCGTGGCGGCGGCAGCGGGTCTTCTTCCGCCACCGGCACCGGCAGGGATGCCGGCAAGCTGAGGGAGGAGGCGATGGTCTACGGGTCGTGTGCGGATCTCTTTGAGGTGCCGTCCATGGAGGGGAGCGCGGCGGCGACGGCGGTGGCGGCTCCGCCGCAGCCCGGTGCAACTGTTGGCGGTCAGAAGGGCGGTCCTGCTTCCAATGAGGAGCTGTTCTGGAATTTTGAGGACATTCTCTTCTAAGCTTAATCTCTCCCTCTCTGTCTCTGTGTCTCCCTGTTTCTCTCTTTCTCATGCTTGTATTTTGATATTTTCCATTCCTCTTATTAAGGTTTATTTAGCTTAGATAGCATAAGTACTTAAGTAGTGGTGTTGGTGAGGTACCAGCTTTAGTGTATTTATTTCCTCTTTTCAGTTTGTTTCCTGTCATGTTGCTCTGATCTTTCAACATTTGGTTGTGAAATATGGAGTCATGTGTTTGTGATCTTATTGGATTGAACTAATGGTCTCCATAGGTTGGTGATGTATTTATTGGAAGTTTTGTTGTGGACTCAGAAGCTCAAACAGTTAAACATTCCTTCTGTTTTGTTTTTATATCTGTCAATATTTTTGCCTTATGGTAGAGCAGGTTATGGATGATTAATTTAGTAGTCAGAGTCATCATCAGTAACTGCGAGTACCTCAGATGCACTCATTTGATGGCAGCTAGCTGACAGGCAATTTGATTAACCAATATATTAATAATTTGGTTAATAACATCGAATGGTCAGTATTTATAAACCTTTCCCACAAAAGACTGTCGCTTGTGTTGGTGTGCGATAATTTTAGATTTTTTTTTTAAAAAAATTTTATTTGAGGTTAGAAGGGATAATCCTTACCTTTCTACTCTATACTCATAAGGACTGATGATTTTAACCCGAATCAAATCCACGGAAAGGGGTAATTAGAAAACCTGAAAATAATGGTTCTAGCAGAAATAGTTAATTTATAATAAGTGTGAATTATACGATAAGCAATGGAAATTCCTAACCGTAACAAAGATCAAAAGTGGAAAATTATCACACTATATAAATCATCACAGCGACGTGAAGCTCAACAGCATAGTCATTTCTTAGCGTTGAGAAAACAAAGCTCCAACCTGACAAAAGAAGGACAAGCATGAATCATTTAGTTCCTCAAATTCCAAGTCATCTTTCATTTTTGGACCAGAAGAGCAGTCTCATTTGGCCCTATGGCAATTCAGTTAATGCAGCAGTACTCGTGAAATTTCAAGTTCTTATAGGGACTATGAGCGCTTGTGCTTCTGAAGTTCGAGACTGGCAATCCATTATGCCTTTAGATGTTTTAAGTTGCATGCTAAACTTAAGTTATTGTCATGTATCTTTGAAATGGCTTGTAGGTTGAAATGCAATTATTATATACTGCTCAAAAAATACTAATAAATGCTGAAGTAGAGAAGTAACTGTAATGTAAAGCCAAAATATGGACCATTATTAAAAAATTGAGTATTAAAATATATGTAGCCCACATCAATGCTACTGCTATTATTCATCTTGTTCTTGGCAAATGATACAAGTGGTTATTACATCATCAAATGCTTGCCATACTTGATCTAGATCTGTGTTAAAGTGCACTTATACCAAATCAGACTACTACAAACCGAACCAGACTGCAGTCATATCCTGTGCAGCCATACCAAACAGAGCTTCACTAATGCACACCACTCATGTTGATCCACGTTACTGAAACAATGAACACTCCCTCTCTCCCTCTAAAGAAATAAAGAGGAAATGGAAAAGGAAAAAGAGTCCTGAACAAAGAAATATACATAATCTCTTCTGAAGTACATCCTGATGATGTTTGCAACCTTGTGAACGTAGTTAAGGTCTCTTCAAGGTATGATTGCTTGCTTATATAATAGGTCCTTGCCATCAGCAGGAGAATACTTAGAAGTCGGCTCCCTGCCATCATGCATCTCTGCTGAGGCTAATACTTCCTCAGCATTCCAATACCAAGGTTGTAAATGGGGAGACAAGTACGATGACGATGAAGGTAGAATTACCGAGCCCCAGTCCCTGGTTCCTGCTTTCACTTCCCTCACTCTCCTGCGCAGTAATAAGCCACCCACATCTTCCCTTCTGATCTCTGAAATGGTTCGGATTATAGCCATGCACAAGAGCAGCACTAGCACTGCATCCTCTTCTGGTAAAAATTCTACTGCAAACAACTTCATATTTAGAAGAGCTGTGGCTTTCCCATCTGGATGTTCTGAGGTAAATCGAACAAGTGTCAAGTACGGCGCTTCCTCATCATCCTGCCTGTCTGATGGGCTAACCTCCTTTACCTGGTACTGTAGTTTTCTCCCTCTCAGCAGCTTCGCCTGAATAAGAATTAGCATCATAATAGAAGCCATTCAGCGTTCCAAGGCAAAGTAATAATGGCCCAAACAACCAAATCAAATACTGGTAACCTTGAAACAAACTTTGGTGGGAGTAGGAATTTTACTAAATAATGTGGAGTTAACTTAGCAAGCAATAAATAAAAGGAATCACATGGATGACCAAATATAAAACCTATAACCTTACTATTTCAGGCCAATATTAAGCACTTAAATTTATTTTACAAAAATGGTGTCATTAACCTAATTCAGACAATAAAACCTCTCAATTTAGATGCTCAATATCCTCCTTATGCTTTGACCTTTTTTTCAGGTGCAATAGTCTAAAAAGCATGTGCAAGATTTAGCTTCTCTGACTCTAGCAACTCTGAGCCTTAACATTTCTTAGACTTCACTATTTGAAGAACTCCAGATTTTCTTCCACTTCTAAGGTTTTGCTGCATTCTTACACAAATTTAACACTAAGTTTAGCCTAATTTGAGTAATCATCTCCTAATCCTTATTTCAGCAAATCAATGTTCATATTTCAAAGGCAAGCTATGCTTTTGCAGTTCTGCTATCAGCATTTAACCCTATTCAAAGTTTTGTCATATCGTGTAAAGTCAAATATAAATGGATTTCTTTTATTGTATGAAGAATGTCCAGTAAGCATTCTGTCTCAGAGCTTCAACGTGGCTTTGAATCCCCTCCCACCCAAATACAGATCCTTACTTTTATCAAGACAGAGGGAAGTTGTGTCAAAGGAAGAATTTTAAGGTCTCAAGCCAACATAATTTGTGTTGTTACACCATGTTGAGAGGACAAATGGAATTTCTCCATGAATAAATAGATGCAAGATACATTCTAGCATTGAGCCGGTGAAAATTTACACCAAAAATAGTGGATACTTTATAAACTAACGAGGTTACACGGCAATGAATTAAAAAGAATCTCAAAGCCGCCATTATCAGCTCAAAAATTTCTAAAATTCATAAATTTTATAAATTGACGTTTATTATAAAGCATTGGTAATAACTTTTACTAAAATCATACCAATGGAGTAACAAAGTACATGGAGTACAAGAAGCATGTAATACCGATTCAGTTGAATTTTCATTTTCAAGCTGAATTTCCAGTCTATCTTCCCATTGTATTGTCAGGACATCACCTGTTGATAGACACCAAGTTGCCTTCTTCTCTTGTACATTGTCTTTCTTAGGTGTCGCGGTGCCCACCACCTTCCCTACAATCACAGGAGAACGTCCAAGCATCTCTTAATAATACAATGAGAAACTCAGAGCAGATAACTTTTTATACAATTTGACTAAGAAAAGAAATTTAGCTTGTCATTATGAGCTTGCCTTTTCTAGCAATACATGATTCATATCTTGCTAGGTCGTGTCTTACCTGGTGCAGTGCCAACAGAACCGCCCACATATTTCCATGGGCCTTCTCGTACTTCCGTGATTCGGTCCTCCCATTTTATTGCTGTTGGAGTTTCAGCACCTCTTCTCCAAATCCCTCTGCCTACTCTACACAAATCCATCGAAACTCAGTCAATAACTCTTCGCATCTTTTTCTAGTGACTTGAATGAATCCAAAAGGCAATAAAGTTGTCACCGTATCCGTATCACAAAGCACTCCCTTCCAGCATGATCAAGAACAGTGCGAGATAACCATCGACCCTCTTGTGGGCGATATCTATTCATCCTCAGTATCACATCTGAAATCATTTTGCCGCCATCATCTGTTACTCTATCTGGAACACACTTTAAGAAGTAGGGGGCCTGAACAGGGGGTGTGATTGATGTCATGGCTGTTACTGGCATCTCTATCTCTCTTGTTAAAGTGAGAGTAGTCGCCCGCAACAAGTCATTCCACTCGAAGACTAGAGATTTAAGCAGCTTGCTATTTCTTAAGCAACCACTTTCCTTTTGTCGCAGCTCCAGTGCAATGCCCCTGGTGCCAAATTCACAGTACAGATACCATGTTCTCTGCCAAGTCTCAGATGATGATTCAGATACAGGCTGGTCTATCTTCATCTCTCTGTGACACCTGACAGTTCTTAACCGCAGGAATTTCTTGTCCAAATTCTTAACCTCTTTTTCCTGCCATTTTCCTTTGAGGAATACGCAGACCTGTCACCAGAAAAACATCCCATGAAGCCTAATGGACTAAATTACCAGATTTCACAGACTAAATGTCTAAAGTTAGCTTTTTTTTTTTTTCAATTTTAGGAATTAGGAGAAAGGATGAGGAAGTTACAGAAAATGATATAGTGTAAAATTAACAATAATTCTCATCTATTTCTGAAAGAATGATGGATGATACTCTGATTCTGAAAAAAATATTTTAGCTTTATCTACGTAAGAACATAGCAACTCACTCATAACAGTGATAAAAGAGTAAAAGAATAGCAGTTTAAGTTCAGTTAAAGAAAGGTTACTTTTATAATATGATGATATTTGAAGGTGGTCGATGGAAGAAAATCTATAGAGCAGGGGGGTAGGAGCAGAAGTCATGATCCAAATAGGGTGTGGCACGCTAAATAAATGGTAGGTTTTATATTGTATGTTCTACAACAGTTTTCAGCACCTGCACAGCACCCTGTGCTCTTCCACATCATTACTTACTAGGATTAGTTTACCTGCTCGTGCAATTAATTCAGGGCCTGTTTGTTATTCTTCTTGTTTGTGTTCGTGTTTCCCCACAAATTAGTGAAATACCACAGAGAGATTAATATTGAAGATAATATATGCACAAAACTTCTGCTATTCCTTGCTTTTATTCTCATTCTGAAAGCAATAAATCTTTGCTGCCAAAGCTCTAACGGTTGTTGAAAGTAGTAGCAATGTACATGCATATATACATACACATAATACATAGGTAAAGTGGGCTTCTAAGTTCTCAAACAAGTATATTCATAAATATCTCATCAAGAGAATATTAAGGAAACAAACATAAATTACAGAATTCACCGTAAGGCCCCACCAAATTTTAGCATTCATTGACACCAACTGAGACATCCGTCCCAGCTCACCATTCACCAAGTCTCTCTCTCTCTCTTCATCCAAAAATAGTGAATCACGCATGATACGAGAGAAGACAAACCGTTTCCCACTTCAACGAATCCCCATCATCCCCACCCACTCAAAGGTCCAGACCAATAACTTTTACCATGAGCCGAAAAAGAGGGAACAGCCAACGGAGAAACGAGGAAACGGGAAACCAGTTCGGGAACCGTGTGCTACTTTACCTCCATGAGGAACCTCGGGTGCAAGCCCTTGTACGTCCGGTTGACGTCGGCCTCCGCCGCCTCCCAGTTGAGGAACACCCGCGACGGTGACGCCGCCGGATCGATCGCCGCCCCCGCCCTCTCGTACGGCTCGTCGAACGCCTCCTCCCACACCCTCCTTGTCGCCTCCGCCTCCTCCTCCGCCGCCGCCTCCCTGAACGCCATCACTCGCCGCCCCAGATCCCCCATCCCCTCCGTGTCCCTAGCATAACTCCCCGGAAAGCTCTGCTCCATAGGGTAAATCCCATTGATCGGTTCAAAGATCCAAAATTTATGTCAAATCTCGCGTCAAAGTCGAAACTTCAAGCGGAATCACCTGGTGGGTGAGCCACATGAGGAGAATATCCGAGGTGGGCACCATCCGAAGCCCCTTTTCTTCTTCGAATCGCCGCGAGATCTGGAGGAAGTTGAGGTACCTCCGCTTCGCGAAGACGAGGTAGACGGTCTCGGACACGAAGGGGTCGGAGAAGCGGGAGTCGAGAGACCCGCACCTCGCCACCGCCGCGAAGAGATCGCCGCCGCCGCTTGCTCCGCCCTCATCGTCTTCTACGATCTCGAGATCGAACGGCTCGGACGGGTAACGGAGGCCCCAGATCTCGCGGCACCGGCCGAAGGCGTACTCCTCGTTCTCCTCGTCGAATATCGCCGGCCGATCAATCAGCTCCCCAAATCTCGAGGCGCAGTACTCGCGGTAGCTCTCCTGAGGCAAAGATCCCAGTGCCAGAGTTGGGATTTTTACGAGGCATACGAGGGCAAATCGCACCATTCCAGGCTTACCGGATGGAGGCAGTGGCAGTGCCAGATCCAATGGACGTCCGCCGGCGGGAGGAGCATCGGGGCGTCGGACGGCGCCGCCGCCTTGGAGAGATCGGCGATGAGCGGCATCCAGAGCTCCTCATACCTGCAACAAAAGCGAAATCCAACCTCAGCCGTCGATCAGGTGTCCGGAGGAGGAAAGGCATTTGATCGGAGAGGGCCAGACCGTCGGATGGATAGGGCTATGGCGGTGCGGTTGTCAAGGAGAGGGGAGCCGGCGAAGGAGCGGAGGAAGGAGAGGTGCCAACGACCGGCGGTGACCAGATCCAGGTAGAGTCGGGGGTTCCCGCGGCGGCCCGAGTTGCTCCCGCCGCTGCTGTCGTAGTTACTCCGGCTCGCGAGCGAGTCGCAGGAGGAGACCGGCGTGATATTCATATCCGACGTTTGCGAACATTCACGCGCCGACACCGGAGCCGCGCATTAATGAAGTGGGCTCCGGCGGGAGGAGAGGGGTGTTATGTTAGCAGCAGAGAGAGAAAGGGAAAGGCAGTGGTTTCGTATGTACCGTAGTGAAGTGGGTGAGGCTGTGCCATTCTTTCCGTAGGGTGTTAAATAAAATATTGGGAATATAATGTGCAAGCCTAATTGGAGCCATCAGATGGAAATCACAAGGTCTACGTTTGAAGTGGGAACATCGTGGTTGGGATCCTGGATCACTGTCTATCCATCTTAATAAGTAAACATGGACCTCTTTTGTGGCATGGATGTCATGTTCAACGGGATAAGTAAATTGACCTGTGAACGGGAGTGGGACCATCATTTACTTGGGAAAAATAAATAAGCATGGTACCTTGAGATGGGACTTGCATCACATGTTAGATGGATTTGGATGGATGTTCGCGAATTGTGACAATATGTGTAGTACGAGATTGCTGAGAATAATTGAGCAGATATTAGAGATTGGCGTCTCTGTTACATCCAAAAAAGATGAAAGAATGATCCTTGAGCCATCTTATTGGGGGATGAATGCCGAAGTGGAAGGAGACGTCTGGAGTGGACGGTTGAAGAAATTTTAAATAAATGTAATTGACGGTAGATATTGAAATAATATTTTTAATTAAGATTAAATATTAGTTTAGTTATAATTTTTATATTGAGTGATTAAAAATTTATCTAAGACAGTAAAAATAAAAAATAACTAAAAGAATTTTAGGAGGAAGATCGAGATTCCATCAATTCAAATATCAAAAAATTATCTATTGTTATGATGTAAAAAAAAGAACATCATTAATCCTACATTAATTATGAGATAAAAAAAAATTTAATTTATATAGAAAGAGACCATTCCATCTTTTCTATATGAGATATTTTTTAGATTAAAATCTGCGGAATAAAATTGTGAGGCCCATGAATCAGAACGAATAACACCTCACGTACCGAGTCTTTGGTCGCAACACCTATCAATAAACAATGAATACAATTCAGAAGATCGAAAAGGAGAATATCCTGGAAGAATAAAGGCAAATAGGAAATATTCATTAAAATCCTACAAGAGTAGTGAGTAACAAACGAGGCTATCTAGTCTGCAGTACTGTTCGCCTCATGACATGTATGCCTAATCATATGGGAGGGGCATCCCTAAAGTAAGCTCTAGAGTCGCGCACCAAGGGATGAAGAGATGCTGCTCGATCTTGAGCCCTCTGAAGCCAAGTCACCATCATCCTGCAGTCTCTCTCCACCACCACTCCACCCCTTAGATCATTCTTGTATAAGTAATATCCTCCTAAGCCACCCTTAGCTCAGCAGCAGGCAACAAGGTCTTCATAAATTGGACCCCCAATTGTAATAATTTAAGAATTAGGGCCTCGGATTATAAAACCAGTGCCACCTCTCCTGGTAGTGACACTTTTTTTAATGGAAAGGGAGGCAAAGAATGTTGCTTTGTATTTATTAGATTAAATGATATTTACAATGGGATTGGCATTGGGAGATTGTTGTTTGCAGATACTTGGCATTCTGAGTTGCATTTCATTTTACTCAACAAGAGAACTTGCGACATGATACGAATGAAAAGAATAGGCCAATTTTACCAATATTGGTGCATTAGAGCCAATTCTGTATTGATACAACAGATAATTGAAATAACTAGATTAATAACAGAGTATTTGCTATGATTAGGTGCGGCTTGAGTGTGGGAGAGGATAGAAAGGATATTTGCTATGATTGGCTAGGTCCAACACTATCCTGTCCATCTTGTGCACCACTTTTCGAGGATTGCTTTTGACCAATTAATGTTTATTATTGTTTGTCATCGATATCTCATCTTCTCAGTGAAGTTCATTTCGATTTGAGAAGTTTTGGCTCTCTTACCTCAAATCCTGAAAGATTGTTAGAGAGGTCTGGAGACATCTATCCATGGTAATGTCAGATACTGTGTGATTAGGAGGTTGGAGTTGATGAGGAGGCGTCTACTGAGGTAGAACAGGGTCAAGGACATGGATGATATATTCAGGAGAGTCAGGGCTATTGAGGCCTCTATATTCAAGCTTCAAGAGCAGGAGGATCGCGAAAGGGAGCTTGCAGAGGATGACTTGACTGACCTGAAGGGCTTACGATCGATCTATCACTCCCTTCTAGGGCAACAGGAGACACTTCGGAGGCAGAAGTCTAGGATACAATAGATTGGAGAGGGAGATTGGAATATGAGGTTCTTTCATCACTCCACCATCATCTGGTGACATAGGAATTGGATCAAGGCAATCAGGGGTACTATGAGGTGTGGTTGACTACTGAGGAGGAGATTAGACAAGAGGTTGTTCGGTTCTTTAAATCCCGCTGGATGGTACTGTTGGGGGAAGCTGGACTACTTTTCTCCCTTCCAGAGCATCGATCATGGCGAAGGAAAATAGGGATATGGTGGAGGGCATATTCGGGGAGGAGGTGAGGAGGGCTCTTTGGACCATGGCTGAGGACAAAGCCTCGGGGTCGGATGGTTTTTCCCTGCTCTTTCTGGTTGCAGTAGTGTAGTACAGGAGTTCTTTGCTACCAATCAGATGTCGGAGGTATGGAAGCAAACATTCAATATCTTGGTTTCGAAGAGATAAGATGCTTTGGAGCCTAGCCACCTTAGGTTGATTAGCTTATACACTACCTTCTATAAAATCTGTGCTAAGTTGATGGTGTGCAAGATAAAGTCCATTCTTTCTCGATTGGTTTATTCGAAGCAGGGGATATTTGTTGCTGGGTGCAGCATTTCTAATAATATTCTCATTGCCCAGAAGTTCATGCATGACCTTTAGCAAGCCACTCCCATTGTGGTCTCATGGCAATCAAGCTTGATGTAGAGTGGGCTTATGATTGTATTAATTAAGACTTTTTGGAGAGGGCCTCGATGGACTTCAGCTTCCACCCCATATGGATCAACTGGATTTTGGCTTGTGTTCGGGGTTTTTTCTTTGCCATCTTGCTCAATCAAACGCCTTCAGATTTCTTCCACTCCATGGTAGGGTTGCGCTAAGGTTGTCTCCTGTTTCTGTATCTTTTTTATTATTTGTGCTGATTCTCTATCATGAGCTATTCGTGCTATGGCCTGGGGGCTGACTTTAGACCTCTATTTGCTAACACCCAGTGCCCAGCCGACCTCACCCCTTCTCTATGCGAATGATTGTTTGTTGGTTGGTTGGGCTTTTGCCCAGAACGTGATTGGCTTTTAGAGGATTGTGGAGTACTATGCAGTATCTAGCTAGAAGGTCAACCTCTTCAAATTAGCCATTGTGTTTAGTTCAAGGATGCCGACCCAACAGTGGCTTATGATCATGAATATTCTTGAGGTTGGGGAGCATAATAAAATCTTACACTACTACAAAAATGACCTATGGCAATGCATACTATGACAGTCATTTTCAAAATCGCTGTCATAAGTCGGACCTATTGCAGCGGTTAGTAAAAACCACTACTATAATCTGATTTATGGCAGCGGTTAATTATAACCGCTATCATATATTTTTATTTTTTATTTTTAAATATTATATAATTTTAAAATTTAATATTCATCTTCACTATTCATTATTAAAATAATTATCATTAGAATATCGTCACAAAAGATCCCCTCAATCCGATGGTCCTAGTTTCGTTGATTAAAAAAATTTGATTTTGATGACCACGAACGACGATGCGATGATCTGATAGATGGAGATCTTTGATGGATCTAAAAATCTACAACGATATTTTTGATGATATTTATAGTATACTATCAAAGTTTCACTTCAATCGAATATCGTTATCTTAGTCAATTTAGTATTGATTAGTTTCAACCATTAAATGATAAACGATTGATCAAACGACCAAACAGTGTCCGATTATGAGATAATTTTTTTTATAAATGATCTTGACTACTACTTTAATCATTTTTTATGATGATGATTATAAAATT
The DNA here is from genome assembly GCA_006176705.1 of Cocos nucifera. Lineage (NCBI taxonomy): Eukaryota > Viridiplantae > Streptophyta > Magnoliopsida > Arecales > Arecaceae > Cocos > Cocos nucifera. The sequence continues at coordinate 311,961 of QRFJ01001372.1, read as the reverse complement.
CAACTCATGAAATTAAGAATGATTTAAAACTACACATCTCCTGATAACCATTCTAAAACTTCACTAATTATTATGCTTATGCTTTTGTAATATCTGCTTAACATAAATAGTTTATACGAAAATAATTTAAATTTTACTATCATCATCATATAAAATATTTAAAATTATAATAAATATCATTTAACTAAAAAATTATCTCATAATCGAATGCCATTTAATCCTTTGATTGCTTATTTCTAATTTAACGATCGAAATCATTCTATACTAAATTGACCATGATAACGATATCCGATTGAAGTAAAATTTTGATAGTATGCTACAAATATCATCAAAATCATCATTATAGATTTTTAGATCCATCAAAGATCTCCATCTATCAGATCATCTCATCGTCATTTGTGATCATCGAAATCAAATTTTTCTTATCGATGAAGCTAGGGCCATCAGATCGAGATGACCTTTTGCGACGATACTCTAATGATAATTATTTAGATAATGAATGATGAAGATAGATATTAAATTTTAAAATTATATAATATTTATAAAAAAAATTTATTTTTCATCTATGGCAGCGGTTATCAAAAATCGTTGCTATAGATCGAATCTATGGTAGCGATTTTGGGTAACCACTATCATAAATCTATGACAGTGATTCGATAATTGCTGTCATAGATCTATGACAGCGGTTCGATAACTGCTGCTGTAGATTAGATTAAAAATTTCTAAATTTTTTCTTTCATTCCGTGCGCGCTCAATCTCTCTTGCTCTCTCTCTCTCCCTCCTCTTCATCGTCGGTGAGGCTCCTCCCCTCGATCGACGTCGCCCCTCCTCCCCCCTGGCCGACGTTGACCCTCCTGCCCCCAATCGACGTCGCCCCTCCTCCCCCCGACCGATGTCGCCCCTCCTTCCTCCTTCCTCTTCGGCCCCTCATCCCTGACTGCCCACCCCGCCACCCGCCATCCCCCACCCGACCCCCCCCCCTCCATCCGACCCTCCCTCGACCCCAGCGAAACCCCCCTCTGGCTAACCTCCATCCGACCCTCCCTCGACCCCCCGAAACTCCCCCTCCGACGAACCCCCCCTCCACTCTCGCTCGATCTCCTATGAAACCCCACCCCTGTCCCTCCATCCGACCCTCTCTCGGTCCCTAGCGAACCCCCCTCCGGCGAACCGCCATTCGACCCTCGATCAGCCCCTGCAAAATCCCACCTCCCCACCATCATCATTCTGACCCTCTTTCGATCGAGTGTGAAGCCTCCTTCGACCTCCTCATCACTGTACCCCCTGGCCCCCATCTCCGATCGTCCCTACTCTCTCTCTCTTTTTCTCTTTTCTATCTCATAATCTTGCTTTTATTTTGCAAGTTACCTCTAATGCCATCGTTTTCCTCTAGCATCATCACCGACGACCCTCGAAGCTTTCGGTGCGACCTGCTTTCTATAGCCATAGGTATATTTTTTTTAATTTTATAGTTGTTGATGCAGAAACTGATCATCGCCGGAGTCCGCTGTAGTGGAGGCCGATGAGGTCACCGTCGGAGACCTGCAAAATAAAGTTCCATCCGGAGTCGATGGGGGGTGGCTCCGGTAGGACCCTCCGACGATTAAGTCAGCTCTGGCCAACAAGAATGGAGTGCTCGCTAGAGAAGAAGAGGGGAGCGTAGAGATTAGAGTTCAGAGATTAGCATATCTGGAGGGTCCCTTTTATAGGGAAGCTTGATGGTGACAGTTGCAGCTGCGTGCTGGCAGGCTGCTCGAGGTTCGATGGAGTCAGTCTCTCGAAGAGGTACCATCTACGGTAGATTGATGGTGACAGCCATCGCCGCCTGATAGCAGATCACTATCACTTACGGTGGACTGATGAAGATGGTTGCAGAGCTTTTGGTGGACTGATGGTGATGGCTGCACAGTCAGCCGAATGAAGGGTTGAAGGCCTTCATCGTGTGTCCATTTTGGAGGAGTTCGAACTCTTGAAGAGGAAGCTTGGAAGGAGTTCGGCTCCCATGGGCATCTAACTGGAGGTACGTGGCTAAGACTCAACCGCTGGGGAGTTTGGTAGGAGCTTGATCGATCGAAGGGGGTGTCAGCGAGGAGTCTGGCTCCTGAAGAGGTCCATTCGAAGGGTGTCTGAGGTGAGTCCAGCTTTTGAAGAAGTCCGATCGAAGAGGAAGCTTGGAGGGGAGTTCGGCCCTCGTATGTATCTGGCTGGAGGAGTATGGCTAAGGTTCGACCGCTGAAAATTCGTAAGGAGCTCGATCGCTAGAAGTTCGATTGAAGGATGATCGCTGAGGAGTTCGACCATTGAGAAGTCCGAAGGAGCTTGGTTGAGGCCCGATTGAAGGACTTCGGCTGAGGTCCGATCGTTGGAAGTCCGAAGGAGCTCGATCGCTGGGCAGTTTGGCTAAAGCCCGACCGCTTGGAGTTCTTCTACGATTACTGATTGCATTAGGCTGAGCATCAAACTAGACTTCGATGGAAGTGGGGTTTATCCCCAACACTAGCCCCCCCACTTTCGAGTTCGAAATTCGAAGGAAGAGAGTGCAGAAAAGACGACTACTGAAGTCTTCCTCTAAGCCCCGTGCTGGTCCAGGTCGAAGCTCGAGGGAGATCTCATCTCCAGCTAAAGTTGATATCGAAGTTGAAGCCCGAAAAAGATTCCATCTCAAACCGAGGTTGAGGGAGGCTTCGTCCACTGTGATTGAAGTCAGAGGTTGAGCTCCTCGGGGGCGACATTATCTCCTACGACTGAGGTTGATGCGGGCGCTCGGGAGAAATTCTATCTCTAGCCGAGGTCGAAGTTGAAGCTCTCCAATCGAGGTTGGCCCGATCATTCGGAAGAGATCCTATCTCTAGCCGAGGTCGAAGTTGAAGCTCTCCAGCCGAGGTTGGTCCGATCGTTCGGGGGAGATCTAATCTCCTTTGGTCGAGGTTGATGCGGGTGCTCGTGTTAGGACGAGGTTTTCCTCCTATTTCTAACTTCGACTTTGATCGCGTTAGGATGAGGTTCTCCTCCTCCTCCTAACGGGCTGTGGGGGTGCATTCGGACCGTCGTCCATCTTTTCTCATCTCGTCTAAGGTGAACGAGGTCTTCGACTTTGCTCGCATTAGGATGAGGTCCTCCTCCTATTCCTAACGGACTGTGGGGGCACATGCAGACCGTCGTTCGAGCCTCTTTCCCCATCTCGTCTAAGGTGAACGAGGCCTTCGACTTTGCTTGCGTTAGAACGAGGTCCTCTTCCTATTCCTAACAGGCTGTGGGGGCACATGTGGACCATCATCCGTGCCTCTCCCTCCATCTCGTCCTTTGTGAACGAGGCCTTCGACTTTGCTTGTGTTAGGACGAGATCCTCCTTCTATTCCTAACAGACTGTGGGGGCACATGCGGACCATCATCCGAGCCTCTCCCTCCATCTCGTCTAAGGTGAACGAGGCCTTCGACTTTGCTCGCATTAGGACAAGGTCCTCCTCCTGTTCCTAATGGGCTATGGGGGCACATGCAGACCATCGTCCGAGCCTCTCCCCCCATCTCGTCTAAGGTGAACGAGGTCTTCGACTTTGCTCGCGTTAGGACGAGGTCCTCCTCCTATTCCTAACGGATTATGGGGGCACATGCGGACCGTCGTCTAAGCCTCTCCTCCCTTCTCGTCTAAGGTGAATGAGGCCTTCACTCGAAAGAGATCTTATCTCTAGCCGAGGTTGTCCATGGTCACTCGGGAGAGATCTTATCTCTGACCGAGGTTGACTTGTTCGCTCGAGAGAGATCTTATCTCTAGTTGAGGTTGTCCACGGTCACTTGGGAGAGATCTTATCTCTGGTCGAGGTTGTACCGAAAACTCGGGGGAGATCTTATCTCCTACGGTCGAGCTTTCCTCGGGAAAGATCTTATCTCCTGTGGTCGAGGTTGAACCGGACACTCGGGGGAGATCTTATCTCCTGCGGTCGAGCTTTCCTCAGAGGAGATCGTATCTCCTGCGATCGAGGTTGAACCGAGCACTCGGGGGAGATCTTATCTCCTATGGCCGAGCTTTCCTCGGAAGAGATCTTATCTTCTACGGTCGAGGTTTCCTCGGAGGAGATTTTATCTCCTGCAGTCGAGGTTATTGTTCGCGTTAGGATGAGGTTCTCGTCCTATTCCTAATGCGGCAATTATTGACTGCTTCTTTTCTATCATCGCATGATTTTCATATTCAGAAATAATATTATTAAAAGAAAAGAATTTTGTGAAAAGAAAGTTACTGACAGCGCATCCCCAAATTCTGTGTTTCAGGGTCATGGTAGCGTTGTTCCTCCGCATTCTCTTCGACAGTAAGTCCCAGATCGGATGACCTCCTCTATCTCATGCTGGCCTTCTCAATTTAGAGCAAGCTCTTGGCTTTATCGTTGGGAGCCGATGAATCGCCGATGTACCAAGCTCCGCCCTGGGGTAACGTTCATGATGCCATGAGGCGGCCGACCTTGTAGTTTCTGGTTACGATAGCACCCTTAGCCGATCTTCTCCTGCCGAAGGTTCAGGCCCTTCCTCCAGTCGAAAGAATTTATCCATCCGCTCCTTATTGACGAGCTTCTCAATTTCGTCTCGTAGCTGGATGCATTCCTCAGTACCGTGGCCGTGGTCGCGATGGTAGATGTGGTACCTGCTTCGATCGTGCTTGTTATGGAGGGACCATAACCCTTCTGGTCTTGGCGGTTGGTTCCTAACTTCGATGAAAATCTGAGTTCGAGGAGCGTTGAGGGGGGCGTAGTCGCGGAACCTTTCGGGAGGTGGGCTTCTTTGTGCCCCTCTGTCGGGGTTTTCTCGGTGGCGAGCTCGAGAAGTTCGGGCCCGCCCGCTTTCGGAGCGAGTCCGTGGGTGTGGCCAAACTTCATTCCGTTCCGTTGGAAAACCTACGGAAGAACTTCATGCCACTTCGTCGGGGATTCCTTGGAGTCATACTCGAGAGGGAGTCCTCGCTTGCCCTGGGGCGGTTGTGAGCTCGACCGAACTTCGTCTCATCTTGTGTGAAATCTTTGTAGGAGGCTTCCTTGGTGACATACTCGAGCGGGAGTTCGACCTTGCATGCGCCGAACTTCATTCCGATGACGAGCTTCGAGGTAAAGTTCGGCCTCACTTGCCCCGAACTTCGCTCCGCTTTCCCACGAAAGCTTCCATGGGATGACTCATGCCCCTTTGTCGGGGTTTCCTTGATGACGAGCTTCGAGGCGGAGTTCGGCCTCACTTGCGCCGAACTTCATTCCGCTTTCCCGCGAGACCCTCCGTGGGAGAAATTTCTGCTGCTTTTGTCCGAACTTTCTTGAGGATGAGCTCAAGGGGAGCTCGGCTTTTCTCGCACCGGACTTCATTCTGCTTTCCCGCGAGATCCTTCGTGGGAGAACTTCCTACTACTTTTGTCTGAACTTTCTTGAGGATGAGCTCGAGGGGAGCTCGGCTTTCCTCGCGTCGGACATCATTCTGAATCTTCATTCCGCTTCCCCGCGAGACCCTTCGTGGGAGAGCTTCCTACTGCTTTTGTTCGAACTTTCTTGAGGATGAGCTCGAGGGGAGCTCGGCTTTCCTCGCGTCAGACTTCATTCCGAATCTTTATTCCGCTTTCCCACGAGACCCTTCGCGGGAGAACTTTCTGCTACTTTTATCCGAACTTCCTTGAGGACGAGCTCGAGGGGAGCTCGTCTTTTCTCACGCCGAACTTTATTCTGCTTTTCCGCGAGACCCTCCGTGGGAGAACTTTCTGCTGCTTTTTGTCCGGACTTTCTTGAGGATGAGCTCGAGGGGAGCTCGGCTTTTCTCGCACCGAACTTCATTCCACTTTCCCGCGAGACCCACGTGGGAGAAATTTTTGCTGCTTTTGTCCGAACTTTCTTGAGGATGAGCTCGGCTTTTCTCACGTCGGACTTCATTCCGCTTTCCCGTGAGACCCTCCGTGGGAGAACTTCCTGCTGCTTTTGTCCGGACTTCCTTGAGGATGAGCTCGAAGGGAGCTCAGCTTTTTTCGCACCGGACTTCATTCCGAATCTTCATTCCACTTCCCCGCGAGACCCTTCGTGGGAGAACTTGCTGCTGCTTTTGTCCGAACTTCCTTGAGGATGAGCTCGAGGGGAGCTCGGCTTTTCTCGCACCGGACTTCATTCTGAATTTTTTGATAAAATCTTCTGTGGGATATCCTCTGCTCTTCGTTTCTCCTTTCTAAGTGTGATTGGTATGCCCAAATGCTCTTCCTTAAGGCCGGTTCCTCACATCCTCATGGCGGACTTGCGAGCAAAGTCTCCATCAGAGGTTGTCGCACGGCCTGCATCATCTCGGTGGGGCCGCGAATTCGTCCAGAACTGCTTTACATCTGCGGTGGCTTCGGGTGGAGCCTAGGCTGCAATGGAAGCCAGTCGTCGAGTCAAAGCTCTCCTGGAGGCATTTTCTCTTCAGAAGAGAAAAGGAAGATCTTCGGAGGGGAAAGGAAAAAATCATCACCGAGCACTCCTTTAAGAATAAGAAAATCTCGGAGGTTCGTGCCCTTCCTCTAGCGCTAATCTATTGACGTAGAAACTGATCATCGTTGGAGTCCGCTGTAGTGGAGGCCGATGAGATCGCCGTCGAGGACCTACAAAATAAAGTCCCATTCGGAGCTGGTGGGGGGGTGTCTCTGAAAAGACCCTCCGACGATCAAGTCAGCTCTGGCCAACAGAAATGGAGTACTCGCTAGAGAAGTAGAGAGGAGCTTAGAGATTAGAGTTCAGAGATTAGCATATCTGGAGGGTCTCTTTTATAGCGGAGCTTGATGGTGATAACTGCAGCTGCGTGCTGGCGGGCCGCTCGAGGTTTGGCAGAGTCAGTCTCTCGGAGAGATGCCGTCTGTGGTGGATTGATGGTGACAGCCATCGCAACCTGATAGCAGATAGCTATCGCTTGCCACGGACTGATGGCGATGGTTGCAGAGTTGCGGTGGATTGATGGTGATGGCTGCACAGCCAATCGAATGAAGGGTTGAAGGCCTTCATCGTGTGCCCATTTTGGAGGAGTTTAGACTCCTGAAGAGGAAGCTTGGAAGGAGTTCGGCTCTCATGGGCGTCTGGCTGGAGGTACGCGGCTAAAGCTCGGCCGCTGGGGAGTTCGGTAGGAGCTCGGTCGGCCGAAGGGGGTGTCAGGGAGGAGTTCGGCTCCTGAAGAGGTCCACCCGAAGGGTGTCTGAGGTGAGTCTAGCTCCCAAAAAAGTTCGATCGAAGAGAAAGCTTGGAGGAAAGTTCGGCTCTCGTATGCATCTGGCTGGAGGAGTGCAGCTAAGGTTCGATCGCTGGGAGTTCGGAAGGAGCTCGGTCGCTAGAAGTTCGACCGAGGGACGACCGCTGAGGAGTTCGACCACTGAGAAGTCCGAAGGAGCTCGACTGAGGTCTGATTGAAGGACTTCGATTGAGGCCTGACCATTGGAAGTCTGAAGGAGCTCAATCGCTGGGCAGTTCGAAGAAAACCCGATCGCTTGGAGCTCTTCTACGGTTACTAGTTGCATTAGGCTGAGCATCGAACTAGACTTCGACGGAAGCGGAGTTTATCCCCAACATTAGTATTATTTATTAATTATGTATATTTATAATAATTTATAAAATATTTATAATAACTATTATAAATATTTATTATAAATATTATAATTATCTATATGTCATAATTTTTGGATCGTGCCGTGGTAGTAGCCTTGGAACGTACCATGTCGGCGACTGTAGACTAGATCTATCAATGGATTGGTTCGAATGAAAATCTGGATATTCAGATCTGGACTCAATTTTAATTACTGATATCAGATCCAAATCCGAATATCCGATGGATCTATACTTGAGAGAGGAAGGAAGGGATCCGACCTCACCGCCATCATTGGGAGGGAGGGGGTCTGATCTCGTCGATGAGAGAGATCGAGAGAGGGAGAGTGGGAGATTGAGAGAGTGAGAGAGGGAGGAAGGGGGTTCAGCCTCATCGGCATCACTATGAGGGATGGGGTCCGACCTTGGATCCGACCTCGCCGCCATCATTGGGAGGGAGGGGGTCCGACCTCGATGATGAGAGAGATTGAGAGAGGGAGAGTGGGAGATTGAGAGAGCGAGAGAGGGGGGAGGGGGTTCAGCCTCGTCGGCATTACCTCAAAGGGAGGATGGGGTCCTACCTTGCCAGTAAGGGAGATCGAGAGAGTGAGAGAGGGAGGGATGGGGTCCGGCCTCGTCGACGAGAGAGATCGAGAGAGGGAGAGAGGAAGATCGAGAAATAAAAAAGCTGGAAGGGAGGGGTTTGGCCTCGCCGTTGTCGTCGGTGAGAGAGATCAAGAGAGGGAGAGAGAGAGTGATCGAGGAGATGGCACATAGTCGAGTCGGCTTGGATACGCGTTGAGCTGGCTCAGACCGTGATTGAGCTGGCTGGGGAAGGATCCTAGTCGGATGTCTCAGACACAGAGCCGATTGTCTTAGACATAGAATCGGCTCGACTTTTGAACGAATAAAATTTGATATGTCACAATGTTATATTGATTAATATTCATTAACTTTGCAGATCACGATAGCACCGAAATGTCATCTAGCTTTCACCCTTGCCTCTCGATGGGTTATGCACAATTCAATATCCGAAGAGCAGTCAGAGCATACTCTATCCACCTCGACATCGACTGCTCAGGGACCTTCACCACCGACATCTACTCCACCAGCGGCTTCTACTCCATCGACAGCTGAGCCTCTACCGTTGCAGACATCTGAGTGTACATTTTTATTACATTAGCATAATTTTATTTTTTATATAGTATTTGTATACTTATATATTTACATAATGTATTTGCATTGCAGGTGCATCATCCAGTCGGATATTTTACGATCCCACACGTATGGCATACGTATGAAATCGTCAGCATCAGGTGATGGTGTAGTATGATACGAAGGAGATGCTAGTAGGAAAGACCGCACGGGAGATGCATTTCTTTTTTGGAGTGCTTGGGAGGTGGTCGGACATCATTCCCATAGAGCTCAAAGACTGACGTTTGATGGATGGTGCCGTCAGGGATCGAGTATGGAAGGAGATATGGATAAGTATGTGCATCTTAGTTATATTTATGCATTTTATATATTTATACTGTATATATTTGATTAGAATAATTTTATAACTAATTTTTGATAAATTTATATAGAGGATGTATGACTTTTTCGATCACGAGAGGACTCGAGATGCCCAACTGAAGAAGATCGAGGAGTTATACCAGGGTTACAAGGTCAAGCTCCATAGAGGATGGCTCGAGCACCGACGAGATACTTTGAGGAGCTTGTTCCCTGGATACAGGATTGTCCTCCGAGTCAGTGGGAGAGGATGGTTAGACAGTGAAGGAGCGAGTAGTTCGAGAAAAAAATTTTAACTTTTAAATTTTTTAATATGCTTAAAATTTTATTTAAATATTTTTTAAATATTTATTATTTATTTGAATACTTATTAGGCTATCTTTCGTCAGAATCGAAAGAACCGTGCAGTTCCGGAGTATATGCATACTCTAGATCGTGAGTCTATGGCCAATCGTATGCATAGAAAGGTAATTAATTTTAAATCTTACTAAATAAATTAAATTCATATTTTTTATCATTTTTATGATAAATTTATTCTTTGTTATAGCTGATGAGAGATGGAGTGATGTCCAGCCATAGCGGGATCTTCTAATCCAACCACACGGACAAGACGGATTGACCGATGAGCACCGCAATCAAAAATATTTTTATAAGTATTAAATATATTAGTATATATGATTAATATTATAGTATTTTTTATAAAATTTTATTTTAATTTATAATTATAGGATCAATTAGATGCACTCGCAAGTGAGGACCCGGATACCTCTGGGCCCCATGACCATCTATCTCAGGTCTGGGGCCTGAGCACTCTAGGAGGATCTGATGTAGGTCCGGACACATATCGATGAGCTACTGGTCTGAGGCGAGCGTCTTCTCATAGACTTTCGATATCGTCAGTCGGAAGGAGTTTGAGGAGGCATTGGCATATGCAGATCATGCTACGATGCAGGCAGATCAGGCTGAGGAGCATGCATCTCATCTGGAGGGCCTCATGAAAGATATGATGTCGATGCTCAGCACGTATTTTGAAGTCACGAGCTTCGAAAATATATTGGCCCACGTTCCAGCTTCAGCTCCAACTTCGACTTTCGATGACGACGACGATGATGACGATGATGTAGATTTAGGAGACTTTTGATGTATTTTATTTTTTTTAAAAAAATATTATACTAAATTTTATTTTTTAGTATTTTAGAATAATTTTTATGTTTATTATATTTTCTTATGTTATATATCTATATTTATCAGATAAAATATAAAAAAAAATAAAAATTTTATTTTTTTAATTATTCAAGATCTACGGCAGTAATTTTATAACTACTGCCATAGGTCTGGTGCCAATTACTGTCATAGATCTGGTGCCAACCGCTATACTGGACCTATGGCAGTGGTTAAAAAATCATCACTATATTATCTATGGCAGCGATTATGTAACTACTACCATAGGATATCTATAGCAGCGGTTATATAACCACTGTGATAGATCAATCTCTTGCAGTAATTTATAAATCGCTGCAATAGGCCATCTATAGCAGCGGTTCTAATAGCCGCTATAATAACCATTGCCATAGAGCTACGACGACGACCGCAGTAGTAGAGGTTAGAAAATCACTGTCATAGCTTGTGGCAGTAGTTTTTTGGACTACGACAGCAGTTACAAACTGCTGCCGTATACCTTTTTTGTAGTAGTATTATAGTATCCAAGTGTTTCTATAATTGAAAGTAGGCTAAGGAGGACAGAGTGTGTGAATGTCGAGCAGGCGATCTAGGAGTGGTTGGAGGGTTGGCAAGGTCTTGCACTGTCCATGATGGGATGGGTCACCCCAATGATGTTTGTTCGCTCCATTCCTGTTTACATACTTTTACATACAATTCTTCTTAGAGTCTTGGTGGTGAAACCAGAGTAGCTCTTTTGAGGCTTTCTATAGGAGTGCCGCTTGAGAGGCAGGGGAGGTGTCCATTTGCTTGCTTGGATGTTGTTTGCCAGCCACCAAGAAAAGGAGGCTTGAGCATCCAGTCCTTAGCTATGAGAAGGGAGGCCTTAATCATGAGGCATGCTGTCCGGCTTTTGCTTAGTCCGAGTTCTTTGTGGTGCTCAATCATGATGGCTAGGTATGGTCTATGGTCTACTAAGGGTGAGGTCCATCCTAGGCATAGTGCCTCCTTCTTATGGAGAGAGATCTGTGCTTGTGCACCTGATGTGTTTCCTCAAACGAGATAGCTAGTGGGAGATGGGCACTTTGTGGGCATCCTACATGATGTTTGGATTGGAGACTTGCCATTCAATCGGTGGCCGACCTTTATCAGTGTGGAGGTGATAGACTCCATGAGAGTTATGGATCTTCTTCATACTGATGGTGGAGGTAGGATCCAGTAGCCATGTCCCATTTATTTAGTAAGGAGCTGGGAAAGTGGGATGGTTGACCTCTATTAGATCTATCGAAGAGAGTCCTTCAGACATAGGGATGTTAGGTGGGTTTGGAGGATTGGGATGCACCAAAGGGTAAGCCTATTCCTCTGGAAGATGACTTAGGGCTGTTTTCCAACCAAATCCCTCTTGTGAGCTCGGGGCATGGACATTTAGTTGGTGTGCCTTTGCTGTGGCTCTGAGGATGAGACAATGGAGCATATTCTTTTGTGGTGTTTGAGGGTGAGAGCTGTTTGGTCTCTAGCGGGAATGCATATGCTAATCGCTAAAGCGGAGGATCCTACTCAGACCTTTTTGGAGTTCTTGTAGTGCAACATTGGAGGTGATGTTACCTAGGTGGTAGAGATCCATGTGGCCCATATGGCCCTCCACATTTGGCTGGCTAGGAACAGCCTAATATTTGATTCCAGATGGTCTTCAACAAGGATAATTTTTTAGAGGGCCTTGGTTATAGTAATGGAGAATATCGATGTGATGTCCAGACCTTTGAAGATCTTAGGCTCCCATGTTGCACAAGTAGCGTCCCATTGGATGTTTATCTTCTATTAGTCCCCTCCATTGTACCTAAAGATTAACTTCAATAGGAGTGCTAGAGGTAGGTATGGTAGGGCTAGCTTTATTATTCGTGGATCAGACTCTAGGTTTGTGGCGGCTGGAGAAAATCATATATTAGAGCCTTCAATCCCTGAGGCGAAGCTTTGCGTGGCCTGAATGGGGATTATCTTTGCTAGGTGGATTTTGGGGGCAACTCAGCTTGTTGTGGAGGGTGACTCTATCGCAGTGGTGTCTTAGCTCCAAAGATGCATTTGTAGAGGAGCCACTCATTCCAGATGACTCGATGTTACTGGGTGGATGCACTACACTGGTTATCGGCATGTCTTTCATGAGAGAAGCATTACTATTGATTGGGTGGCAGCTTTTATAGTTGAGCAGACTAGAGAAACTTTATGGATTGGGGTGGGATTCATTCTTAGGCACTTCCAAAATATTTTATTTTCTGATTCTCTTTATTATATTCATTCAAGATTTATTTGAATGAACTATCTTAAAATAATAATAATAATAATAATAATATGGTAGAAGTTTCTAGTATTTTAATTGTTATAATCTAGTGATGAAACGTGCAACACATCCCAAATGACTATATAATATAATAATTTGTTTAACCAATTGATTCAATAGATAAGCCAATTATGTCGTCCGATCATTACAAATCGAAAGTCTATGTGGTCGAATACAAAGCATTGATCAAGGAGCAGTTGTTGGGTGTGTGTGGACCCTTATGATGATTGGGGATGGTTGATAAGGAGCAGCCTCGATGTAAACACATTGAAAGCATGGTTAAGTTGAAAGATTGATATTCCTAATTGTATGATATCTTTTGAAGTCTAGATACGTGATACATATTAGAGGACATTTTTTTTAAATTATTTTTTATTAATTAATTTAAAAATATGGTAGTTCAAAATTTATTTTTGAATTTACCATCCACATGAAATCACTATTTGAAGTTTTGATTTCATGATCATGCAAGCAGTTGATGAGGCCGGGTGAAATCACCATTTGACTGAACTGTTGGCCCAAATGGTGCACTAGTTCAGATGGCGATTTCACCAATTATTATTTATTTTTTTCTAGATGGAGGGTGGAGGAAGGAGGAGCCATGGTGGAGGACCCAGGTCAGAGGGAGGCTTTTTTTTTCTTTAGGCGAACTCCTGAAAGCTATCAAGGGCAATCTCAGCAGAATCTAATTGCAAGTCCACCATCAGCTACTTAGATGCCGATCTTCATGTTCAGCTAGTTCGACTTCGAATTCTACATCCCCAATACAAATGGCTTGCCTCTAGGCATAGAAACCTCTGACCTCTCATTCGAACTCCAATAAATAAAATTCAACTATCTACACGTTGTGATAAATGACAATCCACTCTCCATAACAAACTTCACGTGGCCTGAACGGCCTACTGACATTCTATTATGGCTATCATTATCATTCTGTTATAAGCTTCGTCTATAAAAAAGATCCTACAGATATGTCCTCCTCTCTAAGCTCTTTACTCTGCAAAAAATTCTCCTGAGTATTCCATTCTTCTTGATTAGGAAACTAACATGATCGTTGGAGGATTCTGCCAGAACCATCCACCTTCGATCTGAACTTTGCTTTATAGGTCTCATCAGTAGTCTCATCTTTTCTAGCTCCAGCAAACTCTGACAACAGAACTATTGTCTGCACAAATAGGATTATGCAGTAGACGGAAGGGGAAGCGGGGTGCATGGGGGAGGGTGGGACGTGGGGAGGAGTTTTTTTTTTTTGTGCAGCACATGAAGAGGGAGGCAAGTACGGGGTGAAGGGGGAGGTTTTTTATCTTTTTTTTCTTTTTTGGTGCAGCAGACGAAGTGGGGGAGGGGGGTGGGCTTTTGTTTAGCAGATGGAGGGGGAGGGGTGCGGGGGTGGAGGGAGGTAGAGCATTTTTTTTTTTAGTTGATGGAGGGGGAGGAGGGCATGGGGGCGGTGGTGACCAGTCGGTGGTGATGGATACCGGGGGCGGGGGCAGTGGGGGAGGTAGAGTTTTTTTTTTTTTTGGTAGGCGGAGGGCGAGGTGGGGCATGGGAGGCAGTGGTGATCGGCTGGGACCCAGCCACCGAGGGGGATTACAGTGGTCCTCCCTCTGCCCTCTATCCACGAATGAAAAAAGGAGAGGGGGGCATAGGGGGCGGTCGGTGGTGACCAATGGGAAGCCGACCACCCGAAGAGGGGGGGATTGATGGCGGTCCTCCTCCCTCCGCCCTCTTCCCGAACAAAAAAAAAAACTCCATCCATAAATAAGAAAAAAAATTCATGAAATCGTTGCTTTGGTTGGCGAGTTCATTTTTCGTGGACACGTCAGTGCCAAGGTATCCGTGAAATCGCCGATTGATTTAGTAGATTGAGGGAGGGGGCGCGGGGGCAGGGCGGAGGGATGTAGAGCGCTTTTTTTTTTTAGCGGATGAAGGGGGAGGAGGGCATGGGGTGGTGGGTATCGGAGTGGGGAAGGAGGGGAGGTAGAGCTTCTTCTTTTTTTTTTTTTTTTTTTTTTTTAGTGGATGGAAGGTGAGGGGGGCATGAGAGGCAGTGGTGACCAGCTGAGACCTGGGGAGGGAGATTACGGCGATCCTCCTCCCTCCGTCCTCTATTCGCAAATGAAAGAAGGGGATGGGGCACGAGGGGCGGTGGTGACTGATGGAAACCCGACCGTCTGGAGGAAAGTTTGACGACGACCCTCCTCCCTCCATCCTCTGTCCATGAATGAAAAAGAAAAAAGAGAAAAAACTTCATTCACGAATGAAAAAAAAAAATTATGAAATTGCCGCTTCGTCTGACGAGTTCATTTTAAGTGGACATAAAAATATCCGTGGAACCGGTTGATCCAACAATTTCGATATGGACAGTAATTTAAAAAATAAGATGAAAAAAAATATTTTTAAAAATAATAAATAAATAAAAATAAATAAATAAACTCCCATATTAGATGGTTGAATTCATAGTTCATAGCCAATCATGGCATAGGTCACGATCATATGCTTGCTGTCACATTTTACATGGTGTCGAACTCTTTGAATATGAGCGAGTTGTAATAATATTTTATTCTAATGAAGTATTTGCTTTGAGAGCCGTACCCAATAACTGGATGTATTTGAGGCAAATGGAACCATGATTGGGTTTGTTGATGGTCCCACAGCACCACACGTCGATCATCAAGCCCATGAGATACGGCCAGCAAAACACCTTCCTTTACACCTGTAGGAGTATCGGTTGAATCATTTATAGTGTCGCTTTCAATGTGACATGAGCTAAAACTGGACCAGTTGAAGTCATAAACCTAATCAGATAACTGACAACGGAAGTCTGAAAATTTAATCTTTTCTTATCACAATTTAATTTGCCACAATCATGATTTTGATAATATTGTCTTGGCCTGCAGTTATTAGCTCAGTGCTTGTTGAAAACCTGGGAGGTCCACCATTGAAATTTTGAAGGTGTGACATTTGTATCATATTTTTTCAAAAAAAAAAACTTTTATTATATATATATATATATATATGTTAGAATGATGAGAAAATATAGATATGAAAATAAAAAAAAAATATGAAGAAAGTTACAAAGATGGTGATAATTTCATCGAAAAAAAAGAAACTAACAGAGATCCCAGAAACCAAATATTGACATGATACAGCCTAAAAAATTGATAAAGAAAACAACGACAAGTTTTGAGTTGCACAAAATTGAGCTGCCCCTCATTGGGTCTAACACTAATCCGATAATTAATTATGAGATTTTACTTTTTTGAGGAAGGTTTGTCCCGGCAAACTCTGTTGTAGGTTCCATATTGAAATTTTGAGTACGCTATCTTTGAATCTAATCGATAATACTCCTAAGAATAAGTAGTAGAAGTCTCTTTATTCGTTCTTATGTA
This sequence comes from Cocos nucifera, assembly GCA_006176705.1. NCBI lineage: Eukaryota > Viridiplantae > Streptophyta > Magnoliopsida > Arecales > Arecaceae > Cocos > Cocos nucifera. Next base: position 296,008 of record QRFJ01001372.1, on the reverse strand, counting down.
ATTAATAAAAATACTCTATCTTAAATTGATTAAAATATTATAAGTACATTGATAATGGATAATGTACTATATTTTTTTTCCTCCCTTTCTTCTGCCTCTCCCTTTGGTCATTCCTTTCCACTAACAAAATCACACCTTAATTAATCGGTATCGCTGTCCATTTCCTCCCAGATAAATTATTCCTTATACTGCATGCACCACATTGTCTCGGGCTTCAAGATTAGGACCCGCAAAAGCTTGGCCCAATTCAATTTTTTAATTTTTCTTATATAATTTATTTTATGTTTGAGATATTTGTAGACTTGATATTGATATATAAATTTAATGGAGTAATTAGACGTTGGCAAAATTTAGTTATTAATTCTCATATATTTAAAATATTTTTGATATTTTTTTTAAAATAAAATAATAGTTTTAAGCTCGAAGTGGAGCGCGGGTTCTCTGCTGTGCACCACCGGTGGTGCACAGCACGCCATCCATCGCGTGCACGCGACTGCATGCAATGGGTATACATCCACGTGCAGTAGTCCATCATGCTATGCACCGCATGGCAGAGGATCCGCGGGGTAAGGGCAGAGCTTGGGCTTGAAACATAGGCTCGAACGCCCGGCCACGGCAGACCCGTGCACCAAACTCGCGAACCAGCCCAACCGGAAAACAAGTAATGAGGGCTGCATGCATGGAGCGACTCCACTAGCGTCCAACGCTTCATCGGTCCCCACCCTTTCCACCCACCTGTCTCCCACTTTCTCTTTCTTCATACATCTCTCGTCCGCTTCCCACCCAAACCCTTCTGTAAATCCCAGTTTAGACCTTCCCGTCTCCTCCATCTCGTTTGGTGCTGCCGTCGTATCATCACATTCCGCCAAAAACCCCGCCACCTTTCTTACTGTAATCCACCAAATGCCTCCTTCACGACATGCATCACCCGGCATACCAACCTCCTTTCTGAAGTATCCACCAAATACCTCCTTCCTGGCGTTCATCACCACCTCTCTCCGCCGACTTTTCTACCCCCTGAGTTCCTCCGGTATAACATCTAAGCCTACTCCCCCCTCACTCCGCTGAGATTCCCAGCTCTATCTTTCCCCATTCAGAATGGCCTTCTCTCCTTCCTTCCACCTCCCCCTCTTCTTCTTCCTAGCCTTCTTTCTCTCCCCCTCTTCCCCTCTCGGTGACGATGCTGCCGGCATTAGTGCTTCGAAAATTTACATCATTGGCGTCCGGAATGACCTCAAACCCTCCGTGTTTTCCAACGTGGAGCACTGGTATTCCTCCACTCTCCAAGTCCTCTCCTCTTCCGCCGACTCCCACGAGAGTTCCTCCCGAAGGACACGTGGCAAGAGAAAGCTCCTCCACGTGTACCGAACTGCCTTCCACGGCTTCTCCGCCGTGCTTTCTCCGGCCGAGGCCGAGCTCCTCCGCTCCCACCCAGCCGTACTCGCCGTCCTCCCTGACCGCCCCCGCCAACTACATACCACCCGTTCTCCCCTCTTCCTCGGACTCGTCTCCGCCGACTCCAGGCCCAACTCCCTACTCGCCGCCACGGACTTCGGCTCCTCCGTTGTCATCGCCCTCGTTGACACTGGAATCCGTCCCGACCATCGGAGCTTCGCCGACGACGGCGGCCTCCCCCCTCCCCCCTCCAGCTGGAACGGCTCCTGCGACCCTGGGCCCTCGTTCCCCGCCACCTCCTGCAACCGAAAGCTTGTAGGCGCACGCTTCTTCTATGACGGCTACATCTTCAACGCGCGCGGTGGCGCCGGCTCCGACGTGTTCTCTCCTCTCGACTCCCATGGCCACGGCACCCACACCGCCTCCACCGCCGCCGGCGGTGCCGCCCCGAACGCCTCCTTCCTTGGCTACGCCACCGGCCTCGCTTCCGGAATTGCCCCCCGCGCCAGCATTGCCGCCTACAAGGTCTGCTGGGCCACGGGGTGCTACGACTCCGACATCATCGCAGGGATTGACGCAGCCGTCGCCGACGGGGCAGACGTAATCTCCATCTCCTTGGGCTCGGGCGTCGTCCCCCTGCACCGAGACACCGTCGCCATCAGCACCCTCGGCGCCGTCGAGCACGGCGTTTTCGTCAGCACCTCTGCTGGCAACGCTGGCCCTGGCGAGTCCACCGTCGCCAACGTCGCCCCATGGGTCACTACCGTTGGGGCCGGCGCCATCGACCGGCGCTTCCCTGCAGACGTCGTGCTTGGCGACGGCACCGTCTTAACCGGCGTCGGCTTCCATGGCGGAAAGCACGTTTTCAAGACGAGTTCCTTCCCGCTCGTGTACGCGGGAAACGCGTCGTTCTCCAGCTTCGAGGCAGCCGTCGCCCCCTTCTGCGCCCCGTGGTCGCTCGACCCCGCCGCGGTGCGGGGGAAAGTCGTGCTCTGCGAGCGCGGGGAGGTGCCACGTCCCGAGAAGGGATTGGCCGTGAAGAAGGCCGGTGGGGTCGGGATGATCGTGGCGAATGGGCCCACGGACCGGGAGGGCATCATCCCTGACGCCCACGTCCTCCCAGCCGTGTCCGTCGGCTACTCGGCAAGCAGCAAAATAAAGGCCTACATCAGCGCCGATCGCGCTGCACGCATCCGTTTTATCTTCCATAAGACCCAGGTCGAGGTCAAGCCCGCGCCCATGGTGGCCGAGTTCTCCTCGCGCGGGCCCAACTTGCAGTCCCCGCACGTCATGAAGCCTGACGTGATCGCGCCGGGTCTCAGCATCCTGGCGGCCTGGCCGGATGGAGTGGGCCTCACGGGGATGAAGACCGATCGGCGGCGAGCAGAGTTCAATATCATCTCCGGCACGTCGATGGCGTGTCCCCATGTCTCCGGCGTGGCGGCGCTTCTCAAGGCTGCGCACCGGGACTGGTCGCCGGCGGCCATCCGGTCTTCGCTGATGACGACAGCCTACGCCACTGATAACATGGGCCAAGATTTGGTGGATGAGACTTGGGGAAATACGTCAAACGGATGGGCTTTTGGTTCCGGGCATATAGACCCGGAGAAGGCGTTGCATCCAGGCCTCGTCTATGATCTGACGATGGATGATTACTTGGAGTGGTTATGTAGCTATAATTATAGTAGCAAGGACATTAGGACAATAGCCAGGAGGGATGTGAATTGTTCAGAGAAGGCCGGAAAGCCTTGGGATCTGAATTACCCGTCCATTGCTGTGGTTCTGGAGCAATCTAATGTTGGCAATCTTGAGGCTGTGGTTCATCGGACAGCGATGAGTGTGGAGAAGGAAAGGTCGGAGTACACTGCCAATATCAAAGAACCAAAAGGAGTGAAGGTGGTGGTGGAGCCAGAGAAGTTGGTGTTCGACGGCAAAGGGCAGAAGCAAGAGTTTGTGCTTAAAGTTTCGACAGGACCGGTGAACCTGCCAGCAGGGAATTCCCGCTCGGAATTTGGATCCGTGACTTGGAGCGACGGGAAGCATACGGTAAGGAGTCCAATTGCAGTGACATGGCGTCAGCCAGACTAAGCTAGCTGGCCGGGGGTCATCGAATGTGTGGAGAGACGCATAATAAGAGAAGCTCTTGAAAGAGCAGCAGATACGAAGGCTGGAGCTTGCTCAAGATGGTGGAGTGTTGCATAATGATAGGATACTGTTTTACATTCTACTTTCTTTGTTATTGTTTTTAATAAATTAATAATAAATATCAGAAAAAAAAAGGATTCATGAACACCAATCATTAATTAAAAGCTCTATGGGAATCTTTTGGTCTAAGTGGTGACAGAGCTCGCTCTGTTGGTTTTCTAATCTGTTAATTGTGAAGTTACCAGATATTCTGGGCTAACCAAAATATTACCTTGTTTATGACGATGATATGGCTTAGTGCATAAAAACCAATGGTTGTGACCCAATGATTTGCTTTTGTAAAAATTCCACTCAAGAGATAGTTGATTGTGTGTAATTAAGGCAACACCATCATACAATCATACTTTTGTGTAGTTGCCCCTATATAGATTGTTGACACATATATTGAGGATCATGAGTATAGATTTTTTCCGACACGGAATAAATATTATACATGAAAAAATTACTACAAACGGTTGGGCACATAAGGTATTAGCTCATGTTGGACTTGCATATGTTTCAAGATCTCCTCGCTTGACTCGTTGTCATACTATGTAACGTCACCAAAAAAAAAATAAGGTTTGCTGCATCTCCAAGGTAGCACCATCATGCAACCACAATTTTGTGTCGTGTAGTTGTGTCAATGTCCATTGTTAAAATATTCTCAGCATCATAAGTGAGATTTAGTGTCATATAAAATAAATATTAAAAAAAATATTATTATATATGGTTAGCTTCATACTTTACTATCTCTGTTTTGGATCAAGCTAGGCTCCGGCATATATTTCAAGGTCCCCTTGTCTCCGGCCGTATCAAGTAATTGGAGCAAGGTGCAGAAGTAGATAGGAGAGGCTTCATATGGTTCTTCCTCTGCAACTCCCTCCCCCTTTCCCCCGTTTTTTATTTTTTATTTTTCCCTCCCCGGGCCTTGTGTCTGGGTCAAAGATTGATGAAGAAGATTCGACAGATCAAACTTGCTGGGCAAGAGTAACAACCAGTATTGACTCTGGGGCCTCCAGGGCCCCCCATCTTGTAACCAAAAAATGAGAAAAAAAAAACAGTATTGGCCACCGTGCCATACTGCCATCGAGGAGCACAGTCGAAAGATATTTGAACAGCATGCGAGTTAGTTGTGGCCTGAGTGTGAGCGTTCCCGAACGAGAGAAAGTCCAGTAACCTTGAAGCAACCATCATGCATGGCCTAGCCTTGGCACGTAGCAGTGACCGCCACGAGCGTTCCAGCTGGCCAGCAGCCAGCTCTACGTGATATTCCCCGGAAAGCAAGCAATAAAGTGGTCAGACTGTGGATTGCACCAGTCAAACTTTCCATCTGTCCCCAGTCCCTCTGCCCACGTCCTCGCTCGCCTCACCAGCCCCTCTCTCACTCTTCCTCTCTCGTCCGTTTCCGAAACTTTCAACAACAGCCTTTTTCTCCGCCCCAGGTTGCACCTCCCCTTCCATGCGCCTCCTTCTAAAGCATCATTGCATCACACTCCGCCACCTTTTTGACTCATAAGGGGAACCAAAAACATCCTTCATGGCATGCATCCCCTCTTCACCCCACCTCCTTTAATTATTGCTACTGTCTTGTTCCTTACCATATATAAATCCCATACCTACTCTCCCTTCGTAACTCAGTTCCCAGCTCTCCCTCTCACTCCTCCAAATGGCCTTCTCCCCTTCCTTCCTTCTCCTTATCGTCTTGGTCTCCATCCTTTTCCTTTATTCTCTCGGCGACCATGCTGCCGATACAAGTACTCGAAAATCTTACATCATCCGCATCCGGGGTGACCTCAAACCTTCTGTGTTTGCCGACGTCGCGCACTGGTACTCCTCCACTCTCTATACCCTCCGCTCTTCCACCGATCCTCTCGAGAGATCCTCCCAGGCGACACGTGGCGACCGGAGGATCCTCCACGTGTACCGCACAGTCTTCCATGGCTTCTCCGCTGTGCTGACCCCGGCGGAGGCTGAGCTTCTCCAGTCCGACCCGGTCGTCCTCGCTGTCCTCCCCGACCGGCCCCGCCAACTCCACACCACCCGCAGCCCCCTCTTCCTAGGCCTCGTCTCTGCGGACTCCAAGCCCAACTCCCTTCTTGCATCCGCCGACTCCGGCTCCTCCGTGGTCATCGCCGTCGTTGACACCGGCATCCGCCCAGACCATCGGAGCTTCGCCGACGACGGCCGCCTGCCCCCGCCCCCTTCCCGCTGGAACGGCTCCTGCGACTCCGGCCCCTCCTTCCCAGCCACCGCCTGCAACCGAAAGCTCGTCGGAGCCCGGTTCTTCTCAAATGGCTATGTGGCAGCCACCCATGGCGGTGCCACCAACGGTCCCGACATCCTCTCCCCCATCGACTCCGAAGGCCATGGGACCCACACCGCCTCCACTGCTGCCGGCGTTTCCACCCCCAACGCCTCCCTCCTCGGCTACGCTGCCGGCCTCGCCTCCGGCGTGGCTCCCAGCGCCCGCGTCGCCGTCTACAAGGCCTGCTGGTCCACCGGCTGCTACGACTCGGACATCCTCGCAGCTGTCGACGCCGCCGTCACCGACGGTGCCGACATCGTTACCCTATCCCTCGGAGCCGGTAGCGTCCCCACGCATCTCGATCCCGTCGCCATCAGCGCCTTCGGCGCGACCGAGCGCGGGGTCTTTGTCGCCGCCTCTGCCGGCAACGGAGGCCCCGGCGAGTCCACCGTTGCCAACGCCGCCCCCTGGATAACCACAGTCGGCGCTGGGTCAATAGACCGCCGATTCCCCGCCGACGTCGTGCTCGGAGACGGCACCGTAATGACAGGCGTCGCCATAAATGCTGGGATGCGATTTTCTGCGAGGCGTTCCTTCCCTCTCGTGTACGCAGGAAACGCGTCCACGTCCACTCCAGGGTTCCAGTCCTCGGCGCCCTACTGCCTCAACGGGTCGCTAGACCCGTCGGCGGTGCGCGGAAAGGTGGTGCTATGCGAGCGCGGCGCGGTGCCGCGCGCCGAGAAGGGATTGGCCGTGAAGAACGCCGGCGCGGCCGCGATGATCCTAGCCAATGCTCTCACCGACGGGGAGGGCGTGATCCCGGACGCCAACGTCCTCCCCGCCGTGTCCGTCGGTTACAAGGCCGGGAGAGCTATAAAGGAGTACATCGGCTCCAACAACGATCCACGCGTCCGTTTGACCTTCCGCGGAACCCAGGTCGAGGTCAAGCCCGCACCGACCGTGGCCGGGTTCTCCGGGCGCGGGCCCAGCTTGCATTCCCCGCACGTCATGAAGCCGGACGTGATCGCGCCAGGTGTCGGCATCCTGGCGGCCTGGCCGGACAAGGTGAGTCCGACGGGGTTGAAGGCCGACCGGCGCCGGACGGAGTTCAATATCATCTCCGGCACGTCGATGTCCTGTCCACACGTCGCTGGGGTGGCGGCGCTGCTGAAGGCCGCGCATCCGGACTGGTCGCCGGCGGCGATTAAGTCCGCACTGATGACGACGGCCTATGTGGCAGATGATATGGGCCAAGATTTGGTGGACGGGGGCACGGGAAACAGGTCCACCGAGTGGGCCTATGGGTCCGGGCATGTGGACCCGGAGAAGGCCGTCGATCCTGGTCTGGTCTATGATCTGACGGTTGAGGATTACTTGGACTTTTTGTGCAGCTCCAATTACAGTAGCGCCACCATCAGGATGATCACCAAGAGACAAGTGAATTGTTCAGACAAGACGCGGAAGCCATGGGATCTCAATTACCCATCAATTTTGGTAGTTCTGGAGCAATTCGGGAATGGTAATCTCCAAGCTCTAGTTCATCGGACGGTGTTGAATGTGGGGGAGGAGAAGTCAGAGTATGGTGCTAGTGTCAAGGAACCAAAAGGAGTGCGACTGGTGGTGGAGCCTCAGAAGTTGGTGTTCGAAGGCAAAGGGCAGAAGCAGGAGTTTGCCGTTAAGGTTTCGGCGGAGGCTGTTAGCTTGCCAGCGGGGAATTCACGGACGGAGTTCGGGTCGGTGACATGGAGCGACGGGAAGCACACGGTGAGGAGTCCAGTTGCAGTAACATGGCAGCAGCCGTATTAAGATATGTTGAGAATGTGAAGCAGGTTGGTACATCCTACGAGCAGCTCTTGAAAGGTAGCGGAAGATCCCCGCTTGGGGTCATGCAAATGTTGTAGGTGAAAGTGCTGGATAAAGAGAGATACTGTTTCACAGGTCGCTTGCTTTTTGTTGGCAGTTGGCAGAAATATTTGTGCAATATAAGTATTAATTAATAAGAATGTCCCTTGTGGTATGGTTATATGTTGATGCACTTAATTGAAATATATATGAATAATGCAATGACATAGCGTTGCTTTAACTAGATTTTCTGTGCTTCTGCAAATGAAATGAAGAAATATCTAACCGTGTTATTTCACAAGGTTTACCGTTTGCCCCTACACAAATGGTTGGCGCAGCCATGGATAGACGATAACCACGGGATGACGTCTAACACATGCCCGGATGTATGATCATCCAACAGAGCATCGGCTTCACATCTCGTACGTATTAAAGATTAGAGATTCATGATCATAATCAAATAGTTCGTTCAACAAATGTCAGATCTTCGCATGCATTTACATTTCAGATGGTCTGACAACCCTGTTGTAATAAGAACCTAGCTATTATATGCTGTAAGAACTCAGTTCTAGAAGCATCTTGTAGCCTGGAATAAGGCATTTAAGCTACTCATGATTCCAGATGCTCCGTTGTGGCAATTTCATTTCCAAGCGGTTCGGGTAACCTACTTTAGCTGTTACGTATCATAGCAATGCTTGATATGTAAATTGCACCTACAAATCACGATGTTGCTGCTTTTATAATTTTAGAATAAAAGATCTGCTAAAACAAATCAAAATATTAAAAATATCTTGCACGGACTGACACATATGATGTATACCATCCTGAAAATATGGTTCTTCTCATCTGTACGGATTTGTGGCAATCTCAAGGTACAATGATCCAGCTCAGCTCGATCATTTTTTATTTGGTGCAATCATTTGTAGGCTGGATGAAAATGACTTCTTCAAATACCTAGAAAGAAAGACCGTAAAAAGGAAGCAAAAAAAATGGAGAAGTGCGTTCTGGCCTACGTGATGTTTTAGAAATACAGTAACCTTTTAAAAATCAACAAGAGATACACGTACGGCATGATTGGTTGAGCTGAGCACACACGTGTGCAATCACCTACCCACTTTCCTCAAAGACTGAGAGGAGACTTCTATTTAAGTAAGAAGACTTGCTTTCACATATGTAGGATCAAAAAAAGAAAGGAGTTTTAAAGCTTTTCAAACAACTAACAATTAGAGGATAATTGTTATTATTTTAGTTGAAATATATTCAAATTAAACTCCAACAGTTCTAAGAAGAATAATGAAATTAAATCAATCATATCAAACATTCTCAGAGATTTGAGTGCGTATAAGGTACCACCTTGACCAACCCATCAAGCTAAGGGGGCTGTCTTCCATTAGCATCGCAGAGGGAATCTCTTTACCACGTATCCCACTCGACTTCCATGGACTCTCGAGCTCCCTTGCCTGTCTTCACCAACCTTCTCTTGTCAAGCCAAACACCGGACACCCATCCTCGCTAGACTGATGACCACTCATGACTTCCATTCTTTTTGTCCAACCCACAACAAGCCCATTCTATTCTAACCTCACCATCACGACATCATCGACCCTCTCCTTGCTGAATCTTCGGTGGCTCTTTTATCACTAATCCCATCCCTATTGTGTCCACGGTTATTCCAACTGCCTTTGAAGAATATGAGGGGAAAGGAAAGGAGAGTAGGAGAGAAAGAAAAGGATAGATGATGGCGTTGCCACCAAAATCCAAGCTGAATCATTGAAGTTGGACAAAATTTGAAGTGAAATATGGCTAGTTGACCGTGCTCTGAGCTGAGCATTTGGGTTGGAGAATGCTAGGAGTGACTGTGCTTTTAACTTGTCCGACTTGAAATCAAAACAAAAAAAAAAAGTCAATTTGTTGGAGTTTGTTTGGTGAAGGATCTTTTGATACTGAAATCAACAACTAAATTATAAACAGAAGGAATTTGAAGGATATGGGCAAGTATGAGAGGACATAGAAAAGACTTATGTGGAGGTCTCCTATGGCCCCATATATAGAAAGAGGGCTAATGCCTTGACGGAAGTGGGTCTAAACTACTTGGTAAAAGTCTCCATGTTGTGTATGTTGAAAAAATTAACTGCAATGATCATGCACTAAGGACCGATTTGTCTGGGATGACCCATAATCGCTCCTTAATTGGCAAAATCATGATCATGCCTTTAATGACAATCAATCACTTTAAATACACTTGAATTGGAAAACATGACACACTACCTCTAGCCAGCAAGCTTGCTCTGATTGGCTTGTTGGTTCAAGTCAATACTTCAGCAATCATCGAGGTCAATAGTTTAATTGACTATCACGGCTGGTGACTCAATTAGCTGCTAGGACTATCAGCTTAGTTTATGCTGAGGTCATCACTCTGCCTAGTCAACGGGCCGGCCATTGCTTCGGCCAAATACGTACCGAGGTCAGATTGGCAAATATACACCACTTCACGTGGAGTTCTTTGGGGAGCTTAGATTTTAGGGCCTCTCTCTACACGGGGATTGCATTAGAGAAACACCTCAAAGATAATTTTGAACACTCAGCTTGGACAAAATTTGAGCGAATCAAGGTTCGCAACATATTGTTTGAACAATTCAATCAATGCCAACCTCTAATAATATCATGGTTATTGGAAAAAAATCACCTTCATGCCAAATATTGTCATGCCTTATTTTCACTTGTTGCGCTAATTCACCTGCACCTATGATTGAACGCCAAAAAATCAGTAAGATAATTCTGCACTGACAGGAGTTGGCTCCGGTAGGGATCCTTCGATGCTTAAATTAGTAGAGTGGACTGGTCGAACAGGAATCAGAGAGCAAAATGGCAAAAGTTGCTTTAAAAAAGATTAGATCCCTTAAACTGACCAAATTACCTCTCTTTTATAGGTATCGAAATGATAACCGCCGAACACGTGGATCCCTCTTTTTCTGGTATAATATGATCATGGGTAAATGATTAAAACTATTCATTAATTATCGTTGCCCTCTCTTCTCGGGGGCAGTTTTGTAGGACCAATCGAGAGCCGGATAAGTTATTTGGAGAGCTTCCATCGGTTAGTCGATTGATTTAGAGCCGACCGATCATCGATCGATCGGTTGATTTTATACCGATGCATCATCAGTCGGCTGATGTTGTCCCAATCGATTAATGGTCGATTGATTTTGTACCGATCGACTGTCAGTCAGTTCATTAGGATCGATCGATTATCGATCGGTTGGCTAGTTGACTTTCTATAGATCGATCATCGGTCGGTCGGCAGACTTGAGATCGAACAATGATCGATTGGATGGCTCGAGGAAAGACGGTTGACAGTTGTCCAAATGATTTCTGACCGATGGTTAGTCGATTTTGTTGAACTGCATGCCCATGGGATGGTACTGTGTCGGCATTTTCATCTTTGTTTCGATGGATGTCTGTCGAAAATCGATGATCAGTTAGCCATAATACTGGTGAGTCGGGCGGCGGAGTAATATCTTCCAATGTTGCCCCCACGTTCAAGTTCGGTGCAATGATTTGACATTTTATCTTAATGCACCGAATGTAGGGGGTTAACACGTGGCGTTATTTTGAATTTTATTCTACCGTCTATCATCAGTGATCACCATGGTCTTCAATAAATTTATTGTCTGATGCTTCGAGGATCTCAATGGTTGTCTCAATGGATGCCATCAGCAGTTTTAGGGCTTGAGGGATTTGACGTTCGACCGATCTCTGGTTGACATGCATCAGCATCTGATGAGGCTTTTATGCATCTCAATCGTTAGTGGGTCCTATATATACTGGACCCCCTCGAAGGTTTTTCTTTTGTTGCTTTCAACAGTAGTAACTTTTGAGAAGTCTGATTGTTCTCTCATCTTTTAGTTCTCAAGTTCGAATATTTTTTCTTGACATCTTTTTTCTTCTTTTTATTTATTTTGTTGAGTTGTATGCATGGCTAGTTATGGTAGCTCATCACGAGGTCCGACAGCCGAAGCTTCCACACTGACAATATTGGTTGTGAAGCGACTTTGGGATCAATATCAGATCCAAAAGGACTTTCGATTATTGACTTCCGATCCCGACGGTCGGATGAACTCGCCTCCATCGAGTTTTATAGCCTTTTATTTAGAAAATCTTAGGTCGAACCTTAGGTTCCCATTCCAGAGTTCCTACGAAATATTTTTGACTATTATAAGGTTTGTCCAGCCCAGCTAGTACCGAACTCCATTCGGCTTTTGATTTCTTTTGCTTTATTGTGTCGGTTAATTCTGATAATTCCTCGGCTTTTTTTGTTCAGACCTTTTTTTGCCCTTCGATCCCATCCGAAGGTCGACGGATGGTGGTATTTCATCTCGAGGAAGGGGCTTTCTTTCATCATTGATCTTCCATCGTCCATCCACGATTGGAATATCCAATTTTTCTTTGTTTCTCCTCTTTCTTCCTGGGGCTTTCCATCAATGTGGGGAGAGCCAAATATCCTTTCAAACGAGAATAGTCTGGTGGATCCAACCAATCAAGAGAATTTTCTTCGGTTGAAGGATATGAGGGTTCCCCCGTAGAAAAAATTGACCATCGAAGAGTCTCTGTACGATGCCGAACTTGGTCCGGCACCATCCATAGGTATATGTAATGTCTGTGATTTTGTCTTTTCTATTGTTCAATTAGTTTCCAATATTGATCTAACTTTTTTGCTTTGAAGGGATGCATCTTCCTGTTGGGATTTCTGTGGAGGAAGTTCGCCTATTTGTTACTTGGAAGAGAGTAGCGCCCGGTGTCGGTTCATCGCGTGTGCTAAAGAAGAGTCGGACAGCTGGCCCTTTGGTCATCCCTGATTCTGTTGATGTTTCACTGGTAGCACCTCCCATCATCGCTCTACATGCTCTGGTGGCTGCTGCATCTTCTGAAGCCCCTCCAGCCATCATGCGGTCAGATGAGGATGTCGTCATCATCGATGCATAGGCTGTCGCTCCTGTGTCGGGAGTTCAGCCTATCGTTACTATGCCCATCCCGCAATCAACTCCAGTTTGTCGGGGGCATTCATCATCTCCATCCACACCCGAGTGGATGTCAGCACCTCTCGAGCAGTCATCCGCTAAAAGAAAAGGGAAAGCACTCGTTTCTTCTGCATCAGCTGGAAGTGACGCTTTCAGCCGAGGATATACGGATTCTGAATGAATCGACGTTCGGATCCAAGGAGGGTCAGCACTTTCTGACCCACAGTTGGCAAGAAACTTGGTCCATGCCATTCTTCTCTCGACTGATCGAGAGTCTAGGAGGAGTCGGACTTTGATCGAATTATTCGGCTCGTTCTATCCGACTTTCATTAGGATAAGTCGGCCATCTGTTTTGCCTCTCATCTTTTTTTTCAACAAATTTGTATTGTTTTCTTTGAACAATGGGCTGAGGATATGGCCGAACTTGAGTCAACCTATCATAAAATGGCTGATCTTCGACGTGCGTGTTCTGACTCTGTATCGACCGTAAACGCTGAACATGATTCGACAGTCCATCGGTTGGAGCAATTGCAAAGGGATGCCATTGCTTGGGAGAATACTCTATTCGAGGAAGTCTCCCATCTCAAGGATGAGCTTGGGTCGGCTAGGTCCGAACTTGAGTCAGTTCTATCCAATCTTAAGTCATCTCAAGAGGAGGTAAAGGCCCAGAAGTCCCATGCTAAAAAGAAGAAACATGCGGTGGAGAAATTAAAGGACCACGATAATTGGGCCAAAGAGATGGAGGATTATCATTGAAAATGGTAGTCTATCAATGGAGAGGCATCTTCGGCCAAGGTGGAGATCCAAGTTCTGCGGCAGGATCTCGGACGGATGAAAGAGCTGGGCATCGGGGAATTCAAGGCTCCATTCAACTTAAAGATTTTGATTCTTTAAGAAAGGGAAGCTTCTATTGGATGGATTTTGGTGATGGTCAGGATGCTGTTCAGCAGCTCTTTTCTGATCTTGATCTGAGCAGCATCATCATCCCAGGCACTGAAGAAGAGGAAGAAGGAGGCGATGATGGATCACTCACGGGCCCGACGGATGATGGTGCTCTCGCCACTGCTTTTATTCCAACTGAGTCAGCTGTTCCTACAGCTCCCAAAACTTCGATCGAGAGTACATCCGATCCTTCTGCACTGATGGGTTTGGCTCCCCCGTCGACTGCTGAAGTTCCATCGGAGGGCCAAAAAACTAGTTTGATCGAACTCGTTCCATCGACGGACGCTGCATCGATGATCGAAGTTATGGCCATTCTCGATCAACCTTCGAAGTAGCCGATCGTCGAGTAGATTTGTATTTTGCTTTCTTTTGAAATTGATAGTTTAAATTTTATAAGGACGAATAGTCCATTTTGTAACTTTTCTTTCATACTAATGAAAGCTTTGTTTGCATTTACCTTTTGTTGTGCAAATTTATCTTCCATCATAACTACAAATATTTTCATTGAGCAATTGTTAACCATTCTTCTATCAATTTTATTTAATCAACCATCAGCTAGCTTTTAAACGGACTTAGAGTTAGATTTTTTAACTAGCCAATACTTAGTCAATCATTGAGATACTCAAAGGTCGGGGATAAGCCAACCTTGAGTCGATTTTTAACCGACTTTTTGATATTTTTTTACCAACTCATATTGAATCAAAGTGCTTGATAATTGGGTATAAGCTGATCATGGATTGATTTCTAACCAATATTTGGTCAATTTTTTATCATCCGATACTTGATCAATTTACAGAAGTGTGTGACGATTGAGTATGAGCCAAACGTCCTTCGGTTCGGCCATGGTCAAATCGATTAGGATTGTGTTCTTTATGAGTCGGAAAAAACCAACTAGTTTACAACCAAAAATTTGATGCTTTTCTTTCTTCATCATTTGTAAAAAAGTTATGCATTGACATCATTCATTGGTCAACCAGTTTGCAGTTTCGCTGTAGAAAGCCGATCATGTGGTCAGTTTGAGATATCTGATCGGAGGTTGCTAAAACATCGATCGTTGATCATCTTTTATCGATCAATTGTTGAACTTTGTCGAAAGAATATCGATAGTCCGTCGATTATATTGTTTGACCAGTAGATGATTGGTCAGCTTTTCCTTCATTGCTTTTGAGTTTGTGTCGATTCTTGTTTGATCAATTTGCACGATTTTCAAACGATCGTTGATCATGAGAAAAATATTTTTGCAGAGGACTTCATAAAAATTTTACTCTTTATATTTGTTCAAAGTACATGGAGCTATGCTCAATGATAGTATATTTTAAGATTATCAACATTCCATATTTGGAGGATTTCAACACCATCGAGTGTTTCAAGTCGATATGCTCCAAATCGAAGAATTTCTATCATCTGGTAGGGCCCTTCTCAATTTAGGGATAGTTTTTCTTGGTCCAGTAGCTTGGATACTTCCGTCCTTCGTAAGACAGTCTTTTGGAGAAATCTTTTTCGGTTTAACTCTTCTATAGTAGTATCTTATGACTCGCTGTTGGTAAACAACCATTTTTGAGTTGTGTGTATTGCGAGGCAATGTCAAGTGATTTGTTAGTCACCTCGCATCTCTTCGACTTCAATCTTGGTCAGGAATTGAATTAATAAATGGTATGTCGATATTATCACCTTGAGGGCATTGAGTCCTGATCTTCCAAGTATAGCATTGTATGTCGATGAAGCTCTAACAACCATGAAAGTTAAGACGATAGTGCTTTATCGAGGTTCTATCCTTGTGGTCAATGGAATATCTATTTCTCCCTCAACATCGACGACATCTCTTGTAAATTCGATTGAATGGATAGGAACTCTTTGGAGGCATTCCATCGATAATTTCATTCAAAAGAAAGCAGAGTAAAACAAAATATTAGTCAAACTATCATTATCGATGAGTATTTTTTTTACATCATAGTTTGCTATCATTGTCGAGATGAAGACAGCATCATCATGGAGAGTTTGAATTTTTTTTATATTATCATCCGAAAAAGAGATAGGTTTATCGAATCATCATTTCTTGATCAATCCTTCTTCAGATGTTGCCTCCTGGCTCTTGATCGCCTAGAAATCATATTGATCACCCCAGCTGTTCGTCAATTTTGCTGAATCTCCTTCGATGCTGGTGGTTGATTAGCATGGGCTTGAGTTGGACGATCAAGCCAGTATTTGGCAAGAAATCTCCATCGAATGAAAGCCTCGATCTCATCCTTTAATTGAAAGCACTGTTCGATGTCGTGATCATAGTCGTGATGGAATGGATAGTACTTCTTATCTTTTTCTTGATTCTTTATTGGTAGAGGTCGACGAAGGTAATTCTCTTCTTTGATCTCCATCAAGATTTGCACACGCAATGTAAAAAAAAGAGTATAAGTATCATACCGACTTTTCACATTAGTTGGTACTGGATTCAGTTGGAAGAAAACTGTTTCTCTATTTGGAGTCAGCTGGTTTAGTCCAGCAGGAATATTGTTCTTCCACTATTTTTTTTCTTCTGATCCTTTTCGTTTGATTGACGCCGGCCAAAAATGCCTTCTTCTACATGAATATACTTATCTACATGCTCCAAGAGCTTAGGATAGGCCCAAGGGTAGTTCTTGTCCAACGAATAAGTGAATCGAAAGTTTCGTAGATCCTGCTTCATGGCCAAGATGGCCACATCCTTGTTGAGATTTTGGACCTCAAGTGTGGCGGCATTAAAATGCGCCATGAAGGCCCGAAAAGTCTCTTCCTCTCCTTGTTTGATCGAGAAGAGGGTGTCTGAAGTTCATGGCATCCTCCTGCTAGAGCTAAAAAAAGCCATAAAGGAGTCCTCAAGCTATTCGATTGAATTGATGCTTTTTGACTGAAGTTTGGAGTACTAGGCTTAAGCAGCTTTTCGAAAGGTGGCCGAAAATCTAATGCACATGAGGACATCATTCGCCTCCTAGATCATCATGAGAGCTTTATAGCTTTGGAGATGATCGACTGAATTGGTGGAGCCGTCATATAGCTCCTATTGTGACATCTTAAACTATGACGAAATTAGTTCGTTCAAGATGCACGAGGAGAAAAGATAAGCGGTCTGGACACAGAGACCATTGGAGGATCCTCCTATTGCATCCTCCTAGATCTAGACCAACCGACGGTTGATTTCTTTGAGCTTTTGCTCATAGTCATCGAATCGTCAGCGGTGAGATATCCCAGACGTCGATCCTCCTGAAGAACTAGTGGAGGAGGAGGTGGTCGGGTTCCGAGGTCATTTTCTCTTATGTAGACTTCGATTAGCAGACAAAAAAATGGAGCATCGTGATTGGTAGGTGTCTCTTCACGAATGATGAGGAGATGGGATTTTCATCTGATGGGAATGTTGAGATGGTCGTTCTGATGAGAGGGTAGCAGAGCGTCTTAAAATGCAGCGACTGTGCCTAGATGGTATAGCTTGCATCGTTGGGCCTTCCGCAGCTACATGCGGTTGCTGTTGGAGGTTGTGAACAGCTTTCGTCAGCATTCGGACTTGCTGCATCAATGCAGCTAGTTGCTGGGCTTGCATGTCTGTCATAACTGCTGGATGCAAAGAACTTGGTTCTGCCACTGATGATGGTAGAGGAGAAAGTACTTCTCATTGAGATGACTGGCCAGCGAAGCTGGATGAGTTTCGAATATGAGTCTTTGCCATTTATAATGTTTGATCTCGAATTTGCCCCATCCCCTTCCTGGTGCATCAATTTGTTATGGCCAATCCACCTGCACCTACAATTGAATGCCAAAAAATCTATAAGATAAGTCCGTACTGATCGAAGTTAGCTCCAATGGGGACCCTCCGATGCTTAAGTTAGTAGAGTGGACTGATCGAATAGGAATTAGAAAGCAACATGATAAAAGTTGCTCTAAAAAAATTTAGATCCCTTAAACTGATTAGGTTATATCCCTTTTATAGATGTCGGATTGATAACCGCTGAGCACATGGATTCCTTTTTTTCAGTATAGTATGACCGTGGGTAAATGATTAAAACTATCCACTAATTATCGTTGCCCTCTCTTCTCAGAGGCAATTTTGTAGGATCAATTGGGAGTCGGATAAGTTATTTGGAGAGCTCCTATCTGTTAGTCGACTATTTTGGAGCCGATTGATTATCGATCGGTCAGTTGGTTTTGTATCGATGCATAATCAGTCGGTTGATGTTGTACTGATGCATCATCAGTCCATTGATGTTGTACCAACTGGTTAATGGTCGGCTGATTCTATGCTAACGGATCTCAATCGACTGATTCTATGTCGATTGGTTATCAGTCAGTTGATTAGGACCGATCAATTATCAATCGATTGGCTAATTGACTCTCTACCGACCTATCATCGATCGATCAGAAGACTTGAGACCGAACAATGATCAGTTGGATGGCTTGAGGAAAGATAGTTGATAGCCATCCAAATGATTTCTCTGACTGAAGGTTAGTCAATTTTGTTGAACTGAATGCCCATGGGATGGTAATGTGTTGGCATTTTTGTCATTGTTTTGATGGATGTCCATCGAAAATTGATGATCAGTTGGCCACAATGCTGGTGAGTCAGGCGGCGGAATAACATTTTCCAACAATTGCCCCCATGCCCAAGTTCAGTGCGATGATTTGACATTTTGTCTTAATACACAGAATGCAGGGGGTTAACACGTGGCATCACTTTGAATTTCATTCTACCATCTATCATTAATGATTACCATGATCTTCAATAAATTTATTGCCTGACACTTTAGGGGTCTTAATGGTCATCTCAATGGACGCCATCAGCAGTCTTAGGGCTTGACGGATTTGACATTCGAATGGTCTTCGGCTGACACATGTTAGCATCTGGTGAGGCTTCTATGCATCTCGATAGTCAATGGATCCTATATATACTGGATCCTCCTTGAAGGTTTTTCTTCTGTTACTTTCAACAATAGTAACTTTTGAGAAGTCTAGTTGTTCTCTCATCTTTTAGTTCTCAGATTTGAACCTTTTTCCTTGACATCATTTTGCTTCTTTCTATTTATTTTGTTGAGTTATATGCATGGCTGGTCGTGGTAGCTCATCTCAAGATCCGACAGCCGAAGCTTCCACACTGACAACATTGATTATGGAGCAAATTCAGGATCAGTATCAAATCCCGGAGGACTTTCGATTGTTAGCTTCCAATCTCGACGGTCGGGTGAACTCACTTCTATCAAATTTTATAGCCTTTTATTTAGAAAATCTTAGGTCGGGCCTTAGGTTTTCCATTTCGAAGTTCTTGAGAAACATTTTTGACTATTATAGAATTTGTCCAGCCCAACTAACGTCAAACTTCATTCAGCTTTTGATTTATTTTGCTTTGTTACATCGATTAATTCTGATAATTTCTCGACTTTCTTTGTTCAGACCTTTTTTTGTCCTTCGATCCCATTTGAAAGTCGATGGATAGTGATATTTCGCACCGAGGAAGGAGCTTTTTTTCATCACTGATCTTCCGTCGTCCATCCATGATTGGAAGATCCAATTTTTCTTTATTTTTTCTTCTTCTTTCTGAGGCTTTCCATCAATGTGGGGAGAGCCAAATATCCTTTCGAACGAGAATAGTTGGATGGATCCAGCTAATCGAGATGATTTTCTTTGACTAAAGGATATAATGGTTCTCCCACAGAAGGAGCTGATTACCGAAGAGTCTCTATACGATGCCGAACTTGGTCTGGCTCCATTCGTAGGTATATGTAGTGTCTATGATTTTATCTTTTTTGTCGTTCAATTGATTTTCGATATTGATCTAACTTTTTTGCTTTATAGGGATGCATCTTTCTGTCAGAATTTCTATGAAGGAAGTTCACCTATTTGCTACTCGAAAGAAGTAGCGCTCGGCATCGGTTCATCACGTGCATCGAAAAAGAGTTGGATAGCTGGCCCTTCAGTCATCCCTGATTTCACTGATGTTCCATCAGTAGCGCCTCCCATCGTCGCTCTACATGCTCTGATGGCCGCTGCATCTTCTGAAGCCCCTCCAGCCAACACGCAGTCGGAGGAAGATGTCATCATCATCGATGCATCGGCTATTGCTTCTGTGTCGAGACTTCAACTGATCGTTACTGTGCCCATCCTACAATCAACTCTAGTTCGTCGAGGGCATTAATCTTCTCCATCCATGCCCGAGTGGATGTCGGCACCTCTCGAGCAGTTGTCTGCCAAAAGGAAAGGGAAGGCATCGATTTCTTCTACGCTGACTAGAAGTGATGCTTCCAGTCGAGGATATATGGATTCTAAACAAATCAATGTTCGGATCCCAGAAGGTGGGTCAGCACTTTCTGACCCTCTATTGGCGAGGAACTTGATTTGCATCATTCTTCTTCCGACTGATCGGGAGTCTAGGAGGAGTCAGACTTTGGCCGAATTATTCAGCTCATTCTATCCGACTTTCATTGGGATAAGTCGGTCATCCATTTTGCCTCTTTCCTTTTTTTTTGACTAATTCATTTTATTTTCTTTGAATAGTGGGCTCACGATATGGCCAAACTTAAGTTGGCCAGTCGTAAAATGGCTGATCTTTGGCATGCGTGTTCTGACTCTGTATTGATCACAAATGCTGAATGTGATTTGACGGTCCATCAGTTGGAGTAGTTGCAAAGGGATGCCGCTGCTTGGGAGAATACTCTATTTGAGGAAGTCTCCCATCTCAAGGTCAAGCTTGGGTCGGTTAGGTCCAAACTTGAGTCGGTTCTATCCAATCTTAAGTCAGCTCAAGAGGAGGTGAAGGCTCAGAAAAGCCGCGCAAAAAATAAGAAAATGCGATAGAAAAATTGAAGAAGGATCACGATAATTAGGCTAAAGAGGTTGAGAATTATCATCGAAAATGGCAGTCTATCGATGGAGAGGGATCTTCAGCCAAGGTGGAGATTCAAGTTCTACGGTAGGATCTCGGTCGGGTGAAAGAGTTGGGCATCGAGGAATTCAAGGCCTCATTCGACTTGAAGACCTTGATCCTTCAAGGAAGTGAAGCTTCCTATTGGATCGGGTTCGGTGATGGTTAGGATACTATTCAGTAGTTCTTTTCTGACCTTGACCTCAGCGGCATTGTCGTCCCAGGTGCTGAAGAAGAGGAAGAGGGAGGCGACGATGGATCACCCATGGGCTCGGCGAACGATGGTGCTCCCATCACTACCTTTGTTCCAACTGAGTCAGCTATTCTCGTAGCCCCCACGACTTCGATCGAGGGTACATTGGATCCTTCTGCACTAATGGATTTGGCTCCCCTGTCGGCTGCTGAAGTTCCATTGGAGGGCCAAGGAACTGCTTCGATCGAACTCGTTCTGTCGACGGATGCTGCACCGATGATCGAAGTTATGGCCATTCCTAATCAACCTTTGGAGCAGCCGATCGTCGAGTAGATTTGTATTTTGCTTACTTTTGAAACTGATAGTTCAAATTTTGTAAAGACCAATAGTCCATTTTGTAACTTTTTTTTTCATAGTAATGAAAGCTTTGTTTGCATTTATCTTTTGTTGTGCAAATTTGTCTTCCATAATAACTGCAAATACTTTGATTGAGCAATTGTTAACCATTCTTCTATCGATTTTATTTAACCAACCATCGGTTAGCTTTTAAATTGATTTAGAGTCAGATTTTTTAACTAGTCAATACTTAGTCATTCGTTGAGATACTCATAGATCGGGGACAAGCCAACCCTGAGTCGATTTTTAATCGACTTTTAGTCGATTTTTTTATCAACTTATATTGAATCAAAGTGCTTGATGATCGGGTATAAGCCGATCATGGATCGATTTTTAATCAATCTTTGATCGATTTTTTATCATCCGATACTTGATCAATTTGCAGAAGTGCATGACGATCGGATGCGAGCCAAACCTTCTTCGATTCGATCATGGCCAAATTAGTTAGAGTTGTGTTCTTTACTAGCCGGGGCAAACCAACTAATTCACAACCAAAATTTTGATGCTTTTCTTTATTCATCAATGGTAAGGAAGTTATGCATCGACATCATTCATTGATCAACCATTCGATAGTTTTGTTGTAGGAAGCCGATCATGCGGTCAGTTTGAGATATCCGATCGGAGGTTGCTAAAACACCGATCGTCAATCATCCTTTATCGATCGGTTGTTGAACTTTGCTAGAAGAATGCCGATAATCCATCGGTTATATTGTTTGATCGGTAGATGATCGATTGGCTTTTCTTCATTGCTTGTGAGTTTGTGCCGGTTCTCGTTCGATCAATTCATTCGATTTTCAATCGATCAATACATTAGCCAATCGATCGTTGATCATGAAGAAAACATCTTTACAGAAAACTTCATAAAAATTTCACTCTTTATGTTTGTTCAAAGTACATGGAGCTGTTCTCATTGATAGTACACTTTAAGATTATCAGCATTCCATGTTTGGGAGATTTCAACCCATCGAGTATTTCGAGTCGATATGCTCTAGATCAAAGAATTTCTGTCATCTGGTAGGACCCTTCCCAATTTGGGAATAGCTTTTCTTGGTCCAGCAGCTTGGATACTTCCACCCTCCATAAGACTAAGTCTTTCGGATAAATCTCTTTTAGTTTAACTCTTCTATTGTAGTATCTTACGACTCGCTATTGGTAAGCAGCCATTCTAAATTGTGTCGGTTGCTGAACTTCAGGTAACAAATCTAGGTCAATCCTTCGGCGAACCAAATTACTTGATTCATTATACTTTTCCACTCTCATTGATGATAGTCCGACTTCCATATGTATCACTGCTTCAGTCCCGTATGATAAGTTAAAGGGAGATTCGTCCGTCGGATCTCACAGAGTATTTCGATACACCCATAATACCGAAGGTAATTCTTCCACCCAAAGATCTTTGGCCTTGTTGACGTCAACCAGCAGCATCCCTTTGCATCTGGTGAGGTTTCTATGCATCTCAACCGTCAGTTGGTCCTATATATACTGGACCCTTCCGAAGGTTTTTCTTCTGTCGCTTTCCACAGTAGTAACTTTTGAGAAGTCTGGTTGTTCTCTCATCTTTTAGTTCTAAGATTTGATATTTGAACCTTTTTTCTTGACATCTTTTTGCTTCTTTCTATTTATTTTGTTGAGTTGTATGCATGGCTGGTCATGGTAGCTCGTCGCGAGGTCCAACAGTTGAAGCTTCCACACTAACAACGTCGATTGTGGAGCGACTTCAGGATCAGTATCAAATCCCGGAGGACTTTCGGTTGTTGACTTTCGATCCCGATGATCGGGTGAACTCGCCTCCATCAGATTTTATAGCCTTTTATTTAGAAAATCTTAGGTTGGGCCTTAGGTTCCCTATTTCAAAGTTCCTGTGAAACATTTTTTACTATTATAGGGTTTGTCCAGCCTAGCTAGTGCCGAACTACATTTGACTTTTTATTTCTTTGCTTTATTGTGTCGGTTAATTTCGATAATTTCTTGGCTTTCTTTGTTCAGATCTTTCTTTTCACTTCGACCCCATCCGAAGATTGATGGATGGTGGTATTTCTATAATCGTCCATAATATTTCAGGCATCACCTAGCTCTGATACCAAATTATAGACCTATGATATCGCTCGAACGTCAATCATCCTTGACATCACAAGCACCGATATCATGTTACGAAAGCTCCTGATCTTTAGCACGGATTTGAAGGATCTTGTGACATTCTCTATGGGCAACAAACCACTGATCCTCCACCTAGATCTGTGATAGAGCACCTCCCTCCTTGGGCTTGAGGGAGATGCCCCCTTCTCTAGGGCTTCTTCAAGAATCCTAGGACGGCAACTCTAGAGAAAAGAGAAGAAAAGAGTTGAGAGAGAATAGATCTATATTCCATAGCATTCACAGCCACATGAAACCCTAATACAATCTATGATTTACACATAGCCATTATGCTCGATCAAAAAATTCTCCGACTAACCCAATACATGAAAGCACTCATCGAGCCCATGTGCATCCATGTCTCCCATGCTCTCATCCTCTGGATTTAGATCCGATCGATACATAAATTAGCCTCCTTAAGATCCCTCAAATCAGACCTTAAGATCCCTAGGATCATTTCAGATCCTAGCCCAAAAAAGACCCTTGCATAACTCTGCCTGTGCACTAAGCCGGCTCAGTCTCAGCACTGAGCCGACTTAGTTCCACTGGATCGACTCAGTCCAAAACTGAGCCGACCTAGTCCTGTGCCGTGCCAGCAATTCCAAATGCTCAGCTCTCTATTTTGCCTGTACACTGAAACTTAGCCGACTCAATTTTGGACTGAGTAGGCTAACCTATAGAAAATCTTCTTTCTATAGACTTGATTCTCTAGCTTTGGTTTCTTGCTTCATCTTATATTTTAGGTCTTCGAAGCACCAACCAAGCCCCTGAAATCTTCAGAGCCAACCTTCTGACTCCTTCCGTGGCCTTCCAAGGCTTAGGAGCACCATAAATCCTCACAATTTCCGTCATGGTGCTCCCTTGCCTTGGCAAACCTCTCAATAATGCACTCCTACATGATCACACTGTCCCTGCACACTTGACAGCACCTATGCAAACATCGTCTCTGCCAATCTTCTTCAGCTGTTGTGCACCTTTAAGATCTTTGGGATGACCGCCTCTACTACTGAAGATCTGTGCTTGCTTCTTGGCACCATCCTGAAATTATAGGATCTCTTTTGCTTAGCAGCTGCATCACTTTTTTTGAACTTTTCTAGAGAACCTACAGCATTTCTGCACCAACACATGCTATACCATCTGACACGATCTCCTTATAACTACGCTTGTCCACATGCACGCACCGCTCCATCTAGAACTATGCATCACCAATGCTCTGAACTCATATCAAATTTTCTCTCTAATTATGTGTTAAATATATGTGCCCTAGAAGCCAGAATTGGCTGACACTTGTAATACACTTCTAGGGGCAAAATTGTAATTTTGACTATAATTAATGAAATGGGTTATTTTCTATCACACATGTGTATTTAGTGTCTGTGATACATCCTTTGAGTTAATGGTAATGATAATTCATATTTTCAAGAGTTGAAAATTTAAGACATGAATAATCATTATTAACTCATAAACAGCTCCCGACCATAGGATCATCACGAGGATGGTGATTGATCCGGAAGGTTGGTGTACGATCGCTTCTCTTTAGTAGATGAGTCTTGAGTCTACGGTGTGGAGACATCGGAGCGAGAGTATAGGTACTCGTTAGAGAACGAGGGCACTGAGCGTGACCACCTCGAGTAGTCATTAGGGAAGTCTACCTTCTCGTCAATGACTGACTCGATGCTGCAGTAGTGTGTCTGGTTCTTTGACCTGAGATGCATCGGCAGTTCACCTTGAGGGTGTTATAGTTTGACTACACCATTACTCGGTCTCCTAGCCATATGGAACCCTGAGGTGTATGTTGGCTATAGCATGTTCATTGTAGGAACTGGATTGCATCAAGATGGAATCTATCTACCTCGGTGGTAGAGGAGTAGCCCTATGATGATCATGAGAATCAAGTCCAGAAGTCCATGGCCATGGCAGAGTGAAATAATAGAAAGAGTTTCTATTTAGATTTTCACATTGGACTCGAATCGAATGATTACATCATATGACAGAGACTAGGGTTTGACGAGTTCACCTTAACCCTAATCTGATCGGGGCTCAAGATAGAAGAACTTAATCACACAGGTAGCTGCACCAAGAGGTTCGCATTCAGCTCTGATGGGTTGCCACCATATACTGCTAGGTGTCACTGGTGGATTTTGGGAGCAATTAGAATGATTTAGATGATCGATCATTCTAGCTGTTCGAATCAGAAGAGTTCTGATCCATCGAAAGGAGTTTCGATGATGTCGATGATAGAGATTGTTGGTGCAGAAATCCGTCGCCGCCGGAGGTCGCCGCAATCGAGGCCGCTGGGCGCCGCCGGGGACCTGCAAAACGAAGTCCCGTCCGGAACCGGTGGGGTGGTGGC
This sequence comes from Cocos nucifera, assembly GCA_006176705.1. Lineage (NCBI taxonomy): Eukaryota > Viridiplantae > Streptophyta > Magnoliopsida > Arecales > Arecaceae > Cocos > Cocos nucifera. Next base: position 270,430 of record QRFJ01001372.1, on the reverse strand, counting down.
TCCGGCAGGACCCTCCGACGGTCAAGTTAGTTTCCGGCCAACAGTAATGGAGTGCTCGGAATGAGTTCCGGAGCTTAGAGATGTGGAGGAGAGCTTAGAGAGTCGAGAGTTCAGAGAGCTTAGCCTTAGTATGTCGGGAGGGGTCCTTTTATAGCGGAGCTTAGTTGATGGTGACGGCTGTGCCGTCTGGCAGAGAGTCGTCGGGCAGCATGGAGTTTGGTACGGAGAGGAAGGCGTCGTCCGGTAGATCGTGGGAGCCATACCGGCGAGTCGTGGGCCGCATGGAGTCCGGTACGGAGAGGAAGGCGTCGTCCGGTAGATCGTGGGAGCCATACCGGCGAGTCGTGGGCCGCATGGAGTCCGGTACGGAGAGGAAGGCGTCGTCCGGTAGATCGTGGGAGCCATACTGGCGAGTCGTCGGGCCGCATGGAGTCCGGTACGGAGAGGAAGGCGCCGTCCGGTCTTGCTGCAGGCGACAGTTCGTCCAATGGAGTTCGGACTTGTAACAGAGTTCGGCCGAGGGGGAAGCTGGGGGAGTTCGTCTGGCTGAAGGGTCGGCCATCTGTAGAGTTCGGCCGCGGGACGGTTGCCGAGGAGTTCGACCGCTGAGAGGCCCGAAGAAGCTCGGCTGGCCAGTTGAAGGACTTCGGTTGCTAGTTGGTTCGGCCAGGGCTCGCTGAGGAGTTCGGTCGCCTAGGGTCGGTCCGAAGGGGTTCGGCCACTTGGGCTCGCCTGAAGTCGGTCCGAAGGAGTTCGGCCGTGCAAGGAGTTCGGCTGCTGGGCGCCTGGGGTCGGTCCGAAGGAGTTCGGCCGTGGGAAGTCCGAAGGAGTTCGGCTGCAAGGTCCGAAGGAGTTCGGCTGCATGGGCTCGCCTGGGGTCGGTCCGAAGGAGTTCGGCCGTGGGGAGTCCGAAGGAGTTCGGCTGGGGTCGAAGGAGTTCGGCCGCCGGGCTCGCCTGGGAGTCGGCCGCTGGGAAGTCCGAAGGAGCTCGGCCGGGTCGGTTCGGCCTCTAGGGAGTTCGGCCCGGACCTTGGTGCAGGGGAGTTCGGCCTCTAGGCAGTTCGGCCCGAAGGAGTTCGGCTGCAGGGCTCGCCTGGGTCGGTCCGAAGGAGTTCGGCCGTGGGGAGTCCGAAGGAGTTCGGCCAGGGTTCGCTGATTCGGCCTCTAGGCAGTTCGGCCCGGACCTTGGTGCAGGGGAGTTCGGCCTCTAGGCAGTTCGGCCGTGGTTAGGGGCTCGGCCTGGCGCCTGGCGCTGAAAGCTCTTCAGCGGCTACTGGTTACATTGGGCTGAGCGTCGGGCCGGGCTTCGGCAGGAGCGGGATTTATCCCCAACAGTAGCCCCCCCACTCCCGAGTTCAAAAATTGAAGGAAGGGAGTACCAAAACAGGCGACTGCCGAAGTCTTCTTCCAGGCTCCGCATTTGTTGCAGCTGAAGCTCGGGGGAGGTCTCATCTCCAGCCAATATTGACGCTGAAGTTGAAGCTGAGGCTTGGGGGAGGTCCTCATCCCCAGTCGATGTTTGGAGTTGAAGTGGGACTCGTTTCCAGCCAAAATTGGTGAAGCCGACGTTGAGGCCGGAGTCAATGTCGCCCCCCGTGGTCAGGGTCGGAGTTGACATTGCCTTCATCAACCGAAGTCGATTCGGGGGAGACCTCCTCTTTTGCAGTCAAGGTTATGATCGCTTGGGGGAGATCCCGTCTCCCGCTGATGCTGACACCGAAGTTGAAGCTGAGGTCCGAAGGAGACCTCGTCTTCTGCAGTGAAGCTTGCCGTAGACTCTGGGGCTCGGCCTTGGACCTTGCTCACGTTAGGACGAGGTTCTCCTCTTGTTCCTAACGGGCTGTGGGGGCACATCCGGACCGTCGTCCGAGCTTCTCCCCCCATCCCGTCCTTCGTGAACGGGGTCCTTCGACTTTGCTCACGCTAGGACGAGGTTCTCCTCCTGTTCCTAGCCGGCTGTGGGGGCACATGAGGACCGTCGTCCTCGCTTCTCCCCCCATCCCGTCCTTTGTGGACGGGGCCTTCGACTTTGCTCACGCTAGGACGAGGTTCTCCTCCTGTTCCTAGCCGGCTGTGGGGGCACATGAGGACCGTCGTCCTCGCTTCTCCCCCCATCCCGTCCTTTGTGGACGGGGCCTTCGACTTTGCTCACGCTAGGACGAGGTTCTCCTCCTGTTCCTAGCCGGCTGTGGGGGCACATGAGGACCGTCGTCCTCGCTTCTCCCCCCATCCCGTCCTTTGTGGACGGGGCCTTCGACTTTGCTCACGCTAGGACGAGGTTCTCCTCCTGTTCCTAGCCGGCTGTGGGGGCACATGAGGACCGTCGTCCTCGCTTCTCCCCCCATCCCGTCCTTTGTGGACGGGGCCTTCGACTTTGCTCACGCTAGGACGAGGTTCTCCTCCTGTTCCTAGCCGGCTGTGGGGGCACATGAGGACCGTCGTCCTCGCTTCTCCCCCCATCCCGTCCTTTGTGGACGGGGCCTTCGACTTTGCTCACGCTAGGACGAGGTTCTCCTCCTGTTCCTAGCCGGCTGTGGGGGCACATGAGGACCGTCGTCCTCGCTTCTCCCCCCATCCCGATCCTTTGTGGACGGTCCGCCGGTGGGTCCCTCTGCGTTGTTCGGTATCCAGAGGACGGGTAGAGTTCGTCTGCCCAGGCCCCTTTGCCCTGTCGAGCCTCGTCTTGAGGCCTTGCAGCAGGGTCCGATTGGTCACTTCGGCTTCCCCATTGGCTTGCGGATGAGCCACCGATGTGAAGTGGTGGGAGACGTTTAGTCCTTCGCAGAACTCGGCAAACCGGGCTCCAGCGAACTGTCGCCCATTATCGGTTATGAGGGCTCGGGGCAGACCGAACCGGCAGATCAGCGTCTTCCAGACGAAGTCCTGCACCTTGGCCTCGGTGATCTTCGCTAGTGGTTCCGCCTCGACCCACTTGGTAAAGTAGTCAATCGCGACCAGGAGGAACTTCCGTTGTCCGGACGCCGTTGGGAAGGGGCCGAGGATGTCCATCCCCCACTGCGCGAAGGGCCAGGGTGCAGTGAGCGGAGTGAGTTCGGATGCCGGCTGCCTTTGCACGCTGGCGTTCTTCTGGCAGCGGTCACATCTCTTCACGTATTCCGTGGAATCACGAAGTAGGGTTGGCCAGTAGTACCCTTGCCGAAGTAGTCTTTGCGATAGGGATCTGGCTCCCGCGTGACTTCCGCAGAGTCCTTCGTGGACATCCTGTAGCGCGATGCAGGCCTCAGAGGGTCGGAGGCACCTCAGCAACGGGAGGGAGTACGACCTTTTATATAACCTGCCCTCGTACAAGACGTAGCGGGAGGCTTGACTCCTGAGCTTCCGAGCTTCTCTCCGGTCGTGGGGGAGGACCCCTTCTTCGAGGTAGGCGATCAGCGGATCGATCCAGCTGGGCTCGAAGTCCGTCCGCAGGACGGCCTGAGGTTCCTCGGTGGTCGGGCACTTCAGAGTTTCCAGAAACACCTCTTTTGGTAGTTCGGCCGGGGCAGAGGTGGCCAACTTGGAGAGGAGGTCGGCCCTTGTATTCCCGGTCCTTGGGATGTGCCGAATGTCGAAGCTGTCGAAGGCTGGTATTAAGTTCTTCACCTTCCCGAGGTACATCACCATGCTTTCCTCCCGCGCCTCGTAGCTGCCGCCGACCTGACCGACCACCAACTGGGAATCGCTATAGACTTGAAGCCGACCCACCTTCAATTCTCTGGCTTTCTGCAAGGCCCGGCTATCTGCGCTTCATACTCGCCCCATTGTTGGTTGTGGGAAACTCGAAGCGCAAATGCGTTACTCGGTGACGATCCCCTCGGGCTAACCAGACCAGGTCCTTACGCCGGCCCCGCTAGAGTTGGATTGGAGCATCCACATGCAGAAACCCAGGGCATTCAAGAAGGCGGCCCTTCTTCAGGAAGCTACGGACCGCCACGCTCGGCTTCGTGGCGCCTGGGTTCTCCCTCCGATGATGTAGTCTCGCTTGATTCAAGTTCGGCTTCAACTGGTTGCGGTGCATTCCAGCACGAAGTCCGCCAGTATTCTTGAGCCGTTGATCGATGGTTGGGCTGGTAATTTGATGTCTAACTTCGGTGAGCTCGATCGCCATTTTGGCGATTCTCCTTGAAGCATCTGGGTCGGTGGAGGACGGCTCTTATTGGTTGTCCTGTGAGTGGACCGTTATGGTATGCTCCTGAAAGTAAGGTCGGAGCCTCCTGGCTGCGATCAGAAGACGTAAATTATTTTTCTAACTTGGAGTAAACTGGTTCCTCCGCGTTCCCTCAAGGGCTCGGCTCACATAGTAGACTGGTGTTGTGCGTCTTCCATCTTCCAATAAACCCAACACAGACCACAACAATCCCCAACCCCACTATATCACGCAGTCAACATAAACACTGGACCAGGACAGCCGCCAGGGCCATTGGAGGAGACAGCTAGGTAATAGGAGCAGTACCACTCCTTCTCCAGTAAGTTCGGGCTTTTACCAGCAGCGGATGGGCGCGCCGACCAGAGGTAGTTTTAAAGCTCCTCGAATGCCTGTTTGCACTCCGCTGTCCAGCCAAAAAATCTTTCGGTCGCCTGAGGTACCTTGGAAGAAAGGCAGGCACCGCTCGGACCGACCTCGAGGACAAGCGGTTCAAGGACGCCACCTTCCGCCAGGCGCTGAACTTTCCTAATTGTTTCGGGGCAGTCATTCCTCCTGGATGGCTCGGATTCTCGGGATTTGCCTCGATTTCCGGCAGTCTCGACACCGTGAATCCTTAGGAATTTTCTGGATGTTCACGCCGAAGGCGCATTTGGTCGGGTTCAACTTCATTCTTGTGCTTCTAAGCGCATCGAAGGTTTCTTCAAGGTCGGCGAGTGGCTCGTGCGAGGCTCGGCTTTTGACCAGCATTTGTCGTCCGTGACACCTCCCAGTTGCGACCGATCTGCCCCTTGAAGGAACCTTATTTGACCAAAGCGCTGGTAGGTGGCTTCCTGCATTCTTTGAGTCCAGAAGGCATTGGGACCCGTAACAGTAGAGGACCCTCGGTCAGTAATAAAGCGTGGTCTTTTCTTCATCTACTCGGGGCGCCTAGGCGGTATTCTGGTTTGTAACCAGAAATGCGTCCATAAAAGTGAGGAGCTCGTGGCCCGAGGTAGCGTCCACCAGGCTGATCGGATCCTCGGCAGGGGGGAGCTGTCCTTTGGGCGGCTTTGTTCAACTTCTTGAAAGCGATGCACATCCTCCATTTTGTTGTGTGCTTTTTTGACGGAGGACCACGTTTCGAGACCAGGTCGGATAGATTGACCTCCCGGAGAGTCCGGCCTCGAGGAAAGCTTATCCACTTCCTTTTGGCTACCGCCTTCTGTCTCTCTGGGGCTTTGGCGGCGCAGCTTTTCTCGATGGGTCGGTGCCTTGGGTCGATGGCCAGCCGATGCTCTATACACAGCGTCGTCCCTGTGGTACATCCGGCTGGGGCCCAGGCCGAAGACGTCCGCATTTCCTTCTGAGGAAAGCGAACGAGCGGGATGTCTCCTAACCTCGGCCGCCAAGTTGGGAGCCGCATCCGCACTCTGACCCGGGGTCTCGTCGTTGCAAAGGACCACAGGGGACGAGGTCTTCCGAGGTTCGCCCCGTTCTTCAGTGGAGGTCGTCCGCGACGTCCAGTCCCATCAAGCCAAGGCAAGGGTCCGGTCCGGGTCCCCACGCAGGGCAACTGAGTAGCAGTACTTCGCCAGGGCCTGGTTCCTCTGAACCTCGCGAACCCCGTGGCTCGTCGGGAATTTCATCTTTAAGTAGTAGGTTGACCCAACACACAACGGCCGCAATGCGTTTAGGCCGGGTCGCCCAAGGGATTGCAATTATAGGCGGAGGGGGTCTTCACGACCAGAAAATTCGATCCGCGCCCTTGGTCGATTTTGGGGATTGGCCCGCCGGTCACCGCCAAAGTCACCATGCCTTTCGACCGAACGGCGTGTCCGGCAAAATCCTTACCAGGGGGGGAATTTACAGGCCCTAAGCGGTTGTCAGGTAGGGACATTTTTAAGAAGGCATCATAAAACAATATGTCCGCCGAACTTTCCATTATCCACCCAAAACGCGGCGTACATCCATAATCAGCGACGTTTTAAAAGAGATTACACCGCGCGTTATGTGGAAATCGGATCCCTTGGGCGGTCTTCCTCGGTGAAGGTCACGGGCTCCGAGGTACCTCTGCTCTTCGCCGGTCCCTCGGATTCGTCGGCTTTCCCCGCTGCCGGTCTCCGGAGACGGTGTTAATGACGGCGAGAGGCGGCCGATCCTCCTGCCGGTCCTCCCCTCCGGCGGCAACATTCTCGGACCCGATCTCCCGCTCTTTTAGGTTTGTACTTTGCAGGAATCGGCCCGAAGCCTGCCCCGCGGACCAGCTCCTCGATTTCATCCTGGAGCTGGACGCAACTCCTTCGGTATCGTGACGTGGTCGCGGTGGGTAAAGGCAGAACTTGTTGGGGTTGCGTCTTTCTGGGATGGGAAGCGCAGTCTCTCCGGCTCCGGAAGTACTTTCCTTGATTCTCCAGCAGCACTTGAGCCTTCGGGGCGTAGAGGGGTAGCTGTGAAAACGCCGTCGAGGGGAGAACCTTGGCGCGGAGACGAACCTCGTCGCGGGGAGAACCTCGGGCGCCGAGGGGAAACTTCGGCGTCGGGGGGGATTCGGTGTGATGTCCTTCCGTCGGTGTGGCTTCCCGCCCCGAGCCTGAGGTGGAGTCCGGGTCGCCCGCGACAGGGGGAGTTCGGCTCGGCCCGCGACCAGGGGGAGTTCGTGAGGCGCGGGGCCAGCTTTCGGTGCGCTTTCTTTCTTTCCGGCGGCCTTCCCGCTCTGCCTAACTCGTCGCTTGTCGTTGAGCTTTCATTTATCCTTGGCCTCAAAGCCTCCTCTGCCCGGGCATAGCTTTCCGCCCGAGCAGCCATGTCAGCGAAATCCCTGGGATAATTTCTTTTCCAGGGAGTAACAAAGGTCGTTCTTCTGAGGGGGCCGCCCTTGAGCCGCGGCCATAGCAACCGATTGGTCCACGGTCCCGGACTTCCAGCGCGGCAGCGTTGAACCGGGTGACGTGTAAAGCCCGGATGTGCTCCCCCTCTTTTTGCCTCCTGTATGGTCAAGCAAAGAATCCGAGCCTCTGCAGCGGCCGCTTGCTGCTTGACAAAGTGGGCCCGCGGATAATTGTTGACTCAGTTGGTCAAATGATAGGATGGTTGCCGGCTTAAGCGCCGATACCAATTCCTGGGCCGCTCCTTTGAGGGAGAGGGGAAAAGCCCGACACCAGAAAGATGCATCAGGGACGTGCCATGGATCAAACATCGATAGTCCTGAAAGCCTCCAAATGGTTCGACCGGGTCGGTGGTTCCCCATCGTAGCTTCAAAATTGCGGAGCTTGAAGTTCGGCGGCACCTGTTCCTGCATAATTCTTGTGAGAAGAGAATCAGTGCAAATATCGTATACCGCGGGAGGAAGGTATGACGAAAGTTCTTCTATGGCGTCGTTCCCATCTCCAAGAGCCTTTTGATCCAGGAAGTCTTTCGCTATCCTTTAAACCCCCAAAGTCTTCTCACGGAACAGGTGTGAAGCCTTCCCTGGTCGAGGCGCGGGTCCGAGCGGGGGTCTTGCCGGTGCCCTTCTCTCCCGGAGTGCCGGAGGTCGGGTAGCCCGCCATCCGGTCGCTCCTGGACTGGGTTTTCGGGCTTCCGGGGAAACCCCGCGCGTCGACGTGGCGCCGGAACCTTGCGAATGCGTGGCCTGCACCGCCCGCACCGTCTGTAAGATCGCGGACCTGCTGGCAAGCAGGTCCGAACCGCTCCGCATCCACCGCGATTTACGGAGAGGCCCGTTGTCGCCGAGCGGAGTGGGAGCGGCGGACCCGAACGGGATCGGGCCACGGAGGTTGCCGACCTCCGGGTCGAGGGCTCTTCTGGGGCATTTTCTTTTTCCGGAAAAGGACATACTGAAGAAGGAGAAGAGAGGATCCGGAGCAGGGAAGGAAAATCGTCCCGAGCACTCCTTTAAGGAACAAGGGGAACCTCGGAGGTTTCAGGCCCTCCTTCTAGCGCCAATCTGTTGGTGCAGAAATCCGTCGCCGCCGAGGGTCGCCGCAATCGAGGCCGCTAGCGCCGCCGGGACCTGCAAAACGAAGTCCCGTCCGGACCGGTGGGTTGGTGGCATCCGCAGGACCCTCCGAACGGTCCAGTTAGTTTCCGCGCCAACAGTAGTGGAGTGCTCTGAATGAGTCCGGAGCTGAGAAGTGAGAGGAGAGCTTAGAGAGTCGAGAGTTCACGAGAGCTTCGCCTAGCTTATGTCGGAGGGGTCCTTTTATACGGAGCTTAGTTTGATTGTGACGGCGTGCCGTCTGGCGAGAGTCGGTCGGGCACCATGGTAGTTCGGTACGGAAGAAGGCGTACGTCCGGTTTAGATCGTTGGGAATCCATACGGCGAGTCATGGGCCGCATTGGAAGTTCCGGTACGGAGAAGAAGCGTCGTCCGGTAGTCGTGGGAGCCTACCGGCGAGTCGGTCGGCCGCGTGAAGTCCACGTCTACGGAGAGGAAGGCGTCGTCGCTCGATAGATCGGTGGAAGCCATACTGGCGAGTCTCGGCCGCATGGAGTCGGTACGGAGAGGAAGGCGCGTCCGTCTTGCGCAGGCGACAGTCGTTCCAATGGAGTTCGGACTTGTAACAGAGTTCAGCCGAGGGGAAGCTGGGGAGTCGTCTGGCTTGAAGGGGTCGGCCATCTGTAGAGTCGCCGCGGGACGGTTGCGAGGAGTCTCGACCGCTGATAGGCCCGAGGCTCGGCTGGGGCCAGTCGAAGGACTTCGGTTTGCTAGTTGGTCGGGCAGGGGCTCGGCTGAGGGGTTTCGTCGTGGCAGTCCGAAGGAGTCGGCTGCACGAGCTCGCCTGGGGTCGGTCCGAAGGAGTTCGGCCCGGCGGGAGTCCGGGAGTACGGCGGCGGGCAGTCCGAAGGAGTTTCGGCTGCACGGGCTCGCCTGAGGTCGGTCCGAAGGAATTCGGCCGTGGAGGTCCGAAGGAGTTCGGCCGTGGGGAGTTCCGAAAGGAGTTCGCTGCACGGGCTCGCCTGAGGTCGGTTCCGAAGGAGTCGGCCGTGGGGATCCGAAGGGAGTTTCGGCCAGGGTTCGCTGATTCGCCTTCTAGCCAGTTCGGGCCCGGGACCTTGGCGCAGGGGAGTTCGGCCTCTAGGCAGTTCAGGCCGGTGGGGAGTCGAAGAGTTCGGCTGCACGGGCTCGCCTGCAGGTCGGTCCGAAGGGAGTCGGCCGTGGGGAGTACCGAAGGAGTTCGAGCCAGGGTCTGTCTGATTCGGCCTCTAGGCAGGTTCGCCCGGACCCTATGGCGCAGGGGAGTTCGGCCTCTAGGCAATTCGGCCGTGTTAGGGGCCTCGGCCCTGGCGCCTTGGCACTGAAGCTCTTCATCGGCTACCCGGTTACATGGCTGAGCGTTGGGCCGGGGCTTCGGCAGGAGCGGATTAATATCCCCAACAGAGATCATGACATATCCCATTACCATATAGAACTGAACCTAACTGGTCACACAAACAAGTGTTTTGAATCTGTGATCATCAAGTTGAACTAATATAGTTCAAATTGATCTGAATGAGATTCAATTAGTTCAAGGAAATCGTGCTAGCACCGATTGAAACCCAACGTTCTTCTATCATAAATAAGTCGTCCTTGGTTGAGCCAAAGGGAGTTTTGTGGCTCAACACAGAAGTCTTCTTATGGTCTGACTGGGAGGTTTTCCAAGTCAGAATAGGTTGTCTTTATTTGTAACGACCATTACTGCCAATTTTGGCAACCTCTGCCATTCTTGGTTTTTGACTTTGGTCCAGAACTTACTTTTTGACTTGGCTCAACGTTGGACCATGACCCTTTTGACTTTTGACCACAATGTCATGCACCTTATTGGAAAGCTGGTGGGGGCTTGTCCCCCTGCCAGAACCTTGGCAAGGAGATGGGCGACGCCAAGGGAGCGTGAGCCAGTAAGAGGCGGCATGGAGTCCTTGTGGACAAGGACTCCATCTCCCTTTAAGGATCTCTAATGAGAGTTCTTCTAAGAATTCCAGTTTGACTGGTCCATAGGCACATCTCCAAGTAGGAATTCCAGGGGGGACTCTAATCCCACCAATCAGATTTTAGACTGATTTTCACCACAAAGGGTTGTGATTTTTGGTTTGGAGGAGAAGATTGACTTGGATTCACGCTTAAGTTATTATAAGAGACCAGCGCCCCAAGTGAAAACAATATCAAGAAGCAATCTTTCCCACGCCCAAGGCTGCCTCTCTCCCCTTCTCCACGCCCATACTCTCTTCTTCCCCTTGCTTCTCCACGTTCCAAAAGTATTTTGGATTTGGAATTGGTGCGATTTAGATCAAGAAAAGGAGATCAAAGCAATAAGGCTGCGCTTGCTGCGAGAAGAACAACTGCAGATTCTTCAAAAGGAGTTTTGAAGATCTCCAGAATCCAGATCCAGAATTTGATTTTGGGAGGCGTGATAGAGAAGAAAGGAGGATCTCCAATCCAGCCGAGTGGATACCGGTAGAGGCCAGGCGCTTTGCGTGGCTGATCCAGAACCTTTTCCCTGCAAACAGGCATCATCAACAGAGGTAATAGGGATTACCCTATTCAGGTAAATGAATGTGATTTAATTTATCCTTTTCATTTAATTTTTTATTAAATAAATAAGAATCAGATCTGCAGCATCCCTGATCTGATACAGATCTAAGAGAAAAATTTTGAAATATATCTCATTGATCTGATCAGATCTGAACGAACCTTGGTCAGGAAAATCAGGATTTCCCTTCATTATGAAGCTACCTCTCGGAGCTCACCTATATTCAAGTCCATCTATGTTCCGTAGAAGTCAACTCTATCATCGAGTTCCCTTCGAGACCAACACTCAATACTCTACTACTTGAGTCTTCCACTATACACTCGAACACCATCTACCTATGTTCTTTAACCCTCCGTACTCTGCAGTCCTCTTTCGAAGGCCATCTTGGAACTCCTTCACAATCCTGGTCACCCTCTTGAAATCCAAGAGCTCATCCAAACTCTTCTTGATCAACGGACTAAATTTCTAAGAAATTTCAATCCTAGTCCTTTTCTTTTGTCCCTACACCAGCCATCGCTTCAGTTGCCGCTCAGAGAACCATCCTCCACTGAACCGCGGACTTCCTTCTCTGATGCCTCTATAGAAGAAATCTGATTCATGATTACTGTCAATGCTAGAGACCTTCTGACACTTCCCTGAGACCCTCGACTCTCCTTGAGATACATTCAATCTGGTTGAGATTACCACTGACACTCTCTGCTGAAATTACACTCCTGATTGCTTCAGCCGTCGGAATCTCTCTCAATCTCTATACCTTCAAGATAGCGCTTCTACAACACTCCAGTTTGCTTCTTGACTCGTCTTTAAGGTCGCTCTATAGGCCATCCAACCCGAACATACTGGACCTTCATGATATCCATCTCCAATTCATCCCAAGGACTTTGGCAATCCAATGCTTCTGGTCGAACTATTGAATACATTCCGATTACTTCCCGCACCTTTCAAACACCAAAGAATGGTATAGTCCCCCCTTCTTCAATCATTTATCCCATAGAGAAATGCCTCTTCAATAAGATCCTACACTGTCCATCTTTCTAGAGAATTCTGATGCTCTCTATGAGATACCTCACTCAAACTGCTTGCATCGGCCGGTCTCTCTCAGTCCTGCATCCCCAGGAAAGCACTACTGTAGTACTTCAATACTTTCTGATCTATCACATAACCATTCATACAATCTGGCCTTTCCATCAAGATCAATCAACAATCATACACCAAATCCTTCAATCCCAAAAAAATTTCTTATTCGTTTAATCTTGCAACCCTCCATCTTTCAACCAACTGATCTCGATTGGCCAAACTACAAGCATAATTAAGATAGATTTGAGACATTACTGTGTAATTCACCTTATGCAAATTTCTTGATGTTTCATCTTGACGACTTCTCCCTTCCCTTTCATGCACATCAAGCTCTAAATATTGACCCTTTTCATCACCATCAGGCTTCTAAATCTGGCTCTGATATTCATTAGTCATCCATAATATTTCAGGGACATCATCTAGTTCTGATACCAAATTATGCACCCATGATATCGTCGGAATGTCAATCATCCTTGACCATCACAAGCACCGAATATCATGTTGCGAAAGCTTCTGATCCTTAGCATGGATTCTAAAGAACCATGTGACGTCTCTAATAAATTAGTAAACCATCGATTCCTCCACCTAGATCTATATGGGGCATCTTCCTTTCTTTGGGCTTGAGAGAGGACGCCCTTCTCTGGTTTCTCAAGAACCCTAAGGCCGGCAAACTTCTAGAGAGAAGCAGAAGAAGGAAATTTGAGGAAGATAAGATCTAATATTCCACAGCATTTCACAAAAAGGCCATATGAAATCTAATACAACCTATATATTTATACATAGCCATTAGGTCTGACCCAAAAAACTTTTCAGCTAATCCAATAATGAAAGCACTCCCCATCGAGTCTATTGTACACCCATGTCTTCCATGCTCTCATTTCTCTAGATTTAGATCTGATCCATACATGAATAGCCCTCTTAGACCTCTTCAAATCAGACCTTAGATTCTAAGATCATCCCAGACTCTAGCCCAAAATAAATTCCTGCCATAAAACTCTGTCCGTGCACTCGAGCCGGCTTAGTTTCAACACCGAGCTGACCTAAGTTCCCACTGGGTTGGCTCAGTCTAAAATGAGTCGGCCTTTACTTCTGTGCCATGCCAGCAGTTCCGAATGCTCAGCTCTCTATTTTTGCTGGTTTGCACTGAGACTTAGTCGATCAAGTTTTGGACGAAGTCGGCTAATCTGTAAAAATTTTCTTTCTACAGTCTTTGATTTTTCAACTTGATTTCTTGCTTCACCTTATTTCTCATATCTCTTTTGAAAGTACCAAATCAAGCCCTTGAAAATCCTCAGAGCCAAAACCCCTGACTCCTCTCGTAGCCTCTCAAGGCTTAGGGAGCACTATAAAAATCCTCATTAATTTCATCCTAATTGTAGGGGCTTTCTTTCATTACTGATCTTCCATCGTTCCCTCTCAATTTTAGAAGACCCTATTTTTTTCTTTATTTCTCCTTCTTCTTCTGGAGTTTCCATCAGGTTTTATGGGGAGAGCCAATATCCTTTCAAATGAGAATAGTCGAGTGGATTCAAACCGATCGAGAGAATTTTCTTCGCACTGAAGGATATGAGGGTTCCCCACAGAAGGAGCTGATTATTGAACGAGTCTCTTATGATGCCGAACTTGCGTCCACCACCATCCATTAGGTAATGTAGTATTCTATGATTTTATTTTTCTGTCATTTCAATTGCGTTCTCGATATTGATACTAACCCTTTTTGCTTTGTATTGGATCATCTTCCTATCAAAATTTTTGTGAGGAAGTTCGCTATTTGCTTACTTGAAAGAAGTAGCGTCGGACGTGGATCATCACACGTGCCGAAGAAGAGTTCAGGGCAGCTAGCCCTTCGATCGTCCCGATTCCATTGATGTTTCTGTTGGTAAGCACCTTCCGTCATCACTTTACGTGCTCTGGTGGCCGCTGCATCTTCGAATTTCCTTTATTCCATTTTATGCGGTCTCGAAGGAGGGCGTTTCGTCATCATCGGATGCACCAGCTATCGCTCCTATTCGCGAGTTCAGCCGATCGTATTGTGCCATCAGCACGCATAACTCAGTTCATAGGGGCATTCATCATTCTTTTCATACACACCTGAGTGTATGTTGGCACCTCTCAAGCAATTCCATCCGCCAAAAGGAAGAGAAGGCACCAATTTTTTTCTACAACCGACTGGAAGTTGATGCTTCCAACCGAGGATATACGGATTCTGAATGAATCAACGTTTAGGTCCAGAAGGTGGGTCAGCACTTTTCTGACCCTTAGTTGGTAAGGAACCTTGGTTATGCGTCATCTTCTCCCGACTGATTAGGAGTTTTGGAGGAATCGGACTTATTTGGCCAAATTATTCAGCTCCATTTCTATCCGACTTTTCATTGGGTTAATGCAAGCCATCCATTTTGCTTCTTTTTTTTTTTGATTAATTTATTTTATTTTTTTTGGAATAGTTGGCTCATGATATGGCTAAACTTGAGGTGGTCTATTCATAAAATAGCTGATCTTCGGCATGGTCATATTTTGCTCTGTACGACCAAAAAATGTTGAACGTTTGATTCGATGCGTTCGTCGGTTGGAGCAGTTGCAAGGATTGCCACAGTCGTGAGAATTTACTCTGTTCGAGGAAAGTCTTCCATCTCAAGGTCAGAGCTTGGGTCGGGTCAGGTCTGAACTTGAGTCAGTTCTTCAAAATCTTAAAGTTGTGCTCAAAGAGGAAGATGAAGGTTCCAAGAAAAAGTCATGCTAAAAAGAAAAAACATGACTGGAGAAATTGAAGGAAAAGATCCATGATTTAATTTGGGCCAAAGAGGTAGAGGATTACTCATCAAAAATGATAATCTATCGATTGGAATGATCTTCGACCAAGGTGGAGATCTATGTTCTACCGGTAAGATCTCGGTTGGTGTGAAAGAGCTGGGCATCGAGGAATTCAATACCTCGTCCAAACTGAAGATCTTGATCATTCAAGAAAGTGAAGCTTTCTATTGGATCGAATTAGGTGATTTGGTCGGGATCTGTTCAAAGTTCTTTCTCCTTGACCTCAGTAGAATCACATCCCAGGCATTTGAAGAAGAGGAAGAGGGAGGCGACGATGGATCAACCGCAAAGCTCCGATGGACACTCATCCACCAGTAAGTCATCAAAAAAGCTTGACCTCATCAGAATAGAGGTCCACTAGTAAGCCGACCTCATCAGTAAAATTTATCAGAGATCGACCTCATCAGAAGAGATCATCGAAAATAACCTTCATCAGCAAGGTCACCAAAGGCCATTTCATGGCAGAATCACCAAAAAGGCCGATCTCATCAGAAAGATCGCTAGGGAAAGTGATCTTATCAAAAGAAATTCATCAAAAGATCGGATCTCATTAATAAAGATCACCAAAAGGCCAACCTCATCAGAAGAGGTCATCAGAAAGTCGACTTCTTCAGTTAGAGATCATTTCAGGAATGGCCGAATCTCATCGGTAGAGATTTCATCAGAAAGCCATCTTATCAGAGAGGACTCCATAATGCTGATCTGAATCAGAAGAGGTCACTAAAAAGCTGGAACCTCATCATGAGGGCCAATCTAATCAAAAAGATCAGTTCTCATTGAAGAGATCATTCAAAGATTGATCCATCAAAAGCAGAGTCATCAGAAAATCGATCTTGCATCAACAGAGATCACCAAAAGTTTGATCTCATTAGCAGAGGTTCACTAGAAAGCCAACCTGCATCAAGAAAGAGGGTCATTCGAAGGCCAAGCCTTCATGCACCAACGAGAATCAACACACATAAAGGCCCAGCTCATCCAGAAGAGGGTCATCAGAGAAGCCGGATCTTCATCATAAGAGATCTCAGGATGGTGATTTCATCAATTGAGAGGTCACTAGAAGGCCGACCTCATTCAAAAAGAGGTTCATCAAAAGCCGACCTTATTTAGGTAATATATCATCAAAAGGCTGATCTCATCAAGAGGCCAGCCTTCATCAAAAAGCCAACCTCATCAGCCAAAGATCACCAAAAAAAAGCCAACCTCATCAGAGGAGGCATCAAAAGGAACTGACCTCTCACGCAGAGATATTTTTAGAGAAAAGTTGGCCTCATTCAAAAAAGATCAAAAGACGATAATTAGGAAAAGCACACTCATCAGAAAGAAGATCATTCAAAAAGCTGACCTAATCAAAAAGAGATCATCGGAAGGACGACCTCATCAAAAAAAGAATCATTCAGGAAATTCGAGCGTCATTAGAAAGCTAAGCTCATCGGCAGACCAATCTCTTTGGGATGAGTCATCAAGAAATTCGAGATCATTAGAAAGCCAAGCCCATTCAAAAGCTGATTCATTTTGATGAGGTCATCAGAAATTCAAGCTCAATCATGTGGCTGACCTCATTAGAAGAAGTTCATCAAAAAAGCCAAGCTCATCAAGAGAAAGAGGTCATTAGAATATTGATCTTATCAGAAGGCAGGTATCAACAAGGCCAAACCTTTTATCAGGAGGTAGCCCATGAAGACTAATCTCATTCAAGAAGAGTCATTCAGAAGGCCAATCTCATCAGAAGAGATCATCAGAAAAGTCGATCTCATCAGAAGAGATCATAAAAAGATCGAACCTCATCAAAAATCATCAAAGGTTGATTTCATCAAAAAGTGCATCGATAAAAAACCGCCTCATGGAGGTTGAGCTCATCATTTTACGATTCTTATGAAGGTTTAGCTCCATCAAAAGTCGACCTTTACGAAAGATTGAGCGTCATTATATTACCGACCTCAACTAGATTTAGCTAATCATATAATCGAACCTTTATGAGGCTGAGCTCATTCATTTTACCAACTCCTTAACCAAAGTTGAGGCTAATCAAAAAATCGACCTCAACGGATGGTTGAGCATTATTCATAAAGCCACCTCAATCAAAGATTGAGCTCATCATTTTTGCGACCTAATCAGAGGTTGAGCTTCTTCATAAATTCCACATTTCTTATGGACGGTTTGACTCATCATATGCGACCTCATAAAGTTGAGCTAATTATTAAAGCCCAACCTCAAATCGAAGGTCAAACTCATTAATAATATCTCGATCTCACCAAAGATCGAGCTCATCATAATGCCAATCTCAACCAGAGATTCGAGCTCATCATTTAAAAACCGACCTGCCAATGCAGTATACAACGATACAACATCAGGAATAATTCCTAATTTCTCTAATCTTGATACAAATTATCATCCAACTTAGCATAGCTGTCTTTCTGCACTACTCTACAGTCAGACCCCACTTGGGCTTATGACCAGCAACTGAATCTCCAGCTAGCCATTCTGTTTTAAAATAACTAACCAATCTAACATTTTTTTTTAAGCCAAGCAAATCTTCTATAAATAGAGAGACAGAGGTTATCCCTCTCAGAAGGTAAAGCTCAAGCTTCGATTTACAGAGTCCAAAACTCTACTGAAATTACTTTTCGACTTTTTTTACTGAAGCGAAGATCAAAAACCCATTCTTCACTCCATCCCATCTCTTACTGCTTTTTTTTAGAAGTTTTATTTTTCAATATTCTATTCTCAAGTCTCAGCTAACTTAAGTATCGAAAGGAATCCTAAATTGGAGGATACCCCAATCAATTTTTGAAACCTTTTCTCACAGATTGGTCTGGTGCATCCACGTCGACCAACTACAAGATCAACTACTTCTAGCAATGAATTCCTCATTAAAGAATCTGAAAGTCTTGTTGTAACAGGACCTTAGGCCAACTAGAGGAAGAAGTTTTACCCAAAATTTTTTTTTGAAAAATGCATTGAAACAGAAAGCACTTATACAAAATTCCTGTAAAAAAATGATGAATCAAAGAGCAAAAATAGCCTCTATACTTCACCATCTTCTTTCCTAGAGCCCCGCTCGCTAAAGGCCAGTTCATCTCTCAAAAAAAAGGCCACCTCAATCTCAATTATGAGGTTATCAGAACAAGCAACTAATCTCATCAATAAGAGTTCACCAGAAAAGGACCCAACTCCTCATTAGAAGAGGGTCATCAAAATAAGCGATCCGACCTCATCAGTAGAGGTCAACCAAAAGATAGAGCTGTATAAGAAGAGGTCATTAAAAGGCTGACCTCAATATAGAAGAGGTATCACGACCATCGGTTTATTTTCACACAATTCAGCGACTAGAGATCATTCAAAAGATGACCTCATCAGCACGACAGATCCGCCCATTTATCAAGAATGGTCGATCTTATTAAAAACGGTCAACAAAGACCGACCCCTCATCAGGAGGCACAAGTCTCATCAAAGGAACCGACACAGCTTCATCAGTAAAGCCATTAATCATGATAAATCAATCTTCCTCATCAGCAAAGAGTCATCTCCAAAAATTAACTCATCAGCACAGAGATCATAGAAAAAAACTTTTGGTCTCATCAGAAGAGTCAGATAGGTAAACCAGACCCAACAGCGAAACAACCGCACTCAACTCATACCACGAAGAGCTCACCAAAAAAGCCGACTTCATTAGGAACGGTAATAGAAAGCCCATCGTTACATCAAAGAGGTCACCAAAAGACCGACCTCAACCAGAAGAGAATCGTCAGAAAGCTCAGCTTCATTAGAAAGATCGAGCTCATCAGCAGCCAACCTCATATAGATGAGAATCATCAGAAATTTCAAACTATTAAGAAAGTGGAGCTCATTCAAAAGATCGAGCTATCTCTCTC